>JAGFNQ010004994.1:414750-699888 GCA_024364735.1 Boesenbergia rotunda
GTAAATCTAATGCGGTGAAGTACTTACAGTGCTTTTACCTTTATGTGCAGATTTTGTTTGCTTACCCATTTGACATGCATCACAAAGTTTGTCCTTTTCATACTTGATGCTTGGTAAGCCACGAACTAATCCCTTGTTGGCCAACTTTCGGATATTCTTCATGTTCACGTGTGCTAGCCTCCGGTGCCAAAGGGTGGACTCATCTTCTCTTGACATGAGACACTTAGCAAAAGCATTAGTAACACTTTTAAAAGATACTTGGTAAATGTTATCTACTCTTGTTCCTACTAGTACCATGTCAAAAGTGTCATGTTGTCTAACTAGACATTGACTTGGTTGAAAATCAATTGTGTAACCCACATCACACAATTGACTGACACTTAGGAGATTAAATGTCATCCCCTTGACTAGAAGGACTTTTTTAATTCTAAGACATTTGGATATTTGAATGTCTCCTATTCCTATGACCTTAATACTACCATTATTACCAAAGGAAACATTACCTCTATTTTTGCATTGAATGGTAGTAAATAATGATTTATCACCGGTCATATGTTTGGAGCACCCACTATCAACGAACCAAGTTGATAGATGCTCGCCCTCAATCACAACCTACACAATTCGAAAAATAGAAGATTTAGGTACCCAAACCTTGGGACCTAAAGCACCTACTAAACAAGACTTAGGCACCCATGCCTTGACAACTTTCTTTTGAACCTTGGGTGTCTTAAGTGGTCTAATACCAGTCCTAAACATTAAGGACACGAATGAAGGTTCTTTGGGTCGGTAACCAATACCGACCCTATTGTAGACTGCCTTTTGGGCATTCAAAATCATGTCTAAGGTCTTTGAGCTTGTTGAGAATTTCTCAAGAACACTCTTGAGTTTCTCAACTTCACTCTTCAAAGATTTGTTTTCATTTTCTAGCATCTCAACATGCAAATCATCTACATCCTCATCCCTAGAGGATTTCAATTGTTCAATTTCAATTTTCAAAGACTTAATCTCATCCTCTAACATTTCTACATGTAAATCATCTACATCCTCATCCCTAGAGGATTTCAATTGTTCAACTTCTAATTGCAATGATTTAACCTTAATTTTTGACTTTTTCAACATATTGGTTAAGCATGCAATAGCTCTATAACATTTCTCAAGTTCGGGAGTGATTACCTCTTCATCATTTGAAGATGATGAAGCCGCATTTGAGGAGTCGGAGGATTCATCACCGCTTTCTTCTCCCTCTAAGGCCATGAGTGCTACATGTCGTGTACTCTTCTCCTCCTTCTCTTCATCGGATGAACTTGAGGAGGATTCATCCCAAGTGGCCTTCAAGGCCTTCTTCTTCTTTTTGGATCTATCCTTCTTCTTCTTGAGCTTTGGGCAGTCCTTCTTGAAGTGCCCTTTCTTACTACATTCAAAGAAAGTAATATTATTCTTATCAAGCTTAACTTCACTTGGGTTACCTTTACCCTTGAAGCGTCGACCCTTTCTCATCATCCTTCTAACAAAATTGGTCATCTCGGAGGAGGAAGAGCCGCTGCCATCTTCCTCGGACTCGGACTCGGAAGAAGATGAAAATGATAAGACTTCCTTCTCCTTCTTCTTCTCCTTCTTCTTCTTGTTCTTTTCTCCTGCAACTAAGGCAATCCCCTTCTCCTTGGGGCCTTTGTTAGCCATTTCATGAAGTTCCATCTCACAATACAAATCATCTAATTTGATAATTGATAAGTCCTTGGAAACTTTGTAGGCATCCACCATGGATGACCACAAAACATTCCTAGGAAATGCTTTTAACACATACATCAAAAGGTCGCGATTCTCGACCTTTTCATCAATAGAATGAAGACCATTGAGGACTTCCTTAAACTTACCATGTAGTTCACTTACGGTTTCATTCTCCTTCATGGAGAGGTTTTGGAGTTGGTTGAGGAACAAATTCCTCTTGACGATTCTTGAATCTCGGGTGCCCTCGTGGAGTTCTATGAGCTTGTTCCACAAATCTTTTGCACTTGTGAATGGACCAACCTTCATTAGTTGGTCTTTGTTCATGCCGCATTGTAGGGTCACCACCACCTTCGCGTCGGCTTCACTCTTCCGGGTTTGCTCAGACGACCAACGCCATGATTCTAGTTCTTTGCCTTCGTCATCCTTTGGAGGGGTAAAGCCCTCCTTCACAGCGAACCAAGTGTTGATATCCATCTTTAGGTAGTACTCCATCTTCGATCTCCAATATTGAAAATCTGCTCCATCGAAGAAGGGTGGGTGGGTGGTGCTAAAACCTTCTCTCAAAGCCATTTTAGATAGCTCTCGGTTGTTAATCCGCTAGAACAGAGCCCCAAGCTCTGATACCACTTGTTGGAACTTGGATGGCTAGAGAGGGGGGTGAATGTAGCCAGACACTTAAAGTTTAGCTTTTTTCAAACTTTCCTGCACTTAGATGTTTAGTAGCACAGCGGAAGCAACAAAACAGAGTATGCAGTAAACTAAACCCTAAGTTGAGCACAAGCACAAGAACGCTAACAAGAGGATTTACAAGGTTCGGGGATAACTTGTCCCTACTCCTTGGCGTGCCCTTAAGGTGGGCGATCCCTTGATCCTCGGCAGATCAAGCCTCGAAAAATCCAGATAGTAAGCAACCTCCTTCTCGATGGAGTAACCTCTCCACAGCGTTTCAAGATGATGAAGTATAAAGTATAGGAAACACAAGTATGATCTTACTTAGCACTCAAAACCACAAGAACACAAGCAAACTTCTCTGAGCTCCACCCAGCGCAGATCTCACGCAAGACTCTCCTCTTCGTGTCTTCTCGCTGATGGACTCAAGCTTCTTGTTTCTCTTCTCCCAAGTGCCCAAGTAACAGAAGGTTGCTTGCTCAAGATGATGGAATAACAGATCGCACAAGCAGCACACAAGATGTTGCAAGAACACAAGTTGTGTAGAGAACTTTGTTGTTGAGACTCGTTTGCCACCCAACACTTAAGTCTCCTCTGCTGATCTCAGGTCACAGCCATCTCACTGCAGCCTCCAGCTGCTCACCTGCCAACGCCAGCTACCACTGAGCTCTCCCTGGACTCCCTGAGCTTCCCTCAGCCAAGCTCCAGTCAGCAGCTCCAGCCGTTGCAACCTGAGATGGCAAATGGACAAACCTGCTCCAAGGAAAGGCTTCCATTGACTCTCCTTGAGTGTTTGAATCCATCTCTGTCACCTGCACACTTAATCAGAATTAGCACAGCATATCAAGCATAGAATCAAGTATCAGAGATTAAGCGCAGAGAATCAGATGTGTTCAAACGCGATCAAAGCGTCTGACAGTGCATTTTGAATTAAAGTGATCGGTCACCGGACCGATCAGAGAGCCTCCTGATCGATCACCAGACTGATCAGGGTGGGTTCAGACCGATCAGGCTCCATCCTGATCGGTCCCCAACGCTCAATCAGAAATCGCGATTTCTCTGGGACTCTCCTGGACCGATCACCAGACCGATCCCAGGTTGTGGATCGATCACCAGACCGATCCACCCCTTTGCCGGGCGATTTCTGAGCTTCGCAGTCCAACCCTCCTGATCGGTCACCAGACCGATCAGGAGTCGTGCAGTGAGTGAAACGCATACTCCCTGATCGGTCACCAGACCGATCCACGAAGGAGCACCATGCCAACTTCCCTGATCGGTCACCAGACCGATCCAGGGACTCCAACCTAGCCCTCCAAGCTAGGGTTTCATCCAACCTAACCTTCCAAGCCAGGATTTCATCCAACCTAGCCCTCCAAGCTAGGACCTGGCCCTCCAAGCCGGGATTTCATCAACCTAGCCCTCTAGGCTAGAACCTGGCCCTCCAAGCCGGGATTTCATCAACCAAGCCCTCCAGGCTAGGACCTGGCCCTCCAAGCCAGGATTTCATCAACCTAGCCCTCTAGGATAGGATCTGGCCCTCCAAGCCGGGATTTCATCAATCTAGCCCTCCAGGATAGGACCTGACCCTCCAAGCCAGGACTTTCTCACACCTAACCCTCCAGGTTAGGACTTTTCACACCTAGCCCTCCAAGCTAGGATTTTCCACACCTAACCCTCCAGGTTAGGACTTTTCACACCTAACCCTCCAAGTTAGGATTTCATCAAACCTAGTCCCACTAGGTATGCCTAGTCCACGACCAGGACTTAATCATAATCATCAATCTAAACTAAAAACGGTATCAACATCAAAACAACAATCAAGGTCAGACTGCATCAACAGTGGACTCATCCTTGGAAAGGGAAGAAATTGCATAGCGATACTTATGCTACCTAGAAGAGAGATTTTTCGGCTTTTTACCAAAGACGTACCTAAGAATTGGTATTTATCAAAAGATGTATCATGATTTCATTGTTACCAAAGGGCGCACCTAATTTAGTGAACTTTCCTCTTATACCCCTCCCGCCAAGTACTGCATGTCTTTCTCTTTCTCTTTCTCAGTAATGAATTCCGAGACATCTGAATATGTTTTTTCAGACTTTTCATTTTAAAATAATATATTATGGATTCAGCTAAAAAACGTATGGTAAAGAAACAAAAAATATTTCAGTTAAAAAAACATCTCTTCCAACGTAATTACAAAAATATAAAGAGATGATTTTTAATATTTAATTAATATAAATTAATATATTAAATAATATTTAATAAATATATTAATATATAAAAAACCTATCAAAACACGTAATTTTATATTCAAACGCAGGGCCTGAAATCACGCTAGGAGGGCCTAAAGTCATCCGACTTCAGGCACAGGGCCTGAAGTCATTTGACTTCAAGCCCTGCATGCACTGAAAATTTTTTTATTTTAAAAATATTTTTTATAATATTTAATCATGATTTATTAAATTAAATAAAAATATCAATAGTTCTAAGAGATGGTATTTTTGGTATCCAAACTTCTAATGATTATAAATTATGTTGCAATAAGAGTTTTTTAGGTCTATAAGTGGGTTTTTACCTAAACCCACTGATGAACCTAGGATATTTAGATTTCTCAAAACCCAGTATCAATAGTTAGAGTTGAGCTAGGAGATGATATTTTTGGTGTCCAAACTTATAATGATTATAAATTATGTTTCAAAAGGAGATTTTTAAGTCTATTAGTGGGTTTTCACCAAAATCCACTAATGGACCTAGGATATTTGGATTTTTCAAAACCCAATATCAATTGTTAGAGTTGAGCTAGGAGATGATATTTTTGGTGTCCAAACTTCTAATGATAATAAATTATATTGCAAAAGGAGTTTTATTGGATGAATCATTGGGTTTCGGTGAAAACCCACTGATGGACGTAGGATACTTGGATTTCTCCATACTTGATATCTCTATTTAGAATTTACTTAGGAGATGTTATTTCTGATTTGCAAATTTAGTACCAATAATTTTCAGTTATGTTCTCTAACCGTATCAGTTGGCACAAAAAAAAATATATAAATATGACTGCATCTTGGGCACAAACATCTCTTTCAACATGATTTCAAAAATATAAAAATATAATTTTTTTTATATTTGATTAATATAAATTAATATAATAAATAATATTTAATAAATATATTAATATATAAAAAAACCTATCAAAACACGTGATTTCATATTCAAAATGCAGGGCCTGAAGTCACCCTAGGAGGGAAGAGATGTTTTTTAATATTTGATTAATATAAATTAATATATTAAATAATATTTAATAAATATATTAATATATAAAAAAATCTATCAAAACATGTAATTTCATATTCAAACACAGGGCCTGAAATCATGCTAGGAGGGCTTGTAGTCATCCGACTTCAGGCCCAAGGAGGGCCTAAAGTTCGATGACTTCAGGCCCTGCATGGGCCTACGTGCCCTCCTAAGGTGACTTCAGGCCCTACGTTTGAATCTGAAATCATGTATTTTGATAGGTTTTTTATATATTAATATATATATTAAATATTATTTATTATATTAATTTATATTAATCAAATATAAAAATTTATCTTGTTATATTTTTGAAATCATGTTGAAAGAGATATTTGTGCCCAAGATGCAGTCATATTTATACATCATTCTGTACCAACTGATACGGTTAGAGAACATAACTGAAAATTATTGGTACTAAGTTTGCACTTCAAAAATAACATCTCCTAAGTAAATTCTAAATAGAGATATCAAGTATGGAGAAATCCAGGTATCCTAGGTCCATCAGTGGATTTTCACCGAAACCGACTGATTCATCCAAAAAACTCCTTTTGCAACATAATTTATAATCATTAGAAGTTTGGACACCAAAAATATCATTTCCTAGCTCAACTCTATCTATTAATATTGGGTTTTGAAAAATCCAAATATCCTAGGTCTATCAGTGGATTTTGGTGAAAACCCACTGATAGACCTAAAAATCTCCTATTGCAACATAATTTATAATCATTAGAAGTTTGGACACCAAAAATATCATCTCCTAGCTCAACTCTAACTATTGATACTGGGTTTTGAGAAATCCAAATATCCTAGGTCCATCAGTGAGTTTGGTGAAAACCCACTGATAAACTTAAAAAACTCTTATTGCAACATAATTTATAATCATTAGAAGTTTTGATACCAAAAATATCATCTCTTAGAACTATTGATATTTGTATTTAATTTAATAAATCATGATTAAATATTATAAAAAATATTTTTAAAATAAAAAATTTTCAATGCACGCAGGGCCTGAGGTTATCTGACTTCAGGTCCACGCATGGCCTGAAGTCAAATGACTTTAGGCCCAAGGAGGGCCTGAAGTCATCGGACTTCAGGCCCAAGGACATTTGACTTCAAGCCCTCCTAGCATGATTTCAAGCCTTGCGTTTGAATATGAAATTACGTATTTTGATAGGTTTTTTATATATCAATATATTTATTAAATATTATTTAATATATTAATTTATATTAACCAAATATTAAAAATCATCTCTTTATATTTTTGAAATTATGTTGGAAGAGATGTTTTTTTAACTGAAATATTTTTTCTTTCTTTACCTTACGTTTTTTAGCCGAATGCATAATATATTATTTTAAAATGAAAAGTCTGAAAAAGTATATTCAAATATCTCAGAATTTATTACTGAGAAAGAGAAAGAGAAAGACATGCAGTACTTGGCGGGAGTGGTATAAGAGGAAGTTCACTAAAATAGGTATACCTTTTGGTAATAATGAAACCATGATACGTCTTTTGATAAATATCAATTTTTGGATATGCTCTTTGATAAAAAGCCGGAGATTTTTTTTTATGTTTGTAAAAGGAGAGAGGTGATAGATTTAAGATAGAAACCATCACTTTGTAATTATGATTGACACTTTCGCTTAAGTTAATATGTTCTCAATTTGATAAGGGAGAGAAGTGATAAGAAATGTATTGTCAAACATAAAATTGTTTTTATGAGTTTTAACTTAAACAACAAACATAAAAATGGAAAAATTATTGGTGTTATTATTCTGAGTAAAAATTTAAATTAGGATGATATAGTAATCAGTTGCTTGACATTTATATTGTAGGAGAAATAGTGAAAGCCTAAGTAGGTGAGGATTAGATATCTGACAAGTGAAATCTAAGTGATTAATAAATCAAATATTTAATTAATTAAAGTCTTAACAGCTTAAGGATGATTAAATACTTAACCATTCAATGGAAGTCTCAGAGGCAAGACCTCTTAGCGTGGATGACTTAGAAGCAAAACATTTTGACAAATGAAATGTTAAATACTGAGTTTTTAGGGGCTAAATGAAAAAATTCGACTTAAGGGCCTTGTTGGGATTAACCAAACTAGAGGGACCTTTTTGTAAAAGTTCAAAATCCTTATAAACCCTAAAAACTTCCCCGACTGAGCAGTTTCCCCGATGAAGAGCAAGAAACTCCTGCCGTCGAGCTGTACGAAACGCGACAGGATAATACTTGCCCTCAAAAGCCTTGCGGAAAGAAACCCAAGACATTGGTCGTCCACCAATAAGAGTCTTCTGCATATTCCACTAAGTTACGGCCTGATTTCGAAGATGATATGTAGCCAACTCTACCTTCTCTACGTCTGTGAGGGTCATATAGCTGAAGGTGTCCTCCAATGTCTCCAACCAGGCACGAGCAGCATACGGATCTGGTTCCCCATGGAACAATGTGAAGCTACCCTTCACAGACGCTGCCAGCAACGGAATCCGAACTCTGTCCAGAAGTCAACCCGCTTGGGCAGGGGGTACCCCTAATGCCACTCCAGGAATTGTCATTGGTGGTACTGATGGACTTGCCTCTGATGGTACAACTGGAACTGCTGTCGGATATACAGGAGAAGATACTCTCCGTGGTGGAGATCTCAGCTCACCTGAAGGGTCTTGGTGAGCTGACCCTCGACCAGTCGGATCCACTCTGGTGGGTCTCTCAACCTCCTGATTCGTGTCTCCCTCGGCCTCCTCTGGCCTCCCCCGTGATCGTCGTCCACGACCACGAGCACGGGGTGGAGATAACTCAATACGACGAGACATATCTGTTAACAAAACCAACATACATTATTTAGATATAAATTTAATCAAATTTAAAACCAACTTACTTCTTGTTTGCCAGGAGAGATCTTGTCGCTGCCAAGTCCCATCACAACCATAACCAGAAAATGACTCCGGAAAATAACTCCGTAAAATACAGATAGACCTCGTAAAACAAAACAACTTCGTCAACCCTCAAGAAAAAGACTTCGCAAAAATAAACAAATCAGTAACATACAGATTGACCTCGTAAAACAACTCTATAAACTCACAGACACCAAAACATTGCAAAACTTGGCTTTGATACCAAAAATTGTCACGACCCCAGAGGCACATGCTTACTCGAAAATCGGGCAGCATCTCCCCTGTACGACGGACAAGTTGGGGCAAATATACATACTCTCATCATAAAAGATGGCTCAGCCATCATAACAGAAAATAAAACATCACCACGCAGTTTATATTAACATAAAAGATAACGGGTGGCTCAGCCACCATAAACATAGAAGAAACTATAACTTAAGAGAAACTCCACAACGAACAAACCCGACCAATAAGACACTACTACAAATTAGTCAAAGCCATACCAGATAAGAAAATAAAATGCAAAAATAGAGAAACTACGGAGAATCAACTCTGAAACAACTCCAAATAAAATAACCTGGTGGAACTGAGGGACTGAGGGGCTGACAACTGGATCATCTCCTGGCTCCAAGCAAAATATCTACCTGCTACCTGAAACAAAAATGGGAGGTAGCGATGGTGAGTCCGGGCGGACTCTGCGGGTATATGAGTAGACAATAAGCATGACATAATAAAGGATAACTAAGTAAAGAATCAATAGAGTACAGTCTATAAGAAATATAAGAATACCTAATCATGCATAACATATGTAAAACGACATGGTATAAAATCTGAATAACAACTAAGCATGTATAGAACAACACAACAATAATAAAACCAAGATATACATGCATGTCAATTAAGTGCAACAACCATAACTCATATAAATGCAACAATCACAGGAAAATGCATAAACGAAATATGTATGCACATGATGCAATGACATGTGTCACCCTTGACGCCAGTCAAGCCGCCAACACATCCCATTTGTGTGACCGAGTGGGTAGGGTTGTGATAACTGTACACACTCCAACAACAAATACCACAGAAAGTGTGGTTGAGTGGACAGGATGTTGGGGAGCCAACTACTCCAAAACCCCCGATGCATAGGGGGAGCTACCAACAGCTCTAATATCCCTCGAAAATAACGGTGAGGGTGTCACTGTTTGCCTACAGCTACAACATGTGTCACATAACAGGACAGTTGCTCACACTCTAACAACTACCACGACAACAAGTGGTTGAGTGAATCGAACAACAAAATGACTAACGACGGCTTAACCATATGGCCAACAGTCGTTAGTATGCAACGTGCAGATATGGTGCATGCTACAAGATGCACGAACAACTGGAGAAACAACGATGCAACCAAAATCCAACAAGTAAACGATGCATCAATACATCCAACCGGAAATCGAAAACTAACGATTATGCACCTATACTACTAGGTAGGGTATTTCTAATACCAAATAATCATATCTGTGTTTAATGGACTTCTAAGTATTCGCGTACAAGTGGCACTTTACAGAACAGAAAACCAACAGAGGACTGTACATATACGAATTTGAAATACTCGAAGATCAACGAAGAATAAGTATCAACTGCGATGTTAAAATATCAAACAACAAAGAATAAGGTCAATCAACCTATAAGACATAAACTAGTCATGCTTTAAGGTAAAAGAAACTACTTGAGTACAAAGGAGAAGTACCTGCCTTTTATTTATAAAACGTGTCCAAAGAAATCTTCCCCGATCAACCGTGCGAGGCCAACGTCAATGTCCTGTATCAAGGACTAAATTTAGCTATTTATTTAAGTGAATAAAGTAGCTAAACTAACTACTAAATATAATTATGGTTTAATCCTAATTACACCATCCATTTAATTAAACCTAAATAATAATGAATTCCTTCTTAATTAGGTTTAAATCCCAAACTTAGTTTTAATACAATTAAGGAAACCACACGTCCACACCAAATGCAACTCACTCAACCACAACCCATCACAACACACAACCCATCTTCACTGTTCTAACAACATGCATTCAACATTTCATCCAAACCGAACACTACTACTCCACCAAGACAACCGACGGCAGCCCCCCCACAGTTCATACACGTACACCATCGAACACATTCCAACCTCACAGATCAGATTTGATCTACATCCACAAGAAATTGAATCAAAGTCAAATGATAAGGATTAACAGAGAAATCAATCTCAGATTCATCCACCAATCTAAAACCATGCCAAACCTCCAACTGAGACTCACGGCAACAACAATATAACTACCGAAAGCTAGCATAAGATCACAAAATCCAACCACAAATCTTAATTCTGATTTAAACCAAGGAGAATACAACTCATGGCAGAGGAAAACCCTAGATTCGAATAGAACCAAAATCGAAGAAGAAATCCAAAGCAACAAAACCTTACCTTAACAGCGTCGGCGCCCAACCTGACAATCGCAGAGGCTTTCCGAAGAGGGGAAATTAGCGCAGAGGAGAAACGGAGCGAAGAGGAAGAAAGGAGGTCTCGGGCGCGGAGGCGTCCCTCGCTGCGACGTCAGGCGTCGGCTAGGGTTCGTCGGTGGCTATCGCGAGGGAGAGGCGACGGCTAGGGCTCGGTGTGTGCAGCTGCGATGCTCTGCTCGTGCGCGCCGAAGAAGAAGAAGGAGAAGGGAAGTGGAGAAGGCAGGGCGGCGGTCGGCTAGGGCTCAGTGGCGTCGGGCGAGAGAGAAACTGCGAAGGGATCGGGGAAACTGCTCAGTCGGGGAAGTTTTTAGGGTTTATAAGGATTTTGGACTTTTGCAAAAAGGTCCCTCTAGTTTGGTTAATCTCAACCACGCCTTCTGTGGTATTTGTTGTTGGAGTGTGTACAGTTGTCACAACCCTACCCACTCGGTCACACAAATGGGATGTGTTGGCGGCTTGTCTGGCGTCAAGGGTAACACATGTCATTGCATCATGTGCATACGTATTTCATTTATGCATTTTCCTGTGATTGTTGCATTTATATGAGCTATGGTTGTTGCACTTGATTGACATGCATGTATATCTTGGTTTTATTATTGTTGTGTTGTTCTATACATGCTTCGTTGTTATTCGGATTTTATACCATGTCATTTTACATATGTTATGCATGATTAGGTATTCTTATATTTCTTATGGACTGTACTCTATTGATTCTCTACTTAGTTATCCTTTATTATGTCATGCTTATTGTCTACTCATATACCCACAGAGTCCGCCCGGACTTACCACCGCTACCTCCCATTTTTGTTTCAGGTAGCAGGTAGATATTTTACTTGGAGCCAGGAGATGATCCAGTTGCCAGCCCCTCAGTCCCTCAGTTCCACCGAGTTATTTTATTTGGAGTTGTTTCAGAGTTGATTCTCCGTAGTTTCTCTATTTCCTCATTTTATTTTCTTATCTGGTATGGCTTTGACTAATTTGTAGTAGTATCTTATTGGTCGGGCTTGTTCGTTGTGGAGTTTCTCTTAAGTTATGGTTTCTTCTATGTTTATAGTGGCTGAGCCACCCGTTATCTTTTATGTTAATATAAACTGCGTGGTGATGTTTTATTTTCTGTTATGATGGCTGAGCCATCTTTTATGATGAGAGTGTATGTATATTTGCCCCAACTTGTCCGCCGTATAGGGGAGATGCTGCTCGATTTTCGAGTAAGTATATGCCTCTGGGGTCGTGACATGAAATCCCGGAGATTGAATCTCTTGGTAAGCAACTAATTCTTACAAGGAAGAATACTATATAATGCGTTGGGGAGTGACTAAACTTAGAAAAAGACTCCACCTTAAATATGATTTCAGTCAGAGGGAGATAATAAACTATAAACTAATAGAGTAATTATTAGGATAGTTTGTAATTATGAAGAGGGAGAGAATAAACTATAAACTAATAGAGTAATTATTAGGATAGTTTGTAATTATGAAGTTGTAGAGTCAGTTTATTTAGGAGAGCAGAAAGTAAAATTAAGAAAAAAATTTCACGATAAAAAAAGTTTTCGTCGTTTACTCTACTAAAATTTTAAGAGGGAAAAGAAATGCAATCTATCAGCGGATAATTTTAAAGCTAAAATCGATCACCTCAAAATCAAACAAAAAGCAACAGATAGAGAAAAAAATGATACATATAACTCTTTTTCATTCACAAAATAAAAAAAAATGATGTACATATCCTTTTTAACTCATAAAATTATATCATATATTCAAAAAAAAAACCCATGTACCCTTTTTTCACTTACAAAATTACGCCACATATATTCACTTTCCTCAATCAAGGTAAACAAGTGTGCAGAAAAAGAAATTTCTTTCCATTTTCATTCTTTTATCATGCCTCTAGACTTATTTCAGTTATCCATCCTCCACTCTTTTAGGTAAACAGGGCAATAAAAGTTTATGCATTTATCGATCGTATTCAATTAAGTAGAGCTTTGTTTTTTAACGGTATGAGCAAATGAATTGGCTATCTAAATAGAAATTAAAATGTATTAATTAGATTAGTCAATGTAATTAACTGTTGGACCTTGGATGGCTAGAAAAGGGGGTGTGAATAGCCAGACACAAAACACTTTTGGCTTCTTGAATTTTTCTTTCTTTCTGTACTTAGGGTTAGCAGCGGAAACAAACACAGAAAGAAAGACAGAACCGAAATACAGAAATAAACACAAACCAGTGCTAACTCAAGGATGTACAAGGTTCGGGGATAACTTGCCCCTACTCCTTGGCGTGCCCGTGAGGTGGGCGATCCCTTGATCGTCGGCAGATCAAGGCCCGGAACTCCGGATAGAGTAGAACCTCCTTCTCGGTGGAGAAACCTCTCCACAAACGTCTCAGTAGGATAACAGTTAAGCGCACGAGACAAAGAATGATAGCTCACACACAGATCTAGCAGGAACGCTGAAGCAAAAAACTATACAGAGAGCTCAAACAACCCAGCAAAACCCTTCTCTAGTTTTCTGTCTGTTCTCCTAGCTCCTCTGCTTCCCAACTTCTTCTTAAGCTTCTGCCCACCATCGCCAGGCTCCATCAGCACCCATTGAACCACAGCCTAACCCACTGACCTCCACTAAGCGCTCAGTCCACTGAAGACCTCTTCAGCTGAGCCTCGGTCAATCGCCAGCCGCGCCAGAAGTCGTTGAAATCTGTGAAGGGAAAACGGGCAAACCTGACCGAAGCGAAAGTCTCCAATTGACCCTCCTTCTTGGTTTGAGTCACCCCTGTCTCACCTGCACACTCATCAGATGATTAGCAAAGCATATCAAAAGGAATCAGCAGGTATCAGAAAGAAACCAGAACGAAATCAGACGTCTGACAACGATTCAAATTAAAGTTATCAGACACTGATCGGTCACTCTGACCGATCAGTGAGGATCCTGATCGATCAGGCTCCTGCCTGATCGATCCAGTGACTTTGTGATCGGTCACACTGACCGATCAGGGATCGTGGATCGGTCACCAGACCGATCCACCAGCTTACTGGAGTTTCCTCCAGCTCTCACCAGCCAAAGCCACCTGATCGGTCACTTGACTAATCAGGTCACCTCTGGACCGATCAGGACCCGTCCTGATCGGTCCAGGAGGACCTTGATCGGTCCAAGTGATCGATCAGGGTTCTCCAGCCTCTTTCTGATCCTTTCTTCTGATGGTTCACCAGAACGATCAGAAGCCACAGAGAAACATTTTGATCTCTCTCTGATCGTTCACCAGAACGATCAGAAGCCAATCAGAAGCATTCTGTTCTCTTTCTGATCGCTCACCAGAATGATCAGACCCCTGGATCGGTCACCAGACCGATCTGTTCACAAGGGAACTTGTGCCAACTCCTGATCGGACTCCAGACCGATCAGGTCACTTGGCTGACTCATGCTCAGTCACCTAGCTTCACTCGCTAGGACCCGGCTTCACTCACTGGGATTTCCGTCATCTAGCTTCACTCGCTAGGATCCGGCTTCACTCACCGGGATTTCCGTCACCTAGCTTCACTCGCTAGGATCCGGCTTCACTCATCGGGATTTCTTCCACCTAGCTTCACTCGCTAGGACCCGGCTTCACTCACCGGGATTTCAGTCACCCGGCTTCACTCACCGGGGTTTCCATCACCCGGCTTCACTCACCGGGGTTTCCATCACCTGGCTTCACTCATTAGGACCCGACTTCACTCACCGGGATTTCCATCACCCGGCTTCACTCACCGGGACTCGTGCCCAGTCCTCGACCAGGACTTAATCCGAATTTACTCAACCAAAATTAAATTGATATCAACACCAAAATAACAATCGGGTCAGACTACATCAACATTAACATCGATAAGAGATTCTCATTTAGAAAAGATGTCTGTTGGCCAAGGTAACTTTTTCATATTTAAAAAGAACTGTTTAGATAATGTTATTTCTTCAAATCATTTGTCATTTTCATGGAAGAATTGTAGTAGTTGTATCTTGAGTTTTTTTTTTAGTTGGTATCAAATATCAGTTTAGACTAGTAATAGATATTTCATCGGTCATCAATTAACGTGTTAGTTTGTGATCATTTACTAGAGGGGGTGAATAGTAATTTTCGACTTACTTCTACCTACGATGTTAGCGTGCGCAAGCGGAAACAATAATAACAAAACTAAACAACGCTAACACCAACCTTTTACGTGATTCGGAGATGATGCTCCTACACCACGGCTGTCCGTAAGGTGGACGATCCCTTGATCCTTCGGTGGATCACTCCCCGAATGCCCTCCAGCTAGCTCGTGTAGCTCCTTGTGGGTGGAGAAACCTCGGCACAATCTTGAACACACCTCTAAGCTCTTAGACTACTATTTGACCTCTAACCAAAGCCAAATTCGTCAAGAGTCTCAGCCAAAACGAGACCCTTTTAAATAGAGCTCACACCTATTTTGACCTCCACCAGTCGACTGCCGACTGCCCCCACCCAAATTCGACCGTTGCAAGTCCAACGTTCGAATTCAGCCACTACCAGTCGACTGCCCCCACAGCAGTCGACTGATTTTTTTGTGGGGTTTACCAGTCGACTGCCAAATCACCAATCGACTGCCCAGACATCACACCTAAGGTTTCCCTTCCCGAGTACTCTTCTCTCAGCACTCGAATCCTAGGATTTCCCGAGTACATTTCACTCAACACTCGTACCCTCACGACTTAGCTGACTCTTCACCAGCAGCCTTGATCTGTTACCTTTACGCCCTCTTCGTCTTCGGCCCTCGTCCCTCAGATGCACACACAAGCCTCCAGCTTGTCTCCATGTCATCTTTCATGTGCGTCTCGAAGTCCGTGTCCCTCGGCTCATCGTCCTTGCTATCCATGGCCCCTCAGGTGCACACAAGCCCACGGCTTGCCTCCATGTCACCCTTCACCGTACCCGAAGTCGTCCAACTAAGTCCATGTGCATCCTGCAAGACCTGCACACTCAAATACACATATCAAAATATAAGAGTAAACCTAACTTAAACCCTTTGCTCATCAAAATACATGATCCCTTCGGACCACAGATTGCCCCAACATAACGTTCCTAAATCAACAATCTATTAAAAAAAATTTGTCCATTAATTTATTAAAATTGAAACTCAGTCCTTAGATATTTAAAAACTAAAAGAAAAATCTCCTACCAGAATACCATTTTAAGTTTAGAAAGGCTATCCCATGGCTAATCCACCACTTGCAATTGATCTTCTCTTTGGGATAATCCACCACTTGCAATTGATCTTCTCTTTTCTCACTTTTATTTTATTGTTTCATTTTCCATCAAAAAGAAGATGCAAACTTTAACTCGAGTGAGTTGTCAGACTAGGAATGTAAACGACCTAGTTGGTCATTGACGTAGATAAACACTCAGATCTCGGTGGTAGAAAAGCAGGGGAGTTGCCACCAGGGGAAGAAGGGCGTGGACATGATCCGACACAAGTTATTGTGGCTGTTCTCGTGTAACACAACCAAGTGCATGTCGGGAACACAAGGACTTTCCGATGGATGTGAGATTCTACAAATTCAATAAGAAGCAAACGACAAGAAGACAACTCTTTGTAGTTTGTTCGGAACTGTCTGTGATTCATCGGAATAAACAATTAATTAGTTAATATTATCCAGAGTTGATGAAGGCTTTGATGTCGGTTAACATGTCGATGGTCCGATTTTGCGACATCGGGTAGTTGTGGAGGACTTGGAAGGCGTGGCCGACGTCGGCGTACGTCTTCTCCTCCACGCTCTCGCCGGAATACCGCAGGGCCTTGCACAGATCCAGGTTCCTGTCCCTCAGTATGTCCAAATCGGAGATGCAGACGAGCAGGGGTGGCAGCCGCCGGTCCTCCGCCGGCGGTGCCTTCTTCGACAGGGGATTGCACCAGGGGTGGTCGCGGTCCGCTCCCGCAGGCAGCGCCATCCGCCAGTAGCAGTCCGAGGTGGACGGGTTCAGTGCCGACGACTCCTGCGGGTTCTTCTCCGACCGCGTCCGCTCCACCCCGCCGAAGAAGGGCTGGATGAGGATGACGCCCCTGAGGCAGAAGGCCGACCGGGACGCCGCCGGATCCATCCCCCCGGCCGCGGCTGCGGCCACGCGGTAGGCGATGGCGGCGCCCGCGCTGTCGCCGCCGAGGAACACGCGGCCGAAGTCGCAGCGGGCGCGCCACGAGCCCGCGGAGGAGGGCACCGCTTGCTGCCGCACCCAGCGCAGGGCAGAGAAGCCGTCCTGGAAGGCGGCGGGGAGGCGATGCTCGGGCGCGAGGCGGTAGCTGACGGAGAGCACGGCGCAGGCGGCGTGCGCGGCGAGGCGCGCGAGGAACTCGTGGTAGCAGCGCCAGGCGGGCGAGCCGACGCAGAATCCGCCGCCGTGGAAGTAGACGAGAAGGGGGAGGAGATGGGGGCGACGGCGGCTCTGCGGGGGGTGGGCGGGGAGGTGGAGGCGAGCCCAGAGGGCGGCGGAGGGGGCGAGGGAGACGTCTTGGCTGACCACGCCGGGCTGGGGGGTCCACGTGCACTGGACATCGGCCACGGCAGGGAGGCGTTCCACGTGGCCGTCCTTGTACAGCCTGATGAGGCCGTTGATCTCCTCCACCACGGCGCCGTGGGCAGCAGCAACGCCGTCGTCCTTACCGCCACCCCCACCACTAATGCATCGCTGGTTCAGCTGCTGCTGCGAAACGGCGCCCATATATACGAAGGAATGGAAAATACAATTTCCAATATGTTCGTTCGATCGACAGGCCTCTTATATATACATATATATACTGCAGGTCGTGAATGGCTGGCTGGCTGGCTTCGCTCCCTTCCCAAAAGTCGTGAGAGGGTGAGTCAGTGCCGATCCAGTGCGAGTGAGTGCTGAGTGGAAGTGGGTGGTCGTGGACCACGCGCTGCCGCCGCTGCTGCTTCTGCTTGGCTTCGTGGAGGCAACGCAATTGACCAACGAATATGGCAGCTTAGCCCCCCTCCAGTCCAAGGGCAGGCCCCTCCCTCCGCTCCATTACTCGCGTTCCCATTTCTGCCGGGGGGGCCAGTCCGCGCAAATGGCGTGACCGTTGTGATATTTGATTAATTATTTGCTTGAGTCAAACTTCTGCACGTTTATTGGACTGAGAAAACAGGCACAAACAATAAATATATATAAATAAATAATAAATATATAAATATATAAATACATGAATAAATAAAGTCTACCAACTTTAATGAGAGAGGGTAGGAAAGAACCGGATCTCCAAGGGTGTTTTCTGAGCTTGAAAGAGAAAAAGGAGAGAAAAAAGAGTTAAAATGGAGATCAATCAATGGTGTCTTGGCTAAACTATTTCGACGCTCAAGTCAATTTTTTGATAGTGGAAGTGGAGGAGACGAAGAACCATAAATGAGAATATGCAATGATTGATGGGTGTGTGCGTGCATCTGAGCATGCTTTTGCCCGCGGAAGCAACTCTTTTTATATCCATAACGGAAAAAAATATCTTGCATCTCTCCGAGTATTAATTAATGAGACGTCATATTTTGATAAGGAAAATATCACATCATTGTATCCCTATCATATCCTACACTCATGTCACTCATGTTTCGTATTTTGTAGAAGTTCGTGTAAGGTCACGCCATATCAATTATACTATTCTACGTACTCTGACAACCCACGCCATACCCCACGCGCTATGCCAACCCACATAATATTAGATAATTGGGCCGAAGGGTATGACCCGTTAAGTGAAGGAGCGTCGGATCTACATGGCCGAGAGCGGTACCGAATGTCCTATCGGCAAGCCCGACATGAATGAATCACATGCATGTCTAATCGACAAGGCTAAAGGGAGCATTGGATGGTCAAAGGTGAGTCGACTAGGATGATGGCAATCCGACTTAGCGGATTGGTGGATACGATCCAACTGTGACGGGCGATCGAATTGATGGATCCAATCTGACTGAGAGAGGAGGTCGGATTGGTGTGTCTGATCCTATTAAGATAAGCGATCAAATCAGTGGATTCAATCCAACTGGGCTGAGATTTTGAATCAATGGAGCTTGTATCGGGGCTAAGAAGCCGAATGGTGAAATTGTTCGCCTCGGGTATACAGAGTGAGGGGTGGTCTCGTTGACTCATTTTGACATTGATCCCTATCTTAGCATTGACCATTGACCCTCTTAGACACATGGAAGCTTCTAACACTCCCCGCATCATGTGTCATTCACCTCTCCATGACATTCGACCATCTCTATCCATCTGATCCAAACTAAGAGTCTTGTCAAGAAGTCTCACTTTTAGGTCTTTGTTAAACATTTTGCTACGTTTGGTAGGGGATAATGTAATCGGATCTGTAATGTAATTAAGTTTGTAATGTAATGTAATGTAATCTTGATTACATTGTTATGTTTGGTAATGAGTTGTATGTAATCTTTGATAATTATTACAGGTTGGATTCCTTTGTTTGGTGAGAGGTAATCCATCCTGTAATGTAATCAAGATTGACGACCGACGACCGCCGCCGGCCGGTCGGTGACCATCGACCGGTCGGCGACCGCCGCCGACCGGTCGCCGCCGCCGGCGGCCGGCGGCCGGCGGTGGCCGACGACCGCCGCCGGCCGACCGACGACTTTACAAGCTGTAATGTAATCCAGATTACAGAGGTTTTGTTTTGTAATCCAGATTACAAATCATCAACCTCTTTTGTAATCGAGATTACATTACATTACAATTTTAAAGTTATTCCAAATAAAGAAATCTAACTTGTAATGTAATCTTGATTACATTACAGGGTGGATTACACCCTACTAAACGCAGCCTTAATCGCTCTTGACCTATCCATACTGTTATTTATTAAACATTTGATTATTTTTTGACCTCTCCAGCATTTGGATATTGTACCCTTGTGTTAATTAACATATATTTGCACACTCACACGTTAATAATCATTACATTATTAATTACACCAGCAGTTTTTCTAAATTCAAGTTAAATCCAATTCTTTAAACTGTTCTTCATATCAAATCCAAACATATTCTCAAGTAATCAGTGGCACTTAAGTCTTTCCAAATTAAATGGAAATCTTTAAACTTTCCTCCATGTCAACTCCCAATAACTTCAAGACAAGCTTTTAAATAAGTATATATACTTCTATACACGCCTGGATAACCTATGTCTATGTTAACTTAAATCTTATGTTTTCTTTCAACTTTCTCAAGAACACATTCAACCTTGAACCTATTAACATGTCTTTTATTTTCTATGATGGCCGTTCAACCGTCGCTCGAGTTCAGTCAAATGTTGTAGGTCTAAAAATATCTTGACGGCCTATATATAAGTTTACTTAAATCATAAGATTCCGAAATGATTCTTCGACCTTGAATAGAACTCATTCAAGTTTCGGGGATGGTCCCTTCAGCTTTCACTGGAACTCATTCAAATCTCGAACCTCTAAAGGTATCTTGACGTAGCCTCTATTAAGTCATTAGAGTATAAATGGACATATTAGAAGTGGTAGAGGGCTTCTTTGATAATAATCGAAATAGAGCCACTTGTATAGCTTTTATCCATGTTTAGGGGCAATTGATCAATGTAAAGGCATTACATTAGGGCAGTATCCATAAGATATATATTGATTTCAGACAAAATAATGATTATTTGTGAATTGAAAAGAAGAGAATTTGTGAAGAGAATAAGAAGAAAAATCATCATCTTATAATTTTTTTTCCAAAAAATACAGAAATATTCAATAACAAAGGATAATCTCTCAAATAAATATATATATATATATATATATATATATATTCAAAAATAATAAAATAGATATTTGGAGACTCCGAAAAGACCCTAAATGTTATTTTTTGAATCCGATATTTGGCGATTACGAATTTCATTCGGTAACAAATTTAGATATTTGAACGAGCTTCGATTCAAATCAAACAATATCTCATTCTAATACCCAAATTAAAAATTATGATATTTTAACATTTGAAAGATTTTTTTAGATGGATCCTGCATCATATACATGAAATGTATCACTGCAAATTGCACATTGGCTACTGTCATAATTGTGTAGGGTTATGCAGACCAACACAAGACTGGCATTCTTTTTAGCATTTTGCTAAAGCAAGTCATCAGAAGTTGACAACAATTTTTCTCAAACAGAACACACAAAGTCAAAAGGCTGCTGCCACTTTTGTTTGTTAGGTAATGCAGCACTAGTTAGGCATTCTTACCAAACACCTTTTGTGGCATCCCTTGGCACCTAAATTAAGCTACATCCATACACTGTGTATCATGCATGGGGCAACTCATTTGTTCCATGAGCCAATGTCTCAAAAACAAATACAATGTGATAATCAATGGAGGCTTCAATTATTGTCCTAGCTATGTCAAAAAAGTTTCTTATGACACCTATTCTCTTTTTTCCTTTTTAGTGAAAATGAAGGGAAGAAGGTTGGGGAATCCTTTGATTTGGCTTTATAAAGAATCATGGATGGACAAGCACTAAATTGGATAGCAAAGCTTTATCTTTCTGTTTACCTTGTTTAACAAATTAAATTTGAAAATTCAAGTTTTCCTTTTTGTTTTGGTTTCTTCACAGGAGAAAGATTAGTAACCCATGATTTTAACCTTAAAGGAAAAAAGATTTGTCTACTACATCAATTTCTATTTCATAGTAAATAGGTTTCTGCACTTCTGCAACATGTAATAATATTATGAACTGATTTAGAAGGTTTTTTTTAACTACTGGTGAGTTTGTAGATCAAACATTGGTGAACAAATCTAAGAATTGTCTATGTCAATCATATAGTTCCTAGTCAAATCATTTAGTTCATTGATAACTCAATGGCTAAAATTAGTGGAGCATTAGTATGACTACATAGCCTTCGGAGTTATGATAGCGGTAGAGCGATTAGTTACTATCTTAGACATCCGTAGTTCGATCCCTAGCTACGACATATTTGTAAAAAAATTTCCTTCAAATGGGACGCGAACCCTAAGACGCTGAGCTTCTAGACTGCCCACCACGAGCACTTCCCGATTCATCCTGGTGGCCGGTAAGAAATTTTCATGAGATCGAATAAGTCGTCCGAAGTTGGAAAAATCTCGTTAATATTTTTTTTTAGACTACATAGATTATAACTTGTTTGACATCACACATGTCGGAAAGTAATTGATGCATCTCGTCCAAAACCGCCATCGTTGATTTAATGTCGTCAGTCATTAAGTCACCTAATTCAAATGTTGGCAGACACTTCAGAGAGAAAATTTAAGATCAAGAGCAAAAACCCTTAATGAAAAAGGATTAACGAGGTTGGGTTGGTTCGGTCCTATGAAAATTTTTCATCGGCCATCTAGGTAAATCGAGAAGTACTCGTGACAAGCGGTCTAGAAACTCAGCATCCCAGAATTCGCGTTTGGAAGAAAAATTCCTATAAAATACATCGTAATTGGAGATCAAACCGCGAATGTCTGAGATGATAACTAGTCATCCTTCCGCTACACCATAACCCAGAGCAACAAAAACCCTTAATAGTTATAAAATGAAATTGTCTTATTTCAGTTTTTATAATTTATTGACAATAGTCTTCCAAAATGCATCATTAACTCAAAATATAAACACTTCAAAATTTTTAGTTAAATTCCGACAAACTTTCAATATTTTGAAACTAAAATTTATAGGGAGGAAAGGACTAGAACTTTCTTTTCATAGGGTTAAAAAGTTGTCTTTCAAAGGGTGAATAGTATCCCAAAAAAAGTGTTCTTTTTTGAAAAATTATATTAATTTAAATCTAAAGTTTAATAAGACTAATTAAGATTTATATCTATACTATTCAATGGCAATTGTCTAATGGTAACTATAGTCGTTCACTAGTGTTTCATAGCGATATGCGACCTTGAATCATGAGTATAAGTTTCATGGTTTTGTTTGCAAAATCTAATACTTCAATATAACAACAATTTATCATTCGCATATCTTCAATTTATATTTACAAGATTTTTCTTAAATGATAATATTGCAACTTAGATATTTTCTAAAAAATGGAAATATTTAAAATAAACAAATACTTTAATATATATATATATATATATATACACTTCAAATATCCAGAGTAATTTTTAATTTTTAAAATTAAAATTTAGATATATGAATATAAAAATATTAAAATAAAATTTTCAATGTTTTAAATCTTAAGCAAGATTAAATTGCCTTAAAAATTAGATCATATACTTATGTCATCGACTCCAACCAGTTAGAATCAAATTTGGCAAAACACCTAAAAAAGGACATCTCAGGGATAAACCAAAAGAACCTTATTTAAAGCACTGATGTTCAAACGAAAAAGCCTCGCGACTTAATCAAATCTAATTTGGATATATGAATTTACTAAAAATCCCAACTTAAAAGTTCCTATCATTACCAACTTAAGAATTTAGTGTAACATCAAAATAAATCAAGAAACACTTATAAAAAATCTTCCAGATGGCCAATATTCTTAAATCGGCTAAAGAAAATATAGGATCTCATTTGGCTCCATAATAGTGGAAAGAGATCCAAGAAAATAAACATGAATTTGTAAAACAAAATTTAAGGAGCAGTTGGAAAATCAAGAAAAAAGGGGAAAAAAAACAAATGAAAGAGCATGATAAATAACACCCTTTTCCATAGGCTGTAAACGACCAATACGAACGGATTCTAATAGGTCGGCTCTTACGCTGTTGCGAGGAGAGGAATTTAGTCATTGTATTCAAAATAATAGCATCCACGAAAATGACCACATTCCACATAAACATAATACATCTTCAAAATTTAAGAAAGCTTGATAAGTTCTTTGCCGTTGAAATTCTAGAATCCGAAAGACAGGAAAGAGTATCGAGCGAAAGAGATTTTTTGCACGAAATTAATCCTTCACAGTTGCAATAGCTATAGTTCCAGAAGTGCTTCAACCTTTGCTATCTGCTCTTCCTCATTCTCTGGAGTTGGGCTTTTATTACCTTCATCGTATAGATCATGCTTCCATTTCTCTACCTGAAAACCAGTTTGCAGATATGGCCTCCGCTCACTGTATCGTCCGCTAAACCTTTCCCTGCCCCTTGTCTCCCTGATACTGTGCCTTTCCATCGACTGAAAACCAGACCTGTGCATTTCATTTCTTTGGAGATATCTTTCATCCCTCTTATCATACTTATCGTCAGCTCGACTAAAAGATCTCTCAGGTTTATATCCACGCATGTTGTTTATCTTTTCTTCCCTTCTGGAGGCTTCATTTGATTGTTGGTCATGGCAATTTCTGGAATCCAAACCAGGAGGGCTAATAATAGGATCTTTCTCTGCTGGCATTTTCTTTTCACTGAATGCGGGCCTTTTACTGGGGACTGGTGCCTGACCCTCCAATTCAAAAAATCCATCATGCTTCCATTCCTTTGCTTGAGCTTTAGCCCTTCCAGATCTTTTCGGCATATCAGATACCATGTTCTTGTCCACTGTGTCGCCAGTTGGCTCCTTTAGATTACCTCTTCCCGTATCTTTATAATGGTGCATAAAACAACAACAACAAAAAAAAAGGACAAGCAATAAGATGCGTCTTAAATGAGTGACTTGAAAAATTATTAGTTACCATTTGCTCTGTGACCATAACTTAGGCCATCCTTCCCAGCACTGCCATGCTCATCGTGCTGCATAAGACTGTTATATAAAATGATGTATTTGCAGGAATGGATCCAAAAAAATGGCACATCAGGATGAAAATATGTTTGTATGCAACAAATAGCAAAATTAAATAACCATCTTAAGTGAACATATGAAAAAAAAAATGCTTGTCAGATAAAGAAGTTAGATATTTGTCCAAAAATAAAAGTAAACTCCCCTTGAAATAGATTATCCTCTCCGTCCAATAAAAGATTATGCTGTGCGGAAGAGAGAAAGCACATGTATTTGGTAAACAATATGAAATCAATTTATTTTGCCGCATTGGAACAATTAAATTGGCATCTTTCTGGCATTCCTACAGATTGGAGGAAGTGAAGGTTGGAAATATAAGGCAGACAGTCTATCATAAATGCCCGGCATATAGGAAGTGTAGAAGTAGGAATGAGTTAAAATGCCTATGAGCAAGTAATTGGCTTAACAGCAAACACAGCATCATGGAGGATGCCAATGCAGAGGAATTAGTTGCTCCTCCAATATTTTACCTGCAGTAATAGAGTAAATAATTACTAATTACTAAAATTAGCATATATCCACCTATAAACAAGCAAAAGAGAAGGAAAAAATATCCATGGTATATTCTACTATAAATGAGATAGACATTATTGATAAAAATGATATATGCAGAGCACATTTTGTAAACAGAAAATATGCATGGTTACAATTAATATCACCGGAGTACACTAGCCATATTTTGCACAATCATGATCCTATGCAGAATCAATTTGGGTTAAAATCGGATCGGTCGGGATTGGATCGTAGAATCGTACGATCCTACCAAAAACCCTTGAAATTTAATTTAGTATTTGATAGGATGATCAAATTGATCAATAGGAACTAAATCAATTTGATATTTGATTAAAATCCCCTTTAAAATAAATTAAATCAAATTAATAATAATATTATTAAGAGATAGATAAAGAGAAAGGTTTCCATATGTTGGACTACAAGAAACAACCGTGAGAGACACTTGGATCCAAATGTCTTGGATATTGTGACCTTGATTCGTGTATTGTAGCAGATCAATCCTCATGGCCTCTTATCCCACTTTCACATCATGAAAACACAAACTTGTTAGAGATGAATTTGCATGTCTTTTTATGACATCATCATTAAATTATTTGTCCCAATCGTTTGAGTCAACTATATGTTCACACTGCATTGAGCTCTTTCAAATGCTATACCATAAAGGTAAATGTGACCCAATAAAAATCCTTCCAAAAATACCAACACAAAATAATTGAATAATTGGCTCAAAGAGTCACCACATTCCTTGTCTATTCTCCTGACAATTCAATGTTGGCAACCAAAATCATCTCCCACCATAGAATAAAATACATGGGGCATATCAGATCCCATACTGGATCCAATTTGATTTAGATTTTTATAGAGTTTCAGTTAATGAAACAAATTTAATAGACAAAAAAGTTGTGGGTACAGCTTGGGTCCATGATCAGGATCTCCTGTAAATAGCTCAAGGCAAATAACATCTAATAAGACAAAAGACCAAAAGACTTATGTTTGAGTGCATCTCAACTGGGCGTGACAACCCCATGCAAACGCCAATTTTGGATAGGCTCACATCATCTTGATATACACACATTTGGAAAAAAAAAAATGTTTAACTTGTTATTTTGTTTAAATTTTTGCATATCATCATCCATTATTTGTTACATAGTTGTGAAAACGCACACCTGGGTAATAACCCAGCGCACACTGCTTGAAAGAAGCATGCTTAAGCGCACACCTTTTGAGAGGCGACCTGCACGGGTAAGACGCCTTATTGAAGCGAAATTTTTTTTAAGCCCAACCCTCGCGGCGGCCGCGGAGGCATCACATGAGCCCCACGACTCGGCGGAGGAGTCACGTGAGCCCCATAGCCGCAGACGACGCATCACGCGAGCCTCCAACCCAAAGGACGCATTGCACGAGCCCTGCAGTTGACTCACCGCGCAAGCCCCGTTGTTGTGGACGGCGCGTGACAGGAAGTAAATTAGCTTTTAATTAAATAAAAACTTAAGTTAATAATTTCAATTAACTCATAATGATAGTAGAGATAATTTAAATAAGCTTAATTAAACCTTAATAAAATTATCTCATTAATTGAATATCTATATTAAAATTTTATTTTTTATATTTTAAATATTTAGATGAAATTTTTTATTTTTAGTTAATATATTTTATATTTATGTGTATAACGTTTGTTAGTGAAGTTTATATTTATATTATTGTTTAATATTTTATGGACTATAATTTTGTTAGTGAAATATTTTGGCAAAAATTCCCTATATGTTTGAATTGTAGCAATTTATACTCAAAGCACCTTTCGGTAAGGTGTGTGTTTCACCTTGCGCTTAGCACTTCAAGCACTACGACACCTATACACTTTTGGGCGTCTCACACCTTAAATAACTATGATTTGTTACCTGACAAAAAACAAAGCATCATATAGGATTCACTTAGTTTGATCGTTGTCAATAATAAATATATGATCTGTATAATTTTGTTTGATTGCAACTTTATTTGTTTTTTATTATCATCTGTCATGTTTGTATCATTGTAACTTAATTTCTTACACTGTTATTTTATAATAGATATCGATTCTAGAAGAGAGATATATAAAGTTTACCCAATAGGAGACAGCTTAAATTAATGGAAACTAAAATAGACCATCCATATTATTCTTTGTTTCAAATCATTCTCCTGGAAATATTGATCAATATAGACCTAAGCATAACCCCTTATTTTTGATAAACAATCTGAATCTAAAAGATCTCTAGATTGTTTGGCTAGTGAAGATTATTTTAATAGATATAACATGACCTCTAGTGAATGAGCACCATTTTTCAACAATAAATTTGTTGGAGCAGATAGTGAATTTTGGCAAAGCATTCAAGAGCATCATTCCATAATAAAAGTAGAACTCAACGCACACTGACATAAAATGAAATGAAAATTGGTAGAAAAATTTATTCGATCATATCTTCGAAGATGATTGCCTAATAAATTTGCAAAACCAAAATAATCATCCTTAAACGAACTAAACTTAAAGACAACACAAAGTCTTTGCTTTACCCACAATTAGTGAATTTTTAATTAAAATAAAAGAGTTTAAATATACTCAACCCTAACAAAGTCATTTTATGACATTTTAAAAGAGCCTTCAGATAGCACCTTCAATGAGTTCCTTGCTAATGCAATTTTAGAAAAGCCTCCTATTACATTGACCCTTTCAAGAATAGTCAGCTTGATATTTGATCATGATTTAGAGTCACAAGTCATAACTCATCCCCGTTATTCATAGAAGTCATATAAGTAAATTCAGGAAACCAAGCATAATTAACACTTTTAGTATGCCCTCTTATAGTTGTTCATAACAAGAAATCTTGCACGACTAATGAGTTATTTTTCTTATCCACCACTTATGATCCTATTAAGATTTTTAAGGAGCTGATATGAGAGATGTATGTTAATACAAGGAGAGGAACTTATATTACATAAAGATTAATGATTATTTTAAAGTTCCTAGTGACACAATACAATTTAAATTCAAATCATCTACCTTAGGAGTATTCATGGTCAACTTATTTAGTTACACTAATGAAAATTGATTATAATGCTTATTTATTTAACTTGTCAACTAATCTACACACAAATTCAATTTTCAATTTTGAAGATAAACTGATTTGCAAAGAAAATCCGAGTTTTAATTCATATGTTGACTTTGTGACAGTTTGTGCTTATACGAGTTTATCCTCGGCAATATTACCTTCGCGCCACATGATTGATATGAGGACGCAAGTATCATCTTCATCCTATGATAAGCTAAGGTAGTTTCTAATTCATTAAAACAGAGCAAGGTGGCCTAATTTCTTACTTATTGGAAGGAGCATCCAGAGAATATACAATATAGAAGTATTGTTGAACAAAATTAGTGAACTCATTGTTCCTTACACCTTGGAATGATGACGCCAAAAAATGTGAACAAGTCGCCTGAAGTCGAGTTCTCGTCATTAGGAGAGCACAAGGAAAACAAGGAATTATCGTTTTAGAAAGTTTTAAATGAAAAAATGAATTGATTTGAATTTTGTTTGCAATTGATTTTAGTGATTATCTTAATTATATGTGTTGTTATCTTTCAATTTTATTAGACTTCACTAAGTACCTTTGGTTTGGTAGTTCTTTTGGTTTAGTAAGCATATAATGGGATTACTTTGTTTCTTAATTAGTGATATTCCTTTAGTTTGGTTGGTAGAAAATCTTTAAGAGCTGTAATAGGGATGACAATGGGCAAGGTCGAGCAAGGATAATTTTTCAATTCTCATTCCCGCCAAATAGGAAAAGAGGCAAGGCAAGGCAAGTAACGAAAAGTTCCCATCCTACCTCATGTGCTTTTCATATGGTTCGGGAGGGGATTATCACACAAAATAATCTAGATATTTGTTACAAAGCAAGTGGGGCGGTATTAAAAAAAAGTACCTGCCACGGTGCATATATGAGTTCTTTTAGGTCTTATACCTGCCTACTTACATTATAGGGTGGGACAAGGAGGCTTCAATTGGGTCAAGCAGGGCAACTCTTGATCCTTACTATGTAATAATCAAATTTTCAATTAAAAAGTATTCTGCTTCAATCTCTGTGCAAGATTGCTTCCTATGTGAGATATTTTTTTTTACTTTGAAAATTTTATCCTAATTTTCTATATGATTTGACTTTGTTGCCTCTAGGACTTCATTTAATACCTAGCATTTGATTTCCCTAAACTATTGGGACTTGTGCTGCCAAAATTCCAGTCCTCAGGTGCCAAACTTCTTAGACTTCCATGTGCAAGTATTCAACCCTCAACCTCGCCTACTACATTCCCTCGTGCCAAATATTCAGTTCTCGTTGATCTATTTAATCTTCCTCTTGTCAAGTATTTGATCCTTGTCAACCTACTTGGATTCCAATATTACCCCCGTAATTGATGTTATGTTCCACACCTACACACTAGACATACATATAAGATTAGCAATATTTCACTATCTTAAACTTTTATCCAATCATAAAAATCACATGCAAACTACATACTTAGGGCATGATTGCACCAACATATAATATTGAAAATAATGATAAGGAGAGACAAGTTAGTTAGTGTTTGGTGAAGGAGTTTGAGATCACATTATTAAGAAGAGGTTGAAATAGTTTTTGCGATTGAGGCGACTCACTATTAATGAGACATTTTTAGATTTCTTTAAAGAAATACACAACCAGAATACTGGCCAACAAATATTCCAACATACCAAATCTCAAACTTGGAATAGTAGAGGAAGATGTTGTAGCAGATAAGGAAATGTATCAACATTCATGCATAACCCAAAAGAAACTCATCTGTAAGCAGCTCACACAGTAGTATCTTAAAGGAATAAGAGAAAAGGGTATTTAGGAAAGGAAAGGATATTATATTTAAAAGAAATAGAGGTTTGGTGTTAAGAGATATTGATTATGCTGGGTCAATGGTTGACAAAAGGTCAACCACTTGAAATTGCACCTTTCTTAGTGGTAACCTTGTGGCATGAAGGAGTAAAAGCCAGCATGTGGTGGCGCAATCTAGTGTGGCTCAAGGTGTGTAAACTGCTTTAGCCAAGCTTTGTGATGTTCAAGCTTGTTTGATAAAATAACCGAGCCAAGCCAAGCCGAAAATGAACCAAGCCGTTAAAATGATTGTTCAAGATTGGCTTGGTTTCTTTTTTATAAGCTTGAGCTTGATTTGAGCTAGGCTTAAGCTTGATACGTTTAGATGTTATCGAGTTCTCAATTTAAGCTTGTTTAATGTTTGAAATTTTTACATTTTAAACTTATTTGATTAGTTATTGAAATTGATAATACAATTTTTTTATTCATTTTGAACGTTTTTTTTATTTATTTAGCAAGTGTACGAATATTGTTCACGAATGTTGATCTTGTGTATATTGAACGAACATAAACAAGCTCGTACCAAGCCGAACACTAAGCTTGTTCACAAACAATCAGTTCATTTACACCCTAGCTTTGGTTAAACATCATCTTCGAAAACTTTAAGATCAAATGTGATGGTCCAATGAGACTTTATTGTGACAGAATGAAACACGTTGAATTGTCAAACACTTTCAAGGAGAAAGTAGAGGGTGGATTGATTTGTACCCATATACACATTGACAAATTGCATATATACTTATTATAAGTAGTTCAGTATTTCAAAGTATTGTATGCAAGATAGAAATGATAAACACTTATTCACCAACTTAAGGGGGAGTATGGGAACCATGTATTTGTCTTAAAATTAAGCTAAAAATATTCGATAAATCATAGGATTATGATTCTGTAAATTATGAGAAATGATAGTGTAGCTAGTTTCTATAAAAGGTGGTTTGGTTTTTTAGAAAGGATTGTTACTTTTTTATTGGGATAATTAAATTTTTTTAGGAAAAGTGTCTTATTTTATGAAGAATAAGTCTTGTTATCAATTTATACGGGTTAGAATCTCATGTATTAGATAAGTTTTGAGTTAACACAATTTTTAATTTCTGTCAAAACATCTAGAATTTTTAGTGATTATCAAGTGCTCTAAAGCTAAATTTGTATTTAGACTACAAGACCAATACTACTTTATGGATCCAGAATTATGAGCGATTAACAAATAATACAAACAAACAAAAAAATTGTTACAAAGATGAAAATACTAAGATAGCCATATAGAGTTACAAGAATGAAATAAAAAATGACTACCAATAACAATAATGTGTAACTTCCATAGACAAAAAAAAAGGGGAAAATAAATACACACACACACAGAGATAATATGAACATAGTAGGTTCTATAGTTAGTCAAATTGTATTGATTAAAATAGAAGATGCGAGAAGGAAGATCAAAAAAACTCTTTAAAGTAATTAAGAGTAATCAAAAACATCTAGACATTACAATTGAGATAATTTTGCATATAGACCAATGAATGGACCAGAGGACCAGATCCATGTAGTTGAACATAAATAGTTGGAACTAAAAATGGTTATTGTATTTTGAGTTCTATTTTCATTTCTACTTGGAATGAATGGGTATATAACCTGCTCTTGCTCAGAAAAAAAAATGTGCTTTGTCACATCGTTACTGTTAATCCAAGCATCTACCTCAAAAATACATGTGTGAAACCATTTTCATACTTAATCTGAAATTTAAGCTTTGAATAAAAGTTTATTATGATAGTTCTACAACTATGTTTCACCAAAAAATATATCTTTTAGGTGGTTATCGACACAATGAATTCATCAAATAGCTAGAAAACGTGAACCAAGTTCTTTAAATTCCTAGTTGTACAAGGAGAACCAAAAAGATTTCTTTGTAGGTGAAAAAGAATTCGGTATTGCAAAACTTCTGTTTAATAGATGATACTTCAGAAAAAAGCATAAGCAATAAGTAGGTCGTCTATCGCAAGTAGTCCTGCATATATACAAAATTACATGAAAGTTATCTTTTGTCATTTGATTTTGCCTACTTGTCTTCCAGTCATGAATGATTGTTCAGTTTATTCCAGGAAAAACTAGTATATTTCAAAAGAAACTTGTGCTGGCTGAAGATCTAATTTGACCTATCAGGGCATCCCTACCTTGAAAACCAGTTCAGATCAATTGTTATGTTCCAATTTCAATTCTGCCACCATGCTCGCGATAAGTTGACCAAACAAGCATGACAGAGGATTTGAATTATTTAATTAAATTAACTTCCAGTAAATACAAGTCAAACCTGGAAGTGAGATCGACTCCGAGGTGTTTCTACTGTATCTGAAGGACGTTTAGTGTCATCCGGAATAGACTTTCTGTCAAAACCATCTTTCACAGGGTCGAACTTCACCTTTGTATCAGCAGCTGACAACATCCTTACTGGCATAGAATCTTGAAACCGCTTACGATGTTTTCGCTCTCTATTGTCATCAATGTCCAAATCATTATTACCAGAATATTTCCTCTCAGATGATGGTTTTTCATCTCTTCTTGATCTTTTTGGACTATCAAGAGAGTAAAAGCAAAATCAGTTAGAAAATGTGAGCAATAAGATCATACACACAAATGACAAACATAAACAAACCATGAAGGCACTTAAAATAAATATAAAATAACAACAACAACTAAAGTGATTTGAACTAGAAAAATCAAGGTTTCTGAGTAACCATCTACTATCTTACAAACATTATCAGAAGCAGTGGCTTCTGTCAGGAGTAAAATACAAATACAAGTTAACGAGTCCTCCATTCTATTACCTTGGTTCACTTTTGATGCGTGTACATTGTATATACTTCTAGACACTATTTGACGCACATTCACATGATTTTTATGTTTACGATTTACGTTCTCACACTCATTCTATCATTTATTAGCATGATTATTCTCTTTTCGATCGGAGATCTGCTCTTGGTTTGTTTTTCATGACAGGACATGATTTCTTGAGACAAATTAGAGCAAAAACGCACCTTGAAGGCAAAATCAACTTCATCGAGAATTTCACACAGTCGTGTCATGCCAAAGAGGCACAGCCGTGTCTCCCAAAAGTCCTTAGGGTGACATCCAGAGATTTACATGACCGTATAATGCCCCAGTGGCACGGGTCGTGTCCCTCAGAGACATTAGGGGCAGAATTCCAAAGGTGCACATGGCCATGTCGTATCTTTTGGTCAGTGAGCGAAATACACATAGGTGTCGTGCCCCCCTCCAGCGAACTTCACATTGCGCGGTGCGCGCCGAGGGGGGGGTGCCTTGGAGGCACAGTCGTGCCCCATTTTGGCAAATTACACACGCCACGTCTCATAGACACAGGCTGCGTGGCAGAGCGAGCAGGGGTCGTGCTCGTGCCCATAAAAGGGGGAGTTCTCCCCCTTTCCAAGGGAAGGAGCGTTCTTCCAAAAGGTCTAGATCCGCCATCATTCCGGCCACAAAGTAATGTTCCGAAGCCGGAGTCTCATCCCATCTACCCCCACAAGCAAGGATTGGTTCTCAAGGACATCGAATTTCAACATTAGCTAAGTTTCCTTCTCCATCTAGGAGATCGAGTTGGTACTTGCTTACTTTTATATCTTTGTTATCCTCTCCTTTGTTTATGGAGTAGATCTCCGCCCTCTAGGTTGTAGGGAGTAATTGTAATGTTGATGTTGATGTTGATGTAAACACTATTGGTTTGCTTATTTCTTTTTCCTATGATATGTATGTGTCTTGTTTGTGTTTGATTGAATGTGCGTGTGAAGATTCATTGCTTGTATATGATGCTTGATTGAACCATTGTGTGGATTGGTAGCCACATAGGGGAAGAGATCGTATTGTCGATTGTCGGGGGGCCTTCATGTGATAGTTGGTTCACTTTAATCAGACATCTCAGGCGTTGTCTTGAAATGAAGATCAATTCTACACGAGGGATTTGCTATCCCGTGTTAGGAAGAGATATGTGTAATGTAGAGACTGACCAGGGGCTCTCAAGTGACAGGGGGTAACCCGTCAATCGGACTCTCCATGTCACCTCTTCTTCTTAGTGGCACTAGATGCCCATGGGAGGAGCACTCCGGTGTTTTCACACCGATATTTAGTTAGGATCCCTACAAAGCATAGACATTCAGGGTAAAGTATAAACAATCCATAGCACATCAACTAGCGTTGCAATGAAACCGAAAGCCTAGAGTAACCTTCAAAACCAACCCCCATTCTAGACTTCTTGGACCTCTCCTCTCTCCCTTCTCACTCTTTCTCTTTCTTAATTCTTTAGGTTAGTAAACACTTTAATCTTCAATAACCTAGGTAATTTCTCTCACATCTTAGCTATTGCTTAAACCACAGTCCTTGTAGATTCGATAACTCTTTTATTACTGACGACGTATACTTGCAGGAGCGTAACAAGTTTCGTCGGGATTGAAAATTGGAGTATAACCCTACAGCAATGCAATGAAATAATATGTGGACATTTATAAGAACTAAAGGATAGCACGCCTCAATGAATTTAGAATATACATGACCTACCTGAAGGAAATATGTGTGATCTCATCATGATCTCCAACCAAATAAAACAGAAATTTAAGAGTTCAATCTTCTAATAGCAGAGACATACCAAAGTTTAAAATGCTAATATCCACTAATGGTTTCAGAGTGACCACAGAACATATGTTCAGGGAAATTCAAGATACCCAGCCACAGAATGGTATCCACCAACAAAGCTAATATTATGATCCCTCTACTAAATTCAAGTTTAGCACAAATAAATGAATACATAGAAAATATGTAAAAGATTTAATAATAAGGCCAAAAGGCTAATTTACTAGTTTCTGATATGGATGAAATCATGAAACAACACAACAGCAGAGTAGGAGACAGATTCCTAATACATATAGAAATTGGAATTGCTTCATTGGAACACAAAACAAGCATCTGTAATGATTCATCGCATAGAGATACAGATGGATTTCAATGATCTCAAGCTTACAGTTGGTTTTACATATTTTTCAAAGAAAGATTTGGAACATCAAGAAGAAAAAAAGAATTACTTGTGAAAAAACATAAATCATTACTCATATATAAAGCTTGCTTTATGTCACTTGTATTAGAAAGTGACTCGTTTTTTATTCTTCTTAGTATTCATTTTCCTGAGGATACAAGCATAAGTTCTACTAGAAAAAAATTGAAATAATATGCAAGTGACACAACTACATAGAATAGAATGATAAACCGGCTCTCACAGTCAACTACTTCCTGTAGCAGGTCAAATAACAATAAAGAGAAGAACACTGAAGACCAGCAACGGAATCTGCAAAGAAATTTGATCATCAATCGTCCAGGTAAGTTCTATGTTCTTAACTCTTTAACTGCCTTATGTAAAACTTTCCATCAATAAAAAGAATGTGGTGAGTTGAAATAACAAGAGAAAAATCAGGTTTCAGAAAGTCCAAGACCTTGAAAGCGCCCCCCCCCCCCCCCCCCCCCCCCCAAAAAAAAAAGGTTTCTTGTAAACTGACTGAGAAGAAATGCTCCTAAACCTTCTACACCATAAAACATGGAATGCCAAATACAATATCAAGGTTGAAGGATTCTCATCTCTAAAGAGCCATCACTGAAAAAGAACCCATTATGGATAACTACAATCGCTAGTCCAAAAGAGAGACTCATGTAACCATCTAACAGGTTATCAATATGATTAAGAAATAAGCAATCACTTTTCCTACTGCTCGACTGATAATGTGTGCAACTCCGAGATCTGGTAAGAAATCAACCAAAACGCGGAATAAACAGCGCAATTGAAAAAATTGCAGAGTCGAACAATGAGAAGAAGATAAAAGAGAGAAGGTTACCTGGGCTCCCTTTGCCTTTCTCTTTCAGATCGGGAATGGGGACGCCTTCTGTCCGGATCGCGTTCCTCGCGTCGTGACCGCGAGTCGCCTCCGGCACCGCCTTCCCTTCGCCTATGCTCCTCCGGCATTTCTTGCGCAAACAAAAGGGTACCAAATAGCAGCACTTTGGATTAGGGCTGCGAATGGCGGAAGCTAAGCGAAGGGCTCGTCATATCGACCGCAATCGACCCGGTTCAATCAAAATATTAATCAAATCGATCGGTCCAACTCACTTTCCTCCCAGCGTCGGCCGTCGTTGTGTCTTTCGTTCCCGTACACGTGCCGTTATTTTTTTCCGATTAAAAAAACAGAGGAGACGAATATTAAAATTTTGATCCACTGTGTCAAATTACGTCCATTTAATATATATTAATAATGAAATAAAAGTATATTAAATTTTTAATATAGAATTTAAATTTCGATATAACCTGTCCAACTACCTAACCGACCGGTATGATCTTATGCCTTATTTGAACCGGCCTAAATGTAAACGGATTGGGCCAAGCTGGATTGGCCTGGGTTGGACCCATCATATGATCTAAGATTGAATAGGATTAAGTCATTTATCATTTTCTTTTAATAAATATTTAATATTAAAAAATAAATAATTTAAACTTTGTCCAATCATATACAAACCACACGCTTGAGCAAAATTACATCGATTTCGTTCCAGAAAATAAATTTCCACGTAGTCGAGATTCAATCATCAAAAAATAATAGTTAGTGATGGGGTTGAATACCCCATGGTTGACACGTGAAGGAAAAAAATTATATGGCAAGATGTATGGAGTCGGAATAACTTTCTCTGGAACTCCCGAGACCCTCTCGGGAAGGGGATCTCCCAAGATCCCCTGGAGTAGGCACACCCTGGAGATCAAGTCGGAAGGAGTACTCCTGAGATTACCTCGCGAAGTCAGGTCCCCGAGACCACCTCGGAAAGTAAAAATGCCTGAGACCCTCCCGGGCCAAAAGACCCCGAGATCACCTCTGGGAAGTGGAGCCCAAGAAACATTCGACCTCAAATAACAATCCCCCTTTTTCTTCGGATCGGAGGATAATCATCACCAATTATTACGGGATAATTATGATCCATAATTATCACAACGGTCCGAACTTTATGACTGCGTAGATCGTTGCTAAGGTGATCCCGTAACCGACAATTAGGGGACGTGGCGAAGATCGTGGAGACGCGTGGGACGGTCATCTCAGGTATAAAAGGTACTCCAACGCCTCCGGTAAGGGGGGTACGCCTTCTCTACTTCGCACATATTCTTTTGTCTTCTTTTCATATCCTAGATCGAGGCACTGACTTGAGCGTCGGAATGGATTTCGCCGGACAACCTCTAGCGTGTTCCCCTAACACTCATGTTAATCTCGCAGGGTATGAACGCTTCCTCTAACATCAGCGTCCGCGTGGACTGAACCCTAGTGATTGATTATCGATGTCGATTCCTTTCGGAACAGTTAGGAATCTAGTCGACCATAAACAACTCAAATTAAATAATGCAAAAGTTACTATAGAATAGTTGGCTGATAATAGAAACTAGTGGACTTGATAAACTTAAACTGAAGTCATCAAGAAACTAATCCATTAATGGTGGATCTAATCAACTAATTGACAAAGATCAATTAAACAATAAGTGAGATTGAAAGAGTTGAATGTTATGTAAAGGGGATCAAAGTGGATGCTTGGATGTGAAAAAAAAATAGAGTTTATTTAGATTTGATTGAATTTTTTCTTATGCTTTCTAGTTTTCTTTTACATATTTCTTGTATGTAGGTGTTATGAGAGGTTTTACTATCTACGAATGATTAACGAAGTTTTTTTAACTTCAGACGATCGATTCGGTCCCATGAAAATTTTTCACCAGCCGTCAGGGTAAATCGAGAAATGCTCACGACAGACGGTCCAGAATCCCAGCATCTTAAGATTCATGCCCCATTTGGAGAAATTTTTTTACAAAATACGACGTAGTTGGGGATCAAATCGCGGATACCTGAGATGACAATGAAGGATCGTTTCCGGTACGCCAGAGGGGGGTGAATAGCGAATCTCAGATCTTTCTTGTACCTGCGTTGTTAGTTGCACAGCGGAAATAATAATAAAGAAAACAAACAACGCTAACAAAGAGAATTTACTTGGTATCCACCCCGGCCGGGTGACTAATCCAAGAATCCGTCGGTGGATCACTCCCCGGATAACCTCCGGCTAACCCTCGTCGCTCCTTATGGGTGGAGAAACCTCGCCACAATACCTCGGACACGATCTGGGTACAAAAGACTACTAACTCACTTTACCCAAGCGAGTTTCGTCAAGAAACCCAGCCCTAACCGAGTCCTCTTTAAATTGAACTCGGGCTGGAAAACCCGCTGGCAGTCGACTGGTCCCAGGGCAGTCGACTGCCACCACTCAGATTCGACCGTTGACAACCCCAACGTTCGAATTCTGGTGACTTACCAGTCGACTGCCAGAATGGCAGTCGACTGGTACAGGGTCCAGAACCTACTGTGAGTTTTGGCAGTCGACTGAACAACCCCCATTCGACTGCCTAGCTTACAACAGCACTCCCACTCACTCTCTTGACCCTCCTCCACGCGTGCCTTCAGGTCCACTCCTTTGGCTTGCCCCTTGAAGTCTTCTTTCACCAGCTGTCGTCCCTCGGATGCGTACGCAAGTCCTCGACTTGCCTCCATGCCACCCTTCACGTGTGCCCTTTGAAGTCCACTTCTCGGCTTGCCCTTGGAGTCCTCCTCCCTCGGCTCTTGTCTCTTGCCTCAGCTGACTCTTCACCAACAGCCTTGACTATTGCCTTCGCGCCATCTTCATCTTCGGCCCTCATCCCTCGGATGCACACAAGCCTCCATCTTGTCTCCATGCAACCCTTCACCATACCGAAGCCGTCCAGCCAAGTCAATGTTAGGATCTTTGCCCTAGCTAGAGGGGGGGGGGTGAATAGCTATCTTTCGATTTTTCTTTCCTACAAACACGTTAGCGGAAGCAATACAAATAGAAATATAAAGGTAGGAAAGAAATCAATGCTAACTCACTGATTTTACTTGGTATCCACCTCTTCAAGGTGACTAATCCAAGGATCCACACACACCACACACACCCTTCACTATGAACTTCTCCTTCTCAAGATCACACTTGAAGGTGGAGAAACCCTAACACAATGATCTCCCTCCTCTTACAAATGAAATGAAAGCTTGGAGGAGGAGATTGAGAGAGTTGTGAAGCTTGGAGAGCTCTAGAATGATCACACACTTCGTATACAAGAAAAGCCCTTGCCCTCTCCAAGATAAAACACTAGGTTTTATATCTTCATCCGCGACTCCAGTCGACTGCTCACTTACCGGTCGACTGGTAGGCTTCAACGGCTATAAAATATGTAATGAGTGCCTCAGCCGCCTTCGCAACGGTCGACCTCCAGTCGACTGGTACAGTACCAGTCGACTGGCCCGGTCGACTGGAACCAATTCCAGTCGACTGGAAGTCGACTGGTCGACCCTCCTTGGGTCGACCCGATTCTCTGTGTGTTGTGGGTTGTGGTCCCAGTCGACTGACAACTTACCAGTCGACTGATGAAGCTGAGAAATCATATTTCAGCTTCCCTTTTCATCCCTTAGTCTTGACTCATTCCTTCAAACACCTTCCACAAGCCTTGTGCCTCTCTTGGATGCTTCCGAGTCCACGACTCATCATCCTTGCACTTGCTTGAAGTGTTTCCATCGGCTTCGTCATACTAAATCTCCCTTTTGCCAAGAGGTCACACCTCCGAGACTTCCTTTGCCAAGACTCTCTTCTTGGACTTCCCTTGCCAAGTCTTCCACCTGAACTTTCCTGCTTACTCAAGGCACACAAGTTAGAACACAAAACATTGCCTAACTTAAACTTGTTTAGCCAAACATGAAAACCATAATTACTTGAGCAAGATTGCACCAACAATCTCCCCCTTTTTGATGTTTGGCAAAACTCATTTAAGTTAGGTCTTTAAATATAATGATACATGAACATGAGGCATATAAAGATAAACATATGAATATAATCATGCAACATTTCATGTAATTTAAAACACATAATCACGATTAAGAGCTAACTTAATCTATTTCTCCCCCTTTTTGACAAAAATCACAAAAGGGAGTGACAACACCCAAGCGAGGAATGAATCATGAGATAAGTCAAGATAGACCCTAGTAATTCTCCTCCTTGGATAATCGAGTCTACTATCCCTTGATAGACATGTACCCGTTAAAGGCTTGCTCCCCCTAAGGCCTTGCTCCCCTTGGATCATTGCACCAATAATATCCCTCGCGTGTCAACTTGCAGCCAATGACTCCCTTGACCAATCAGGGTTCAAAGGACGGACAAAACGGCAATTTCAGCACAAAACAGAGTCACCCGGTCGACCTCCAGTCGGCTGCTACCAGTCGACTGGTACAGTAACAGTCGACTGGTAGCTGAAAAAATTCAGTTTTCCTCCCGAAATTCAGAAATGCAGAAATAAATGCACAGTGATCGAAAAATTCTGAGATTTCACCCCAACATTTCTTAAGGTACCTACTATTCATGAAAAATATTTTGAAAAATATAAGCACCTTGAATTAGCGGTTTGATACAAAGTTTGAAAACTCCAGAATTAACTTGATACTTATGAAACTATGTATCAATCTAGGCACCAACTATAGCCATCAATAAAGGACCTATGCTATGCCATTCTATGGGGATTAGGAAATGTGTTCAAGGCAAATTTAAGATTCATGATCAATGATTACCAAGAATACATGGATATGGCCATAAATACGACTCTCGTTCCTAGCCAACAAGGAGACTCCCCCTTAATCCATTATGTCATTAAAAATTCATACCGATCATACATAGGGCTGATGGCAGCAAGAAAAATAGTAGATTTTACACTGCCAAACGGAATATAGTATAAAACATAATCCAAAACAACTCATATGATTACCAACCCTAAATGACGAAACTACTTCATAACTGCAAATAGAGTTTTTACATAGCTAAAAAACACAAGCAGAAGGGAAAACAACCATAGCCAGGTAACTAAAGTGTCATCCAAATACATCAACCAGAAAGACCTGCGTCCGAGATACAATATATGGACTAATAAAACAAGTTTCGAAGGCAACTCAATCTACTCGTCGGCAGGCGGAGGAGGTGGAGGATACTGATGAGAGATCTGCATAGCACGTAGCATCTCATACATCTCCAGCTGACGCTGGTCATAGATGCTGTGACGCTGATCCTCCATGGTCCACCGGTCATATGTCGCCTGACGAAAGTCACGAAACTCCTGAAAGCCCTGGCCGACTATCTCCTCCAAATGTGTAACCCGCTCAACAAGAGAGGCGGGGTACTGAGCATCAGGCATAGGAGCATCTCCAGGGGCATCCTCAGCTCCAGCGGCATCCGCAGGTACAGCAGGGGCGTCCTCCTCGGCTGCTAAATCATCATGACGAGGAACGTCAGCCTTCCACATCATGACTCCCCCATGACAGACAATCTTGGCGAGTTTAAGATGCAGTTCCCCTAGTTGACAATATTGAGGGGATAATTTCTTAATCTCACCCCTAGATGTATCAATTCCTTTGGATGCAAAGTACTCTGTCAAAATGTGACCAAAAGGTAGATAGAGTTTTCCCTGGATCGGACCTGAAAAGTGTAGAATGGAAAGAAAGACATGCAGGGCAACATCTATGTCAAAATGCTGCTCAAGAGCATACATCATAACCAGATGCGGGAGTCGAATGACAGACCGTCCCCGGGTGACAAGAGGGAGAATGCAGTCTAGAATGATGCGATACCATATGTACTGAACTACCCCCATGTGTGTATGTTCAAAGATGTTAGACGTGACGGGTCGAGGACGGCCAAAATAGTGGCGATGAATATGATCGATGGTGATATGAGAAAAAGAACCCGTAATGCGGCCAGGCATGGTCGGAAAGCATGTAAATGGGTTGGCCGACTCACGACACTGGAGAAAGTGACGAAGACCGTCAGGATTGAACTCAATCACTACTCCCCCTACAGTAGACTCAAGGTTGTGCTCATGACCACCTAGGGAACGTAAATTCACAAAAAATTCCTTAAGGAGTGTGATATTGACATCAGTTTTACATCCAGTCAGTTTGTTAAGACGGTAGTAGTCAATTATTTCAATGAGGTGTGGGGTTCTCTCTTGAAAATATGAACGATTTAGATACCGACAATCCATCAAATGGAACTCGGTATCTTCAAACGTTCTTTNTGTCATGGGTGAACCAATGAAGAGCACACAACACCAAAAAAAAACTTGATTAGTTGATAAACATGATGGAAAACAAGGACTAACAAGAGAAGTAGGAAAGGAGAAAACCATTACCTTCGTTCCATGATGGTTGAGAGTAGGAGGTATAGCAAATCGTCCAAACCCAATAGGTGCCCAACCAAAACCTTTACAAACCCTAATCTCACTCAAGAGGATGGAGAAGAGGAGTAGAGCAAACCTAAGGCTTGGAGGGGGGGAAGTTCGGCATGCTCAAACAAAGAAGGGGCGTCGAAGAGGAGAAGTAGATCTAGGGTTTTAGGCGACCGGTCGAGTGCCCCTTTATATAGAAAACCGCCATACCAGTCGACTGGGATGGTCCCAGTCGACTGGCTCCAGTCGACTGGGATTGGCCAGTCGACTGGCTTAGCTTGCTGGCGGACAGAGATATTGGTCGACCTCCAGTCGACTCCCAGTCGCCTGCTACCAGTCGACTGGTACAGTATCAGTCGACTGGTAGCTGAATTTCAGCCTTCTTTGGTGAATTTCAGAAATGCCGTAGAAATTCCAGAAAATTCGAAAAAACTTGAAATTTTGCAGACATCTTTCCTACACCATGTATGATCAAGGAAAAATAGTGCAACATGAAAATTCAATATAGCTTAGGAGTTTGGTACAAATTTGAGAAGTGAACTTATTTGATACACTTGTACCAAACTCAAGATCTGATTTGAATTCTATAGAGAGTAATTACACACTAGCATGAATACACCCCAGAAATGGTTTTAAGCCATTTCAAATCTCCAACCATGATCGATGGGCAAGACATCCATGAATTGAACATTTGCTTCCCCATGGTTGGTATTAACATTCAATATTGATACACATGATATTTCATCAACATGCCACAAGCACAAGTGAAATATAAGCATCATCCCCTAGCATCCCACAATATAGCATAGTGAAAACACAATCAAGCCAACCTATAGTCCTTGTGAGATGTATTTAAGTGCCTCCATGCTAAGGGATCAAGTAATACTAAATTCCTAGAGTTACACAAAGCACATACCAAATTCCCTCCTAAGTGTGGTGAATTCGGCCTCGGGTAGGGGTTTGGTAAAGATGTCGGCAAGATTTGATTTGGATTCAATGTAATGTAATTCAATATCTCCTCGTGCCACATGATCTCTAATGAAATGATGCTTTATCTCAATGTGCTTAGTCCTAGAGTGGTGTACCGGATTTTTTGTCAAGTTGATGGTACTCATATTGTCACATAGGATTTTGACCTTGGAGTAGTGAAGCTCATAATCTTCTAAGGTGTGCATCATCCATAATAATTGAGCCACACATCCTCCTAAGGCTACATATTCGGCTTCGGTAGTAGATAAAGCAACACATGGTTGCTTCCTACTACACCAACTTACTAGGGAGGATCCAAGGAATTGGCAACCACCACTAGTACTTTTCCTATCTAACTTACACCCGGCATAATCCGAGTCGGTATATCCTATTAGGTCAAAGTTTTGATTCCTCGGATACCAAAGTCCTACATTTAGGGTGCCCTTCACATATCGCAAGATTCTCTTGACCACCACTAAATGGGATTCTTTGGCACAAGATTGATACCTAGCACACATACCTACCGCAAAAAGTATATCCGGTCTACTAGCGGTTAGATATAGTAAGCTACCAATCATACTCCTATAATGTTTAGGATCAACTATTTTCCCTTCAAGATCACTATCAATTTTAGCATTTGTACTTATTGGAGTAGATGCCACCTTAGCATTTTCCATACCAAATTTGGAAATCATTTCTTTAGCATATTTTGTTTGATATACATGAGTTCCTTCATGTGTTTGTTTGACTTGAAGACCTAGGAAAAATTTCAACTCCCCAACCAAACTCATTTCAAATTCATTTTCCATATGTTTAATAAATTCTTGAAGAAAATCATCATTTGTTGACCCAAAGATGATATCATCAACATAAACTTGGGCAACAAATAAATCATTTTCTCTAGATTTAATAAACAAGGTTGGGTCAATTGTTCCTCTCCTAAATTCCTTAGACACTAGGAAGGATGAGAGTCTTTCATACCAAGCCCTAGGAGCTTGTTTAACCCATATAGAGCCTTGTTAAGCTTATAAACATGGTTGGATAGTCTTGACTCTCAAATTCGGGTGGTTGCTCTACATAGACTTCTCCCTAATGACTCCATTTAGGAAAGCCGATTTTACATCCATTTGGTAAAGTTTGAAACCCATGTAAGCGGCATATCCTAATAGGATTCTAATAGACTCTAATCTAGCTACCGGGCATATGTTTCATCATAATCGAGCCCCTCAACTTGATTGAAGCCTCTAGCAACCAATCTAGCCTTATTTCTAGTGACCTTGCCTTGCTCATCTAGCTTGTTCCTAAACACCCATTTTGTTGTTACAATTGTATTTCCATCGGGTCTAGGAACCAAATCCCATACTTTACTCCTTTTAAATTGATTAGCTCTTCTTGCATTGCCAAAATCCAATCATTATCACCTAGGGCTTCATTAATTGATTTCGGTTCAAAGCTAGAAATTAGAGCTATTTGACTAGAATGTTCCCTAAAGTAGGATCTAGTTCTCACTCCTTGGTCAATATTTCCAACTACTTGATCAATGGGGTGATTGGTGATTCCTTAACGTTCTAGAATGAGGACCTCAACATTTTCACCATCATCATTTCTCCTTTCATCATCCGATTCTCCCTTTCCTCCCCCTTGATCATTGCTTTCCAATTGTAAGTTTTGAAAAACTTGGGTTATCTCCTTTGTCTAGTTTCTATGTCCTTATCAATAGGAGATTTCTAGGTAAGTGTTAGAGGATCATCAAATTCAACATTTGATGATTCCTCAACTACTTGGGTTCTTTTATTGTACACCCTATACCCCTTACTAGTGAGTGAGTACCCAACAAAAATGCCTTCATCCGCCTTAGCATCAAATTTTCTCAAGTCATCCTTTGTGTTTAGGATGTAAGCCTTACAACCAAACACCCTAAAGTAATGGATTTTGGGAATTTTCCCATTCCATAATTCAAAAGGTGTTTTTTCTAAGAATCTATGAACTACAACCCTATTTTGAATGTAGCAAGCGGTGTTAACCGCCTCCGCCCATAGATAGGTGGGAAGAGAGTATGCATTCAACATAGTTCTAGCCGCTTCTTGTAGAGCCCTATTTTTCCTCTCAACCACTCCATTTTGTTGGGGAGTCCTAGGGCATGAAAATTCATGCTTGTATCCCATTTCTAAGCAAAAATTAGAGAAGTTTGAATTCTCAAACTCTCCACCATGATCACTCCTAATCCTATTGATTTTCAAGGTTCTTTCATTTTCTACCCGTTTGGTAAAGCTTATGAGAATTGCTAAGGTATCATCCTTATGTTTCAAAAAATAAACCCATGTATATCTAGAGTAATCATCAATGATAACCAAGCAATATTTATTTCCCGTCAATGAAGGAGTACTATGACAATCAAAAAGATCTAAATGCAATAATTCCAAAGGTAATTTAGTGCTTACTAAAGTTTTACCTTTGTGTGAAGACTTTGATTGCTTACCTTCTTGGCATGCATCACACATCTTATCTTTGACAAACTTCACTTTAGGTAAGCCTTTTACCAATTCCATTTTAGCAACCTTGGCTATATTCTTCATGTTGATGTGTCCAAGTCTTCTATGCCATAGCCATCCTTCATCTTCTTTTGACATGAAACACTCAATAGATGGGTTAGAAGCATAAGAGAGATTTATGTAATAAAGATTTTGCCTCCTAAACCCTTCCAAGACAACATTTTTCACTTGATACCCGGAATCACATAATTGACTCACACTAAGCAAGTTAAACTCCATATCCTTGACTAGAAGAACTTTATGAATTGTGATAGTAGAAGATACCTCAATTGTACCTCTACCTATAATTTTGAGCTTTCCACTATTTCCAAAGGACACCTTCCCTTTCTTTGTGTATTTGATTTTTGAAAACTTTCTCACATCCCCGGTCATGTGGCTTGAACATCCGCTATCCAAGATCCACATGCTTGTGTCCTTCTTTTCTTTTACCTAGACAACATAAAACACATCACTCTTAGGTACCCAAAGGTTTGAGTCACTAACATTTTTGAGGTATTTCTTAGGCACCCATGCTTGTTTTACCTTGCCTTTAAGGTTTGAACCTTTTGCATTTTTTACATCCTTCTTTGGAACCCACACTTGTTTCACATTACCCTTGACACCCTTTTTCTTGGATGATCCTTTCTATTTACAAGGGAAATATAGGAGACTTCTTTATCTTTATATCCTAGCCCGGCCTTCCTATAGGCAACCCTTTGACTATTTAGGAGCAAGTCAAGTCCTTTTGATCCAATTGAGAATTTTTCTAAGCGCTTCTTTAGATCAACAACTTCCTCCTTTAATTTGATGTTCTCCTCATTCACTTTACTTACACCACATGATTTCTCTTTGTCCTCCTTAAGGGTCCTAATTTCTTCCTTTAGCCCCTTGACCTTAGTTTTTGACCTAACCAAAGCATTCTTAAGATATGCAATAGTATCATAAAGAAATTTTTCTTTGGGAGAATCCATTACCTCATCTTCGCTAGATGATGATTCATCGCTACTTGAGTTCTCTTCTTCGCTTGATGTGTCTTGATCACTTTGATGTGCCATTAATGCCATGTGCCTTGTGATGTGGCACAACTCCTCTTCATCATCCGATGATTCGCTACTTGAATTGTCCCATTCGGCTTGAGCCACCATCACTTCTTTCTTTTTCTTCTCTTCCTTTTGTGTTCTTTTTCTTCCTTCTTTTTCAACTCCGGGCAATTCGTCTTGATGTGCCCTTTCTTGTTGCACTCATAACACGTGACATTAGAAATGGAATTAGAACTTTGACTACTCTTACCTTTTGGGGATGTGAACATTTTCCTCACATCCCTTCTTGTAAATCTTTTGGATCTTCCCATCATCTTCTTCACATAATGTGCTACTTCTTTTGCGGACATTTCTTCCTCACTATCCGAGGAGCCTTGCTCGGATTCGGATGAGGACACCTCCTTCTTTTCCTTCTTCTTGCTCTTCTTCTCCTTCTTTTCTACAAATAGAGCAATGCCTTTTTCCTTGGAAGACAAGTTAGTTTGTTCATGTAGTTCGAATTCACAAAATAATTCATCAACTTTGACAATTGATAGATCCCTAGACACCTTGTAAGCATCCACCATTGATGCCCATAGGGTAGTCCTAGGGAAGGCTTGAAGAACATACCTCACCAAATCTCGGTTCTCAACTTTCTCACCTATCACATGAAGACCGTTCACGATCTCCTTGAATCTTCCGTGCATTTGACTTACGGTCTCATGAGGCTTCATGGAGAAGGTTTGAAGTTGGCCGACAAGAAGATCCCTCTTGGCTCTTCTCGATTCACTTGACCCTTCATTCAACTCAATGAGCTTTTCCCAAAGCTCCTTTGCCGAGTTGAAGGGTCCAACCTTGTTTAGTTGTTCCTTTGATAATCCACATTGCAAAGTCGTGATAGCCTTGGCATTGGCTTGAGCCTCTTTTCTTATCTCTTTTGGCCACGCCTTGATCGGAAGAGTTTCTCCTTGTTCATTCGTTGGCTTCTTGAAACCTTCCACAATACTAAGCCAAGTTTCAAAATCATTCATTAAGTAAAACTCCATCCTACCTTTCCAATAAGCAAAATCGTTCCCGTCGAAGTAAGGTGGTCGTGTGGTGCTATATCCCTCTTGATGAGCCATTCTTTATGCTTTGTAGATTGTTAGATCTTCCCAAAGCTAAACCTCGCTCTGATACCACTTGTTAGGATCTTTGCCCTAGCTAGAGGGGGGGGGTGAATAGCTATCTTTCGATTTTTCTTTCCTACAAACACGTTAGCGGAAGCAATACAAATAGAAATATAAAGGTAGGAAAGAAATCAATGCTAACTCACTGATTTTACTTGGTATCCACCTCTTCAAGGTGACTAATCCAAGGATCCACACACACCACACACACCCTTCACTATGAACTTCTCCTTCTCAAGATCACACTTGAAGGTGGAGAAACCCTAACACAATGATCTCCCTCCTCTTACAAATGAAATGAAAGCTTGGAGGAGGAGATTGAGAGAGTTGTGAAGCTTGGAGAGCTCTAGAATGATCACACACTTCATATACAAGAAAAGCCCTTACCCTCTCCAAGATAAAACACTAGGTTTTATATCTTCATCCGCGACTCCAGTCGACTGCTCACTTACCAGTCGACTGGTAGGCTTCAACGGCTATAAAATATGTAATGAGTGCCTCAGCCGCCTTCGCAACGGTCGACCTCCAGTCGACTGGTACAGTACCAGTCGACTGGCCGGTCGACTGGAACCAATTCCAGTCGACTGGAAGTCGACTGGTCGACCCTCCTTGGGTCGACCCGATTCTCTGTGTGTTGTGGGTTGTGGTCCCAGTCGACTGACAACTTACCAGTCGACTGATGAAGCTGAGAAATCATATTTCAGCTTCCCTTTTCATCCCTTAGTCTTGACTCATTCCTTCAAACACCTTCCACAAGCCTTGTGCCTCTCTTGGATGCTTCCGAGTCCACGACTCATCATCCTTGCACTTGCTTGAAGTGTTTCCATCGGCTTCGTCATACTAAATCTCCCTTTTGCCAAGAGGTCACACCTCCGGGACTTCCTTTGCCAAGACTCTCTTCTTGGACTTTCCTTGCCAAGTCTTCCACCTGAACTTTCCTGCTTACTCAAGGCACACAAGTTAGAACACAAAACATTGCCTAACTTAAACTTGTTTAGCCAAACATGAAAACCATAATTACTTGAGCAAGATTGCACCAACAAATATGAATACCTTTCTTTTTTCGAAAACCCCCAGAAATCAGAAACCAGAAGAACCAGTCGACTGAGGTAGTTATTAGTCGACTGGTGTCTTTGTATTGCCAATTTACAGAAAGTTCAGTCGACTGCCCCCAGGAGGCAGTCGACTGATACATTTTAGTCTGAATATTGCAGCTTCTAAGTCGAAATTTAGAAATGCATTATAAATTCCACACAATTGGAAAAATCATAAAACTTTGTAAACATGTTTCTTATGATGTATTTAAACAAAGAAAAATATATTTCCATGAAAAATCTAAACATGTTTGACTTTTTGACCAAAACTTAAATTCTTTGAAAACATCCAACTTTGTACCAAACTTTCATCCTAGTTTTGAAATTATGTGTTTCACAAACTTATGTCATAGCAAATAAAACACAGAAATATTTTCAAATTATTTGAAATGTCCAACTATGATCTATGGGCAAGATGTCCATTAATTAAACATTTGATTTCCCCATAGTTGGTCTATTTTCAATAATGTGATACATTCAACACCCCAACAATATGCCATAAGTATAAGTGAGTTATTTGTATCATCCTAACATCTCATGCACTACCTTATTATTGCATTACCCCAAGGCCAAATTTACACTTCTATAAAACACATACCAAGTCTTCTTCTTAGAGATGTGAATTCCGCTTCGGGTAAAGGCTTGGTAAATATGTCGGCAAGGTTGGACTTTGATTCAACATAATGTAATTCAATGTCATCCCTTGCCACATGATCCCTAATGAAGTGATGCTTCACTTCAATGTGTTTTGTCCTAGAGTGATGCACCGGATTTTTGGTCAAATTAATAGTACTCATATTATCACATAAGACTTTGACATTAGAGTAATGAAGCTCATAATCCTCTAAGGCATGCATGATCCAAAAGAGTTGAGCTACACAACCACCCATTGCCACATATTCGGCCTCGATTATTGACAAGGTAACACATGATTATTTTCTACTACTCCAACTAACTAGGGATGATCCAAGAAATTAACACCCACCACCACTACTCTTTCTATCCAATTTGCAACCTGCATAATCGGAGTCGGTGTACCCAAATAAATCAATATTTGGAGTTCTAGGGTACCAAAGACCAACATTAAGAGTGCCCTTAATATACCTTAAAATTCGTTTTACTACTACTAAGTGAGACTCTTTGGCACAAGATTGATACCTTGCACACATGCCTACCACAAATAATATATCTGGTCTACTAGCGGTGAGATTAACAAACTACCAATCATGCTCTTATATTATTTTGGATCAACTACCTTTCCATAATGATCACTATCCATCTTGACATTTGTTCCAATGGGGTAGATGCTACTTTAGCATTTTCCAATATTAATTTCTTGATAATTTCCCTAGCATACTTTGTTTGATAGACATGAGTTCCTTCACTTGTTTGCTTGACTTGCAATCCTAAAAAGAATGTCAACTCCCCAACAAGACTCATTTCAAACTCATTTTCCATATACTTGATAAATTCATGAAGGAACTCATTATTCGTTGACCTAAAATGATGTCATCAACATAAACTTGGGCTACAAAAATGTCCTTATCCTTAGACTTAAGAAATAGAGTTGGATCAATTGTTCCCCTTCTAAACCCCTTGGAAAATAAGAAAGATGAAAGCCTTTCATACCAAGCTCGGGGAGCTTGTTTCAACCCATATAAGGCTTTCCTCAATTTATAAACATGATTAGGGTAGTCTATGTTTTCAAAACCGGGTTGTTGTTCTACATACACTTCCTCCTTAATAAACCCATTAAGAAATGCTGATTTCACATCCATTTGATGAAGTTTAAGACCCATATGGGCAGCATATCCTAACAAAATCCGGATGGACTCCAATTTAGCTACGGGAGCATAAGTTTCATCATAGTCAAGTCCCTCAACTTGGTTGAAACCCCTAGCTACCAATCTAGCCTTGTTTCTAGTAGCTCTCCCTTGATCATCCAATTTATTCCTAAAGAACATCTTGTTGTGACAATTATACTATCATTGGGCTTTGGAACTAATTCCCATACTTCACTTCTTTCAATTTGGTTTAACTCTTTTTGCATTGCTAGAATTCAATCCGCATCAACTAAGGCTTCATCAATTGACTTTGGCTCTAGTTGTGATATTAAAGCAATTTGACTAGCATGTTCTCTGAAATAGGATGTAGTCCTTACTCCTTGTCCAACATCTCCAACTATTTGGTTGATAGGATGATCTTGATGGTGCTTTAAGGTCCTAGAGATTGTGGGCTCATCTACTTCATGATCATTAGTGCCTCTTTCATCATCCGATGCATTTCTTCCTCCACCTTGATCAATACCCCCTAAATGTAAGTTTTGGATTGCTTGGATAAGGTTTTGATTTACTCTTATATCTTTGTCAATGGAGGATTTCCTAGGGTAAGTATTAGTAGACTCATCAAAATTCACATTGGATGATTTCTCAATCAATTTAGTCCTCTGTTATATACTCTATACCCTCTACTAGTAGATGAGTACTCAACTAAAATCCCCTCATCCGCCTTAGACTCAAATTTTCTTAAGTCATCTTTAGTATTTAAAATATAGACCTTGCAACCAAACACTCTAAAATAGTGAATTTGAGGAATTTTCCCATTCCACAATTCAAAAGGTGTCTTTCCTAAATATCTATGAATTAAAATTCGATTTTGGATGTAACAAGCGATATTTACCGCTTCCGCCCAAAAATAACTAGGTAAAGAATAAACATTAAGCATACTCATAGCCGCTTCTTGCAAAGCCCGATTCCTTCTTTCTACAACCCCATTTTGTTGTGGTATTCTTGGACATGAAAATTCATGTTTGTACCCATTTCCTAAACAAAAGTTAGAGAAGTTTGAATTTTCAAACTCTCCACCATGATCACTCTTAATTCGGTTGATTTTGAGATGTTTCTCATTTTCAACCCTTTTGCTAAATCCTACAAATATCTCTAAAGTTTCATCCTTATGTCTCATAAAATAAACCCAAGTATATCTAGAAAAATCATCAACAATTAGTAAGCAATATTTATTTCCTACTAATGAAGGAGTACTATGACAATCAAATAAATCTAAATGCAATAATTTCAATGGTAGAGAAATACTAGTTAGGGTTTTACCTTTATGTGATGACTTGGATTGCTTACCCTCTTGACATGCATCACATATTTTATTCTTGGCATACTTGATCATTGGTAGTCCTTTTACCAACTCCATCTTGGCTACTCTTGCTATGTTCTTCATGTTGATGTGTCTAAACCTTCTATGCCATAACCATCCTTCTTCTTCTTTTGATATGAGATACTTAGTAGAAATGTTAGAAGCATAGGAGAGATTAAAATAACAAAGATTTGCTTCCCTATATCTTTCCAACATAACATTTTTCGAGCTATTGTGTCTAACCAAACATTTATTAGCATGAAACTCAACTCTATACCTAACATCACATAATTGACTAGCACTAAGCAAGTTGAATTCCATGTCCTTAATTAGAAGCACTTTATGGATGATGATTGTAGGTGATACCTCAATTGTGCCTCTATCTATAATCTTGAGCTTTCCACTATTCTTAAAAAACACCGTTCCTTCTTTCAAGTAGCTAATTATGGAGAACTTGCTCACATCACCGGTCATGTGTCTTGAGCAATCGCTATCCACAATCCACTTGCTTGAATCCTTCTTCTCTTCTACCTAAATAACACGAAAAACATAATCTTTTGGTACCCATACACTTGATCCACAAACATCATTCAAATACTTCTTAGGAGCCCATGCTTGCTTTACATTGCCTTTAATGGTTTGCTTTCTAAGTGCACCCTTTCTTCCTATAAGAGAAATAAAAGCAACCTCCTTGGTCTTGGGTTTATATCCTATTCTGGCCTTGTTGTATATGGCTCTTTAACTACTAATAATCATATCAAGGTTTTTTGAGCCAATTTGAAATTTGCTAAGGGCCTTGGTGAGACTCCCTACCTTTTCTCTTAATTCCTTATTTTCTTCTTCTAAAGATGACTCATTTAAACTAAAAGAAGAATCATGCATATTGTCCTTGATTGTCATGGATTCTAATTTTTCTTTTAACATGCAAATCTCATTTTTCAAACTTTTAATTTTCCTTTTGGCATTAAACAAATCATCATTAGTACTAGAAATAATCTTCACAAGTGTAGTAGAGGGTAGCTTTATACCTCACTTACTAGACGTTTGAATCCGAGGATTGACCTCCCCCTTCACTTGAGCTCCCCTCTTCATCATCACTTGAGCTCTTCTCATCTTCGGATGATGCACATGCTATGTTGTGAACTCCCATTAGTGCAAAATGAGACATGTGGTGCTCTTCTTCTTCCGATGATGAAGGATCATCCCATGTCGCCTTTAGACTTGTAGTTTTCTTGCCTTTTTCTTTTATTTTCTTCTTTTCATCCTTCTTCTTTTCCTCCTTCTTTTCTTCCTTTGTCTTCAAAAGTGGACACTCATCCCTCATGTACCCTTCTTCATGACAATTGTAGCATATGATGACCTTCCTTGCCTTACTCTTACTTCTTGAGTTTTTCCTACCAAAGGATTTGTTAGAAAAACTTTTAAAAGTTTTCCTCATCTTCCTTACCATATACGCCTCTTGATCGCTATCCATTGAGGGGCTTGATTCTTCCGAATCGGATGATGAGTAAGAAACCTTCTTCTTGTCCTTCTTCTTCTTTCTTTCTTTTTCTACAACAAGAGCTATACCCTTTTTTTAGTAGACACATTAGCTTGCTCATGAAGTTCAAATTCACAAAATAAATCATCAAGCTTTACTAAAGAAAGATCTCTAGAGACTTTATAGGCATCAACCATTAAGGCCCATAGAGTGGTTCTAGGGAAAGATTGAAGCACATACCTTACTAGATCCCTATTCTCCAATTTCTCACCTATCACATGAAGCTCATTGATGATTTCTTTAACTCTATCGTGCAATTGACTTACGATTTTGTTTGTATTTGTAACGACCCAGAAAATTCTCATAATATTTTCTTTAAAATATTGAGCATGACTAGATAATTTTCCGAGGGACCTAGAAATATTAATACAAATTTTAGCCTAGGAATCCATGTTTTCTCATTTAAATTGGGAAAAATAAGCACTAATGGGCTTTATATGGGCTTTCTAGTACCATAATTATTGGTGAATTTTAGGTAAAAATTAATATAAATATAAAGAGGTTTTAATGAGAAATATTAACATAATTATGGGGGAATTTTTTTAGGGATTTTCGAAATAATAGAAAATAAAATAAAAATAAAATACAAAAATTAGTGCATGCACCAAGGATTGAACCTTGGACCTCTTGTACAACCATGCATGCTCTAACCAATTCACCTAGCAAGGGAGTGCTATGAGGAAATGAAGTGGATTGTGGTTAAGGCTTAGGGAAAATGAAGGGTCATCCACCATGACTCTTCACTTGCCCTCCTTAATGTGTTATAAAGAGGGGGCTTGGGAGTTACTTTCTTCCTTCCATCAATTCCACCTTTCTTCTTCCTCCTCCCTCACTCTAGCCGAAACTTCAAGGAGAGTTTTCCTTTGGAAAACTTCACAAGAGGGCTTAATCTTCAAGTGCTAAGGGTCATCTACAAGACTACAAGGGCTAAGGGTGATCAAGGGACAACAAGATCTTCATCATCTTCCCTTTTTAAGGTCTAAAAACCAAGATAACCCAAGGTAAGACTCCCTCACCTGTGGTATAATGGTTTTTGAGTTATTTTCATGATACAAGAAATTGTTTGAACCATATATGAAGAAACACCAAAGTTAGGGCTACCAAGGGTTTCGGCCACCATAGGTTTCTATGGTTTGGTTTGGATCCAACTCTTTAATATTGTTCCTTATGTTTTCTTATGTGGTAAGAGATGTTAATAGGGGTCATGTGAAAGTTTTTACATGATTTAAGGCCCTAGTAACTTTCGGCCAAGATGGGTTTTAGGGCAAGGGGTTAGGGTTAACTCCAAGCAAGGGTTCAAATGTTTTATTATGGAAGTATATGTAAGTTATAGGATGTAAATTTGTAACTTTATGAATTTATTCATGTGATGGTGACCCATTAGGGTTTCGGCCAAGGTCCCAAGGTAGGGCTAGGGTTTAGGATTTACTCCAATCATGGGGTTTAATGGCTCTCTATGGTCTTGTATGTAATGTATGGGTGTTCTTTTACCTATGGAACCCTTCCTATTGATTGAATGGTGGAGTTTCATGCCAAAGAACTTTCGGCCAACTCCCAAGATTTAGGGTTTGGGTTGGGTTAAGACCACAAGGATGCATGTTTGTAGGGTACTATGATATATATAGATGTTTAAGTATGTTGGAAGAATGTTTATGCCAATTGAAACCCTAGCTTATGTGTCATGAATTATATGTTAGGTCACTTGTGATGATGATTCATAAATATTTAGACATGTGCCATGAACCCAAGGAAATGTATCATATATGAAAGGATCTAGGCATGTTTTTCCATGTACCATGACCATGCATGTTTTCTATGAATTAAGATGCTAATTATGTAGATATGCCATGATTTATGAATGATATGTATGCATGCCATGATTTATGAATAATATGAATGTATGCAATGATGTATGAATGATATGTATGCATGTCATGTTTATGGTTGAAATGATGAATGAAGTTAAAGTTCATGCCTTCAAGGCATAATGGTGATATGGAATGAGAATGATGAATGAAAATGAGGTTCATGCCTTCAAGGCATAATGATGATGTTAAGCATTACGAATGAATGAATATGCTATGTATGTTTGTGAATGAAGAAGCATGTGAAAGTATTTTATTTTAAGAATGGGCTTATACCGGACCTAAATAAGGTCTACGGTTCTGGACTACCGATGAAGCTGTCCACGGTTCGGGACTACCGATGAAGCTGTCCTTACGGTTCGGGACTACCGATGAAGCTGTCCTTACCCTAGTAGGTCGAGATTAGTTACCTCGTATTTACTTAGGGATGCGTGCATATGATGTATGAATGTGGTACAAGCCAGGGCCCAATGAATGTTATGATTATGTTTAAGTATAAAAAAAAAAGATATGATTTCAAACTAAGCATCCCTATGGTATATGCATTTGCTCATGCATCCATCCATGTTATGCATTATGGTTATGATAAGTATGCTTATGCAAAGTATGTTTATGCAAATGATTTTATTTATGTTCATGCTAGATGATAATGCCATGATTTTATTTATGTTCATGCTAGATGATAATTATTTATGTTCATGCTAGATGATAATGCCATGATTTTATTTATGTTCATGCTAGATGATAATGCCATGATTTTATTTATGTTCATGCTAGATGATAATGTCATGATTTTATTTATGTTCATGCTAGATGATAATGCCATGATTTTATTTATGTTCATACTAGATTATGATGCCATGATTTTATTTATGTGCATGCTAAATTATGATGCCATGATTTTATCTATGTTTATGCTAAAACGATGATGACATAGTGGTGTAGATGTTCATGATAGAAAGTATGCTATGATATGTAGAATTGAAGCATTATGTGCATGTTTATACGACGTATGGATTTTGTGAGTAGGAAAGAATCTTACTAAGCATGTGTGCTTATAGTCTTATTTTCCTTATACCGCAGATCACGCAATGGGACAATAAGGAAGCAGCAGGAGGGCAAAAATGAGTGTGTGTAGTAGTGACATGGCCAAGAAACTCTCTCATTTCACTTATTGCATGTTTTGTGAATCCGACAATGCTTGTTTTGGTTTATGCTCGGCTTATGATAGTTATGCCTAAGAAACAACCTACTATTCATGAAGTTATGATCAAACTACTTACTACCTGAAATGCTTATGAATAAGTTATGGAAAGTTGATATCATGATGCCATGCATACTGGTAATATGTTACCTGAAATGCTTATGAATAAGTTATGGAAAGTTGATATCATGATGCTATGTATGCTGGTAATATGTTAAGTATAATGTCACCATGTCCATGAAAGATAACCCAGACATGTGTATATGATGCAAGTACTAGTTATTCCGCTGCATTAAGATGTTTTATATGCACATGTATGTTTAGCGTAACGCCGCTTTATGGAAAAAAAAGCGGGCGTTACAGTATTCATGGTGAGGGATTGGAGTTGCACCACCAAGAGATCCTTCTTGGCTCTTCTTGATTCATTTTATCCCTTATTTAGCTCAATGAGCTTTTCCCAAAGTTCCTTTGCGGTCTTGAATGGTCCTACTTTGTTTAGTTGTTCCTTTAAAAGACCGCATTGTAGGGTTGTTGTAGCATTTACATTTGCTTGCGCCTTCTTCATAACTTCTTTTGACCAATTCTTCATAGGAAGAGGTTCTCCCCTCTCATTCATTGGCATTTCAAAGTCATCTACAATACTAAACCAATTCTCAATATCATTCATTAGATAATATTCCATCCTATCTTTCAATATGTAAAGTCTTTGTCATCGAAGAATGGTGGTCGTGCGGTGATATATCCCTCTTGGAACGCTATCTTGATGTTCCGATTGATGGTGAGTTCTTCCAAAATGAACCAGGCTCTGATACCACTTGTTGGGACCTTGGCATTTAGCTAGGGGGTGAATAGCTACTTTTCGATTTTGTCTACAAGAATGTTAGCTAAAGCACAAGAACAAAATCAAAAGATAAAAGAAACAATGCTAACTCCCTGATTTACTTGGTATCCACCTCCGAGAGGTGACTAATCCAAGGATCCACACCACGCAAACAAGCTTCACTATGATCTTCTCCTTCAAGGTGGAGAAACCTTCACAAGATGCTCTCTTCCTCTTTTACAAGATGGAAATTAGAGTTGGAGGAAGAGAGTAAGCAATGGAGACTTTGAACACTTAAAATAGGATCTTACCATAAAGAACTGCAACCCTATTCTGCTCCAAAGCCTCTCCTTAAATAGAGGAGAGAGTTGTTCCTTAAACAGCCTAACCCCCGACACCAGTCAACTGCCCCAAGGAGCAGTTGACTGATGCCCAGCCAACGGCTAGCCCAACAGCTATATTTTCGAACAGATCAGTCGACTGGTGCCTGGACCAATTGATTGATCTTTCTGTGAGTTTTAGTTTTGTGCTAGTAGTCGACTGGCCCTTCCCGTAGTTGACTTCCCAGCTTACATTTCCACTCAAACTCACTCTGAAGTTCATCCTTCGTGTATGCCTTGAAGTCCACTCCCTTGGCTCGCCTCTTAAAGTTCTCTTTCCTTGGCGTTCGTCCCTCGGATGCGCACACAAGCCCACGGCTTGCCTCTATACCATCCTTCACGTATGCCCTTGAAGTCTACTTCCCCGGCTTTCTCTCAGAGTCCTCTTCCTTTGGCTCTCGTCCCTCGGATGCGTACTGCATGTGTGATTCACCAAGTCCTGCATGACTCAAACACACATATCAAACCAACATGACAACCTAACTTAATCATATTGACACACACATCAAAACCCTTGATCCACTCGATCACACTTGGGTCGATTGCACCAACATGAGATAGACTGGGGTTTGGTTAGTGACTAGGGTGGGGGCAAGAGTGAGCTCGATTGTGGGGTCATCTATGCGTTCTAGATATGTACCTAGTGCTAGAGAAGTCAGCTAGAGGTGTTGTACCTGAGTGTACCATAGATGGTGTAGATGAGGGTAGAAGTAGAACGAAAACTGAAAGCCAAGTGGAATTGGTAGACTCATCAAGACGAGGAAGGGTAGGTTGAAGACCAGACGTAGGAAAAATAGACTCGACAAAATGAATATGACGAGAGATAAACTTTCGAGATGGTGGGATCATAACACAGATATACACTTTGAGTGAGAGAATAACCAAGAAAGACACAAGATGTAGAGTGAGGGTCAAGTTTGTAAGTAGAGTAGGGTTGAAGCTAGGGGTATAGCAAAGACACCCAAAAGCACAAAGTTTGAAGTAATTGGGAGGAGAGCCAAACAATTTGTGGTAAGGAGACACTGTATGGAGAGTTGCAGTGGACATGCGATTGATGAGGTAAGTTGTCATGGGAAAACCATAGGATGAGAAGGTAAGTGGTCTGTAGGCACAAGACATGAGAGCAAGACCAGTTCAACAATGTGACGATGATGACATTTAACGAAAATCATTGTGTTCCGGAGTGTGAGGTGGTGATGTGAGATAAAATGTCATGTTGACTTAGGAACGAAGATAATGCTAAGTATTCCCTCTCATTGTCAAATAAAATGTGACAATTTTCTATTTAAAATAATTTTTAACAACAACTTTAAAGCGTGGAAAAATAGAAAAGACATCATATTTGCGTTGAAGGGGATAGAGCCAGATGTAGTGGGTGAAGTGATCAACAAAAATACCATAGTTGTATTTCTCAATGGAATAGATAGGGGGCGGGGTCCAGACATTAGAAAAAATAGTAATAAAGATAATAAAAGATTGAGAAAATGATAATTTATGACTTTTATTGTAATGACAATTGTTACAATGACACAAATGTGATAAGCTGGATGATAAATCTAAATTGAAGTTAGTAGCTAAGTGTCTAAAAATAGACTCGGATGGATGTCCTAAACAATGATGTCACTCAGAAGGAAAAGCTTTAACACTGGAAAATGCAACGAGCAAAGATGAGGAAGTTGGTGAGGTCGGCCTCTCATAAACACATCTTTAGTTCGCCCGTGTAGTAGTGGTGCCCTCGTTTGTAGATCCTTCACACAAAAAGAAATGAGAAAAAAATCAATAGAAGTTTTATTGGATGTGCAAAATTTAGAAATAAAGATAAGATTTCTCTTCATAGTTGGGACACACAAAACATTATGTAAATTAAAATTTTGAGAGATAGTGTTTAAGATAGCGGAACTAGTGTGAGTGATATGTAACCCAGTATTGTTACTAATCACAATGTCATTATGACCATCATATGAAAATGCAATGACTAGTTGTTAAGGGAAGAGGTAACATGATGAGATGCACAACTATCAAGAAACCAGAAAGGAAGGGTAAGTAGTGGCCACATTGGCTTTCGGTTGCCACTATCGTTGTGGAGGCTAAGGCTGCCTAGTTGGAATCAAATGGTAATCAACAATTTGTGATGCAGAGGGAATATGCACAATATGAAAGGTAGACATTAAAAAATTATGTGTCCTTGAGTATGACACCCCTAACACTTTCCAAGAAATGAATACAACGAATGTTGCTGAGAGTTGCCAGAAGAGACTAGATTGGACAAGATGATGTTTGTTGTGATGACTGCCAGTTTAGCCGAGGAGAAAAATTATGGACGTTGGATTGAGGCCGAATAGTTGCTACATCGACATGGCAAGAAGAGGAGAGGTCGAGGACTAATAATGGTGCAAGGTAGTTCCCTATTAATCAATTTTTCATGTAATTCATCAAAGGAAATTGGTGTGTCCCAACCTTCAATAATGTCCACAATGACTTTGTAATCATTGTACAAGCTAGCAAGAATTATTTCAATGAGGTCCTCATGATCCATTGGTTTACCAAGGGTAGTAAATTTATCAGAACTACATTTAATAAACTGCATATATTCTAAAATTGATTGTGAGTTTGGCTAATCCTTGATTCGTTGATGTGGACGCAACATGAGCGAGAATAAGTTTTAGCAAGAATAGTCCAAGAATCGCGAGAGGTGATCACCAATTGAATAAGAGGAATTAGAGGAGATGAGATGACGCCCACAAGAGCATCAAAAAGAAGTTTGTCATCCAAGGAAGATAATCCAAATATGGCGTGTCAACATTGTTCACATGAATGGTGGGTGTTGGACACGGGTGACAGTCAACAAGAAATTTGAAGAGATGGTATCCAATGAGAATAACTTTAATATGTAATTTTCAGGAGATATAATTGGTGGAGGTAAGTTTAACAACATTTTGATGATAACTATTGATGAGAGAGAGAGGGGAAGGGGAGTTGGCAGGATTGTGGTTGACCACCTGAGGTTGATCAGTGTCCGGGGGAGGAGATAGAGAAGAAATTGATTTTTTTTTTTTTGGAAGGAGAGACCGATGACTCTAATACTATAAAAGACAAAATAAATTGATAGAAAATTTTCTTGTATTTCTTTCATTGAAATAAAAAACTATATATAAAGTACAAGTGTTTAAATCTAGAAACTAAACCTATTCTAGGAAATTTACAAACTAAATTATAGCAAAAATATAAAATTACCATAATTTCAAGATTTTACAATTTCAAAATTCAAATCATAATCAGATATTTATATTTGATTCTCCAATAGTTGATTTACCGAAAGTCAAGTAAATCAATATTGATCAGATACTTAACAATGACAAAATTCGAATGGGTTATAGTTGACGAAACATTTGGTAGTTGAAAGTCCAACAAACAATTGACAAGAGTGAAGTCCAACTGGGTCATGATTGATTAAAAACATGGCAATTAAAAGTCCAACAAAGAGTTAGCAAGGGTGAATTTGAAGTGGGACAAGTGGATCACGGTGCCACTATTGTTGTGATGACTTCGAAGTGACTATTATTGTGATATCAAAGCCAAAAGCGATCAAAGCCAAGTTCTTTTGGGTAATCTTGTTTATTTCGATTGCATTTGATATAATTTGTATATTTATATTTGGCTTGTTTTGTTTTGTAAGGATAGAATTGTAAGAGCTTTCTCTACCTTTGAAAGATATCCGAGAAGAAGATAGCATAGTAGTGTTACCACTAAAACACTAGGTTGTGGAATAAGAACCAATGGTTTCGAACTATGTAAAAATCAAGGTGTTGTTTTTTGTTGTGCTTTGTGTTTATATTGATAAAACTTGGGTTTTCTCCTAATCGAATGAATTCTAAAATAAATTAAGAATTCTAAGGAGAAAAGACAAGACATATAATAATAGATCTATTGTTTCTTCGAATTATGGCGTGACAAGAATAAAATAATATAAATTAAATGACAAGGAACCTGATTGAAGAGCCATCGTCCTTGTCGTAGCATCGTCGGCTTGATCCCTATGGAAGAAGATGTAGCGGAAGGAAGAAGGAGGATCTTCCAACAGGCTTAGGTTTGACGGCGTCGTAAAGTTTCTTGTCAATGGGGAACAAGAAACTAGGTCATAAAATCACCTAAACCCTTGGGGACCTCTCCTTTATATAGCAATCCAATCTGTTATCAGCCCATAGATAATAACAGATTGGTCTAAAGGGTTCTATACATTGAACCCGCATCCAATAATCCGAAACCCAATAAACATAAGTTAGATCACTTTAAGGGCTCAGATTGTATTTACTTGTGCAACTTACAAATAAGCCCACCTAATACATATAATAATAATAATAATATCCAATAATCTCCCACTTGGGCTATATGTGAGTTGTATAGTAAATACAAGCAAAACTTTAGTTGATATCAAACTTTATGGGTACAAGATACCCCTTTAAACAATCTGGTCCATTAGCTTCATTGGTATAGGAATAAAGAGGTCATAGCTACTGTATATGATCGTAACAAGCCCCAACAGTAATCACAATACCAATGTCATTAACGACATAGATCAAGATGCGGATGTACATAGTTGAAATTACATGAAACGTGATCAGTACATGTCAATTTTCAACTAGTCCAAAGTGACTCAAAAGAGTCTGATCATATTTGCAAACACCTTATGCTAAACTGCAACAGCAAATCATGATCCAAACTTTATGATTCCAAAAGGAATCTGTATCCTAGTTACAAACACCAAATGCTAAACATAAATAGTAAATCATGATATCGTATTTAGAGCGTCAAACAAACATATGAATTCCCATTATTATTTTTGAACTTTAGGTACGTACAATAATCAAAATAAAAAATGTTTGTCTTTATTAACACAGAGCATTAAAATAAATACAGACTCCCACTAGATGAGCTCTTCTTCCATAAGAAGAACTCCCATATCCACAACATGCGCATGAAACACCTTGGGCACCAAGCCTTTGGTAAGTGGATCGGCCAATATGGAATCTGTGCTGATGTGCTCTACCATGATCTGACGACTCTGAACTCTCTCTTTAACCGCTAGAAACTTAATGTCGATGTGCTTGGACTTTGACGAACTGCGATTGTTCTTGGCATAAAGTTCTGCAGCTTTATTATCACAGTAGATCCTCAGTGGCCTGTCAATGCCATCAACGATATGCAATCTGTGATGAAGTTCCGCAGCCAAATCCCGTGATTGGATGCTTCATAGTATGCTACCAATTCTGCCTCCATAGTAGAAGTAACTACTAGCGTCTGCTTGACGCTCTTCCAAGATATAGCCCCTCCAGCAAACATGAAGATATAGCCTGAAGTGGACCTCCTGCTATCTAAGCATCCAGCAAAATCGGAGTCTGAATAACCAATCACCTCCAGATGATCTGACCTCCGATATGTGAGCATGTGTCTTTTAGTTCTTTGCAAATACCGCATCACTCTTTTAATTACTTTCCAGTGCGCCGGTCCTGGGTTATTAACATATCTGCCTAACATCCCAACTACAAATGCTATATCCGGTAGAGTGCAAACTTGTGCATACATGAGACTTCCCACTGCTGATGCATATGGGAATTGTTCCATCTCCTTTATTTCAAGTTCAAGTCGTGGACATTGCTGCAAACTGAACTTGTCACCTCTTGACACAGGTGTGTCACTAGGTGTACAGTTCTGCATGTCATACCTTATAAGCACCTTCTCAATATAAGCTTGTTGTGAAAGTCCAAGAATGCCTCTTGATCGATCACGACAGATCTGAATGCCTAGAACAAAAGATGCTTCACCAAGATCTTTCATTTCAAATTTACCAGATAGAAATGACTTGGTTTCATGCAGTAGACCCTTATTATTGCTCGCAAGCAATATATCATCCACGTACAAACAAGTATAACAAACTTGCTCCCACTGAACTTGACATATATGCACTGATCAAGGGGGTTCTCTCTAAATCCAAATGAGGTAACCACTGTTGGATCGAGAAAACCGATAGAGGTGGGGTGAATATCGGAAATCATTTTTCGGAAATTTTAGAGCAAGTACGCAGCGGAAATTAAAAATCACAACACAGAGACACAGTCGATTTTACTTGGTTCGGAGCCTGTGTCGACTCCTACTCCAAGGCCCACGGTCGTTGACCGTTTACTTTGGGCAATTCTATATACGGCGCAAACAGTTTACAAAATTTGATTACAAAATAATTGCAGTAAATAATAATAAAAAATTGCTCTTCTTTACCGACGTCCGGAGTAGATCGACTTTTTCGGAGCAGCGGGACGTCGTCGGCTCGAGTTGGAAGGTTTCCGGAGCAAGGCGCGAGAGCAGAAGAGCTTTGAGACGTTGAGTGAATTTATGTTCGAAGCTTGGGGTCGAGGGCCCTTTATATAGGGCCTGGGGGAGCCCGGGATGTCGGGGGCGCCCCCCCCCCCCCCCCCCCACGTGACCTTTGATCTGCCAATGTCTCGGTCAGCGTCTGATCCCCTTATCTTCGGGATCCGTTTTGACCGGGGCGCCCGGAGCGCTCGGGGTGCCCGGATTGACTGGGTCAAAGTCTTATCTTCTGGCTTCGAAGAGAACTGCTTCGGCAGTTGGTGCAGGGGGCGCCCGGAGCGCAGGGGGTGCCCGGAGCGCAGGGGGCGCCCGGGAGTTGTACTGTTGAAGCCACTTTGCTTTTGTTGTGTTTGGTGTTCACCTTGGGGGCGCTCGGGACACTCCGGGCACCCTGGTCAGCTATTGCCTCATCCCTTTGAAGCTCTCTGAGCTGCAGACACACGTTCCTTCGGTCCTGCATCCAGGGTTAGTCCAAAACACAATAAAATAATAAAGTATTATTTTATACAGCCTTAGCTGTCTTGGTTCTGACTTTGGGCTTCCAAAATGGAACCCTAGGTCGAACCGAAGCCTACTGTTCCCTCGACGGGGAACGCGTCCTCACCTACTCCTCTCGGGAGAATTTACCTGATGCCAACCGTTCCTCTGGTTGGACTTTTGCCTGACGGTCCTTTGTCAGGTCTTGGATGCCGAGCTGCCCTTCGCCCGGTGCCTAGTATTCCTTCGCTAGGGCTTCAGTCCCAGGCTGTCCTTCGCCTGGCGCCTAGCAGTCCTTCGCTAGGGCTTTTGACTCTGGCGTTCCTTCGCCAGTGCCTAGCAGTCCTTCGCTAGGGCTTTTTACCCTGGCATTCCTTCGCCAGTGCCTAGTAGTCCTTCGCTAGGACTTGCCCTGCACACTAGAGCAACTTGTTAGAAAACAAGTAAGACTTAACTTTTGACCTCTGTTGCCATTATCAAAACACAGGTTTGACTTGGGTGCATTCTGCACCAACAATCTCCCCCTTTTTGATTTATGGCAACCCTAGTTCAAAAAGTTAAGTTTAAGCAAGCATGAAAAAAATTTTGTTCCCTCCCCCTGGAAGGAATCTCCCCCTAGATTTTTCAAAAATTCGTGGGGTAAAAAAAACTTGTACTTTGGAAACTTAAGTTTTTAGGTATTTAGAAATCTTTTCATACCTTAAGTTAAAAGTACATAGGAAAGTTTTTGAAGCATGATTTTAGAGTATTTAAAAAGTTTGAAGCTTTAAGTTTTAAGATACTCAAAAGTTTTGAAAGTGTTAGCTTAAGTACTTTGTAGGATTTAAAAAGCTTGAAACACTTTGGAAAACTTAAGTACTTAATAATTTTGAAAAACCTTAAGTACTTGATAAATAAAGTACATTTGGAAAACTTAAGTACTTAATAATTTTGAAAAACTTAAGTACTTAGTAAATAAAGTGCATTTGGAAGACTTAAGTACTTAATAATTTTGAAAAACCTTAAGTACTTAGTAACATTGTACTTATATAGTTTTGAAAAACTTAAGCTTAAAGTACTTACAGAAGTTTAAAAAAATTTTGACAAGCTTAAGTAAGAAAATTTTGAAAGGCTTGAGTACTTAGCAAAATTTTGAAAGCCTAAGTAAAAAATTTGAAAGCTTTAAGAACTTAAGTACTTTAGTCAATTTTGAAAAACTTAAGTATTTTTGAAAATTTTTGAAGTAAATTTTTGAATAAAAGACAGAGTTAAAAAAAATTTATGATAGAAAAAAATTAATTTTACTCTCTCCTTTCCTATCTCTCCCCCTTTGTCATATATCAAAAACAGATGAATATAGCAGAAATAAGATTGCATAAAGTAAATAAATAAGATTTTGCTGTACTGAACCAATTCATAATTAGACTTAAACTAAATCAGTCAATTTTCTTTGTAGGGACCTGTCTAACCCAATTAGCTACTTACTAACTGTTATAAACAGTAGTTTTTGCTAGGGTTAGTCAAGTTAAGTGTTTCTGTTCAAGTTAGATTTTCTAGACTTGACACTTAACTTGATTGCTGTGAAATTTGTATTTAGTGCCCCAATTACTACAGATGCACTGATTTAAAGCATCTTGAATTAAGGCAAAGACCTAAGCATCTCAACCCTTTCTAGGTTATCAATCAAAAGTACCCTAAGGTGCTTGTGAGATGCTGGCTTCTAAGTCTATAGGTGCATGCAGTTCTAGGGTTAGGGCCTAGGCTTAGTCCATTTTCGAAAAAAACCTAGTTTTGAAAGGGGATAGTTTTGAAATAAAAATAAAACTAAGTCGAAAATGAAAACTGATTTTGAAATTAAGTAAAACAGTTTTTCAAATTCTATTTTTAGAAACATCTTTTTAAATCAAGTAGAGCAGTAAAAAAAATAAAGTTAATCTATTCTACATAGCACAATCCTAACTGCCTTCTTAGTGAACTGAACTCAGATTCAGGTAAGGGTTTTGTGAATATATCAGCTAAGTTGGATTTAGAGTCAATATGCTTAAGTACTATTTCACCCCTGGCTACATGGTCTCTTACAAAATGATGTTTGACTTCTATATGTTTGGTTCTGGAATGTTGGATTGGGTTTTTAGTTAAATTAATTGAACTTATATTGTCAATAAATACTTGAGTTTGGGTGTAGTTGAGCTGGAAGTCCTTAAGTGTGTGCATCATCCATAAAAGTTGAGCAACACACTCTCCTAAGGCCACATACTCAGCTTCAGTTGTGGATAGAGCTACACAGTGTTGTTTTCTGCTGCACCAACTAACTAGACTCTGACCTAACAGTTGGCAGCTTCCACTTGTGCTCTTTCTATCTAATTTACAGCCAGCATAGTCAGAATCTGAGTATCCTGTCAAATCAAAAGTTGAGGTCCTAGGATACCAAATCCCTATATTTAGGGTGCCCTTTACATATCTTAGTATTCTTTTTAGGGCTGCTAAGTGTGTTTCCTTAGCACAGGTTTGGTATCTAGCACACATTCCTACAGCAAAAAGAATATCAGGTCTACTGGCTGTAAGGTACAGTAGGCTACCTATCATACTCCTATAGAGTTTAAGGTCCACTGGTTTACCATCAGGGTCACTATCTATTTTTACATTAGTGGCCATGGGGGTACTTATGCTTTTGGAGTTGTCTATTTTGAATTTCCTTATTAACTCCTTAGCATATTTGGATTGATGGACATAGTTTCCATCCCTAGTTTGTTTGATTTGTAGTCCTTGGAAAAAGGTAAGCTCACCAACTAAGCTCATTTCAAATTCATCTTCCATTATTTTGACAAACTCTTTTAGGAAGTTTGTGTTGGTGGATCTAAAGATTATGTCATCTACGTAAATTTAGGCAATAAATATATCTTTACCTAGGGTTTTAATAAATAAAGTGGAGTCAATTTGGCCTTGTTTAAATTCTTTAGAAGTTAAATAGGTTGATAACCGTTCATACCATGCCCTAGGTGCTTGTTTTAGCCCATATAATGCTTTGGTTAGTTTGTAAACGTGGTTAGGTTTGTCTAAGTCCTCAAACCCTGGGGGTTGTCCTACATAAACTTCTTCTTTAATGAATCCATTTAAAAATGCTGACTTTATATCCATTTGATATAATTTAAATCCTTTATGGGATGCAAAGGCTAACAACATTCTAATGGACTCAAGTCTAGCTACTGGGGCATATGTTTCATCGTAGTCTAATCCCTCTACTTGGCTGAAACCCTTTGCTACTAAGCGGACTTTATTTCTGACTATTTCTCCTTGATCATTCAGCTTATTCCTAAAGACCCACTTAGTGTCAATGACGGATTTGCTCTCAGGTTTAGGCACTAGCTCTCAGACTTGGTTCCTCTCAAATTGGGCTAACTCTTCTTGCATAGCTATGATCCAATCAGGATCAAGTAGAGCTTCATTTATAGTTTTAGGTTCTATTTTTGATATCATAGCTATTTGACTAAGGTTTCTATAGGAGGATCTAGTCCTGACTCCTAGAGTTGGATCACCCACAATTTGATCGGTTGGGTGACTGAGTCTGGGTTTCTTGGTTCTTCTAGAGCTTGGTTCAGCCTCAGGTCCGGCTGGTCGATTTGGTTCACTATTTGATTCGACTCTTTGGGCTGGTTCATTTGTTGGTTCGATACTTGGTTCAGTTGACTTATTAATTGGTTCAATGGTTAGTTCGTTTAAGGGTTCAATTAAGGGTTCAATAGTTTGTTCATTATTTTCTTGGTCAGAGTTTAATGAAGTTAAATCTGGATTATTAGATGTTGAGTTGATTTCTTCATCAAAAATTAAGTTTGTTGTTTCTTCAATTTTCTTAGTTTGTTTGTTGTAAACTCTATAGGCTCTACTTGTGGTTGAGTATCCTAGGAAGATACCTGGGTTTGACTTGGACTGAAATTTTCCTAAATAGTCTTTGGTATTTAGGATATGGACTTTGCATCCAAAGACCCTTAGATAGTGTAGGTTTGGGAGTCTATGGTAGTACAGTTCATAGGGGATTTTGTTGTGTCGCTTGTTAATCAAAACCTTTGGATATAACAAGCCGTACTAATCACTTCTGCCCAAAATTGGTTTGCTAGATTAAATTCGTTGAGCATAGCCCTAGCGGCTTCTTGTAATGTTCTATTCCTTCGCTCGACTATCCCATTTTGTTGGGGGTTTTAGGACATGAAAATTCATGTAAGTACCCATTTACCGTACAGAATTCCTCGAATCGTTGATTTTCAAACTCTCCCCCGTGATCACTCCTAAGTCTTTTAATTTTAGTGTCGTTTTGATTTTCAACTAGTTTACAGAATTCATTAAATAGGTTTAGGGTTTCATCTTTGGTTTTTAGAAACCTAACCCAGGTAATCCTAGAGTAATCATCAACTATTACTAAGCAGTATCGGTTCCCGCTTAGTGACTTGGCTCCATGTGAATCAAATAGGTCAAGGTGTAGGAGCTCAAGTGTAGTTTGAGTTAAATTAGATTGGGTTAGTTTGTGATTGGATTTGGTTTGTTTACCTTGATTACATGATTCACATATTAGGTTTTCATTATTTTTAATTTTGGGAATACCTTTGATTAAGCCAAGTTGGGTAATTTTTGAGATAGTTCTCAGATTGGTATGACCTAATCTCCTATGCCAGAGATTTGATTGTTCTAATTGTGTTAACATACATTTGGGTACAAGGGGAAGGTTTATAGTGTATACATTGTTTTTCCTAGTGCCCTTAAGCATGATTTCTGAGTGTTGTACATTTCTAATCAGGCAGTTAGAATTGTTGAAAGTAACTATATAACCAGAATCACATAACTGACTTATGCTAAGCAAGTTAAAATTAAAGTTTTCAACCAATAGAACTTTTTTAATAATGAAATCAGATTTAAGTTCAATATTACCTGACCCAATTACCTTGAGTGTAGCATTATTGCCAAATGCCACTGAGCCTATGTTTTTGAACTTGAGCTTGGTGAACTTCAATTTATCTCCAGTCATGTGTCTGGAGCAACCGCTATCCAACATCCATTGGTCCAAATCTTTATGTTCCTACACATAAAGAGTTTTCTTGATTTGGATTCAATTAGAGTCAGGAATAGCTTAAATTGAGTTGCACTGCCTAGTCTGTCTCACCCAAATCTAAGGTTTTCAATCACGTTAGCCTTATAGGTTTCGTGAGACAGGTTTTGATAGTTAAGATTATTTTAAAAATTTTGATTAATTTTGAAAACAATTAAATTTTGAAAACTTAATTAATTTTGAAAAGATATTTAAATCTACAAATAACTGAAGTTTTGTGTTAGATTCAAATTTGACAAAAAATAATTTGAATTTGAATTTCAAAAATTGGCTTCCAGTTCTTGGCGAGACACTAGGCCTTCTTTGGCCGTAGCCTTATGGGATCATCCACCCTTTCCTTGACAAAGCCTTTTAATGAAATTTCATTTTCAAAATTATTCTTTGAAAAATTTCTGGTCTAACTAGTTTGGGTCTTGGATCGGTAGCTTCGGCTAGTTCCGCCAAATTGACTTCCCTAACGTACTATCATCTCACCTCCACCCAATACTATGTTGTAAAGTTTCAGTTAAGTTTGTTCAGTCCTTATACTAACCATTCCTAAATCTAAGCATGGTAAATTGCAGGAATTTTAAATAAACAATCAATCAAGCAATTGCAATCACGAATTAAATTCTTATCTAATAATGAATATTGTTTTCAGTTTGGCTCCCCTTGGACTAAAGCCACGGTGATGGTTAGGCAAGATGTGAATCTTGTCCTTGGGAATCCAATACTGATTTGATCCAGTTGGTTTGTTCAGGTATAGTTTAGGTACCCATGCCTGAATTTTACCTCTGGACTGATTCAGTACAGTAAAGTAAGATCTTTGTCGGGATTTGGTTCTATAACCAAGTCCGGATCGATTTAGAACTGATTTCTGTTTTCCAAGGATCATGTCAAGACCCTTGGAACCAGATGTAAATCGTTCTAAAGCTGATCTAAGATTCTTAACCTGAGTTTTCAGGGAGGAGTTCTCCTTTTCAAGTTTTTCAACTTGAGTAGGAGTTCCTTCCTGAACCTTCTCGGTTAAGGGTTTAGAGTTAGCTCCCTCTTTCAGGAGTTTTACTTCCTGTCGGAGGGATTTGACTCGGAGTTTGGCTTTTGCCAAATCTCGAGAAAGAAATGAAATTAGTTCACTTAATTGATATCTATTGAAACCAGTTACCTTAATTTCGCCGTCTTCTGTAAAGGTCAGCTCGCCGTCGTCCTGTTCTGATTCTGACTCAGTCTCGACTTTTTCTGAGGCGGTCAGAGCTAGTAGGTTTGATTGGGGTGCTTCTTCTTCTTCTTCTGAGGAAGATTCGTCCCAGGTTGCTTGGAGCGCTTTCTTTCTTCTTGTCTTTTTGATTTCCTTTAAGTTTGGACATTCTGTCTTGTAGTGGCCCTTCTTCTTGCACTCGTAGCAGGTTACGTTGGGCTTGTTTTTATCATTCGCGGGTTCAGCTGGTTCGTCCTTTCTTCGGCTGATTTTCCGTTTGTTGGTTCGGTTCTTCAGCTCCTTGTAGTAGCTTCGGGCTAGTCGGACCAGCTTAGTTTGATCTCCTTCTTCGTCTTCTGAGTCTGAGTCTGAGTTAGACTCGGGTTCAGGTTCAGGCTTCTTCTTTGTTGTCCTTCCAGTTTTACCTGCAACGAAAGCAATACCTTTCTCGACCATATTGGTGTTAGTTTGTTTGTGCAGTTCTAGTTCGGAAAACAATTCGTCTAATTTTATTTTTGAAAGATCCCTTGAGACCTTGTATGCATCTACCATAGATGCCCACAAGGTGTTTCTAGGGAAAGCGTTTAAGGCATACCTTATTAAGTCACGGTTTTCAACCTTGTGACCTATAGTGTGAAGACCGTTCATCAACTCTTGGATTCGTGCGTGGAGCTGGGCTGCTGTTTCGTTGTCGGTCATCTTGATGGTATAGAGTTTGTTTAGGAGCAGATCCCTCTTACTGATCCGAGTATCTGATGTCCCTTCGTGCAGCTCGATCAATTTTGCCCACAGCTCCTTGGCACTGTTGAAGGGGCCCACGCGGTTCAGCTCCTCTTTCGTCAATCTGCATTGAAGAGTCTGAGTCGCTTTAGCGTCGGCTTCGATTTTTCGTTTCAGAGCGGTGTCCCACTCTGTGTAGCTTTGAGGAAGTCCATCAGTATTTTTGGGTATCTCCAGTCTGGACTGGATGATGATCCACATGTCCACCTGAGTTTTCAGGTAGACCTCCATTCGACTTTTCCAGTAAGAAAAGTCTTCTCCACTGAAAAGTGGAGGTCTGGCGGTGCTGAATCCCTCTTGTATGACCATTTGATCTATAAAAGAAAACTAACAAAAAAATATCCCAAGACTTGGTCTTGGATTAGTAGTGCGGGATAAGGATAATAAAATATTAAAAAAAAATTTTTGGTTAAAAAAATTCGAATGAGAAAAAGAAATAAAAATCCGAAAAAAAAATTTCAAACTGGTGGTTGCACCAAGTTTGAACTTCCCCGCTCTGATACCACTTGTTGGATCGAGAAAACCGATAGAGGGGGGGGGGGGGAGAATATCGGAAATCGTTTTTCGGAAATTTTAGAGCAAGTACGCAGTGGGAATTACAAATCACAACACAGAGACACAGTCGATTTTACTTGGTTCGGAGCCTGTGTCGACTCCTACTCCAAGGCCCACGGTCGTTGACCGTTTACTTTGGGCAATTCTATATACGACGCAAACAGTTTACAAAATTTGATTACAAAATAAGTGCAGTAAATAATAATAAAAAATTGCTCTTCTTTACCGACATCCGGAGTAGATTGACTTTTTCGGAGCAGCAGGACGTCATCGGCTCGAGTTGGAAGGTTTCCGGAGCAAGGCACGAGAGCAGAAGAGCTTTGAGACGTTGAGTGAATTTATGTTCGAAGCTTGGGGTCGAGGGCCCTTTATGTTGGTGCAGGAAGCACCATATCGAACCTGGTTTTGATATTGGCAAAGGATTCAAAGTTAAGTTTATTTGTGATCTAACGTTGTTCACTGAGTGTGCAGAAAAAGCCCTAGCGAAGGACTGCTAGGCACCTGGCGAAGGACTGCCAGTACCCAAGCCCTAGCGAAGGACTGCTAGGCACCTGGCGAAGGACTGCCAGTATCCAAGCCCTAGCGAAGGACTGCTAGGCAACTGGCGAAGGACTGCCAGCATCAAAGCCCTAGCGAAGGACTGCTAGGCGCCAGGCAAAGGACAGCCAGGGACTAAAGCCCTAGCGAAGGAATGCTAGGCACCGGGCGAAGGACAGCTTGGCATCCAAGCCCTAGCAAAGGACCGTCAGGCAAAAGTCCAACCAAAGGAGCGGTTGGCATCAGGTAATTTCTCCCGAGAGGAGTAGGTGAGGACGCGTTCCCCATCAAGGGAACAGTAGGCGTCGGTTCGACCTAGGGCTCCATTTTGGAGGCCCAAAGTCAGAACTAAGACAGCTAAGGCTGTATAATCTAATACTTTATTGTTTTATTATGTTTTGGACTAACCCTGGATGCAGGACCGAAGGAATGTGTGTCTGCAGCTCAGAAAGCCTCAAAGGAGAGAGGCAAGGCTGAGTAGGGCGCCCGGAGTGTCCCGGGCGCCCCCAAGGTTCATACAAAACAAATCAAAGCAAAGAGGGTTCGAACAGCTGCTGGGCGGGGCGCCCCCGTGCTCCCTGTAACGCCCCAAAATTTTCATTTTTAGTTCTTAAAGTCCTTAGAATTATTTAAAAATGGTTTAGAAATATTCTAGATATTTTTAGGGATTTTTAGAATATTTTTATGGAATTTTCCGAGTTCGTTTAGTATATAAAAAAAAAGAAAAACGTTTAAGGGCAGCCGGGGGTTCGAACCCGCGACCAGCAGGAGACCAGGCAAGCGCGCGACCAGCCAGGCTAGGGTATCAAGCACAGCAAAGGGTGGAGAGAAATATATTTAAGGTGTAGTTAGGTCGATCCGCCCCATAAGTATAAATAGATAAGTTAAGAGAGGAAATTAGAATTTTGGGTTTCTCTTCCTCACCCTAGCCGGCGAAGCAGCCTCTCCCTCTCACGCACGCACGCCCAAGCCCTTCTCCTCTCTTCCAAGGGGCGCCGGCCAAGGAGGGATCAAAGAAAGCGGAGCGTTGTATTCGTCTCGACGAGGAGAACGCGTAGGCGCGAAGAATTCTCCGAGATTTCAAGTTTCTCCCGAGTCCTAGACGTCAATCTTGGTTGTAAGTCCAAGATATCAATGTAAGTACTGCTCACCTGCAGTAAGAGGCGGTTTTTCCGCAAGAATTTCCCTTAAAAGTTTTTAAAAGAGATATTTACTTCTTGTTAAGATTTTTGCATGTGATCTTAGTTTATTATATGCTTACATATTTTATTGAGTGCCCTATATGAGATTAGGGTCCAAGAAAAGCTATGAGAAAAGAAAAGAGAAGATAAAGATAAGAAAAGAAAAGGCCAAGGCCTTAAGAAATCCCCAAAAGTCAAGACTTAGGGATTTTAGCACGCAAGGTGCTCGAGAAAATGCCAAGGCATTTACAGATCAGAAAGAAAAGAAAGAAAAGCTATTTTATTTTTCTAAGGCCAGTACCCGGCGTCCAAGGGCGTCGTTAAAGAAATCCAGGTGTCCAATTCCAAGGTCTTGGCCCTGGTAGACCAAGGTCTGCTCTATTAGGATTGGTGGCTCGCTACCCCAACCTTTTAGGGAACGCGCATGAGATGGTACTTACGTCTTCAGTGGATCCAAGTGATTATTATTTTCAAGTATATGCTTTAGCAAAGTTTCTAAAGTTTAAAGAGTTTTCAAAAAGTTAAAGATTAGCTAAAGTTTCAAGTTGAGCCAAGAAAAGTAAATTGAGATTTATTATTGCTTGAGTATGCATGTTTTGAGTTATACATGTTCTTAGTTTTCTTTCAAGCATATAAGTATCTCATATGATTTCCATATTGATCAAGAAGCATGTTTGCACATTTCGAGATTTTGTGAGCTAGATAGTACTTACTAAGCTTTTTGCTTACTAGTTGCATTTCCTCTTACTGCAGATAAAGGTAAAGGCAAGCAATTCTGAAGGAAGGCGACGAGGCGGTGCTGAGTAAAGTGTGTGTGGTGGCTGATTTTGGAGAGATCTTTGAGACGAGACAATTTAGTTATTTGAATTACAATGTTATAGTTTATTCAAATTTCAAGTTCTTGCTTTATGGAGTTTAGCGAACATTTAAGTTTTGGATAGTTTTACATGCTCAATTTCTTAGAGTAAAGATTCCATGTCATTTCATTTAGCATACATATCCTTATGATTGCATTGGATGAGTAGAAGTGTGAGTAGTTGGAAATATTGATACTTTGTTAGAGAAATAGATGCATGTGCCAAGATAGTATTAATTTCTCTTTGAATCAAGTTTTTATTGCTTAAATATGTTTAGAAAAGTTGCATTCACATTTCATAATGCTTTAGCAAGGTTATAGAACATTATTTGGTGTTATGAATGCATAGGAGTCAAGATTGGTACAAACTCTATTGTTAAAGTTCATATAAACTTGAATAGCTTATTTCTTCCGCAAAAGTCCTAATTTCAAGTTTATGGATTCGTTTTGATTGGCTAAATTGTTTAGAAAACTGGTATAGAGTATAGAAATGGTGTCATGATTTTATATGGCTCGAAAGTATAGGTTTGGTGGAGTTTTGAACAATGCTTCGAATCTGAAAACAGGTTTCAGACTTATCAGTCGACTGGTACAGTATCAGTCGACTGATACCCGTAAGCTGAGTTGGGTGAGGCAAGTTTCAATAAGTATTTTCTTACGAGTTTTTGAGAAAGAAAGTGTGACATGGTATCATGCATGACTATTTGAGTTAGAATATCATTCTTAGATAGATTAAAAAGAAAAAAAAAGATTTCCGCATTTTTAGTCGTGCATTAGAGTCGAGAAGTAGATAAAGTAACGATCCGTCTAAGGCAGGAGAAGGCGGGTCGCTACAGGTGGTATCAGAGCAGTTCCCATTCTCCAGCATCACACACACATCAGCATCAACCTTGCCGTCTTCAAGTAAGAAAGCTTTAAGTTTCAGTTTTTCTATTGCTCCTTTACTTAATTGCAGTATAGAGAAATGCTTAAGTACTTACTCATATGTGTATAGAACAAGGAAGCATGTTTAATACCTTAGTATCACGGAATCATGTTTAATCCCTAGAATGGATATTAGAGAAATGCTTAAGTACTTACTTGATTTGCCCAAAAGTAAGTTTTGGGATTATGGCACGCAAGGTGCTTGATAAAAGTTTTGAGTAAGACCAAGGTCTTACTAAGCCCTAGAACGAGTTCTAGGACTAAGAAATGAGATAAGAATCAAGACCAAGGTCTTGTTATATCCTAAAGCAAGTTTGGGAACATTACCATTAAGTGTTAAGTTATACATTTGAGGACGTCCTAGAAAGGCCCAAAACGAGGAGCAAGCTCCTAGAGGGCAAGAGGCAACAGAGTCAGTACCCCCACCAAATCTCTTAGACGTGGTGGCTCAGTTACAGAGACAGTTAGCAGAACAACAGCAAGTTATTGCCACTAGGATGGCTAACTAGTAGGTCGTTATTGTTACCTCGCCGGTGGCGAATGTAGTGGCACCAGTTGTGATCGAAGACCCATCAATTACATCTGTAGTTCGGCAAGGGGAGTAAGGCAAGAAGCGTACCTCATTCAGTAGGAGAAACTGAAGCCAGGGAACTTCCCAAGCACAAGCAAACCATGGGATGCTTAAGCATGATTCAAAACGTTGGAAAGAATAGTAGGGCTACTGGACTGGCATGAGGTAGAGAAGATAAAGTGTGCATCTTTCTGCCTTACGGGAGATGCTAGAATATAGTAGAAGGGAGTCAAGGCCAAGAGAAATGTCAGCCAGATGACATGGGCCGACTTCGAGACTGAGTTCTTCGAAGAATACTTTCACATGCAAGTAACCAACAAGCATTACGATGAATTCACGGAGTTCAGACAAGGAGAACTATCCGTGGATGAAGCAGGGAAGATGTTTAAGCGGTTAGCTCATCTGTGCCCAGAGCTAGTTAGCACAGAGAAAGAGATAGTTAGGCTAATGCTCAAGATGTTAAGGCCTGAGATAGCGTTAAAGGAGGCTAGCGGTGTTAAGAGGCTGCAAACCTCCGAAGAACTAATAAGTAGTGCTTTGATCACTGAGTACTACTTAAACAGTATAAAGGCCACCAGAAAGGTTGAACGATGAAGTTCTTAACAACCTTACCGTCAGGGGAAGTGATGGCCTCTACTGAGAGGCTAAGGGCAGTATCAATCTAGATTTCCAACCGAGAGCTCTACAGTGACTTGGTAGTCCTTGAGATGAAGGATTACGATGTCATTTTAGGAATGGACTTCTTGAGCAAGTATAATGCTTCTATAGACTGCCGCAAGAGAAAAGTCAAGTTCACACCAGAAGCAGAACCTTCATTGGAGTTTATTGGAGACCCAAGGAGAAAGATAAATAGGTTCCTATCTACCTTACAAGCTCAGAGAATGTTAGAGAAGGGGTGCTTTGGTTTTCTAGCTCATATAGTGGATGCAAGTCAAGGAGAAGGATTGAAGAGAGAAGAAGTGAGGGTAGTCTGTGACTATCCTGAGGTGTTTCCTGAAGAGTTACCAGGACTCCCTCCCAATCGGGAAATTGAGTTTGAAATTGAGTTGGCCCCAGGAACCAACCCAATTTCGGAGGCACCTTATCGCATGGCACCAGCAGAACTGAAAGAATTACAAGAACAATTGCAAGAGCTGCTTGACAAGGGTTTCATCCGCCCTAGTCATTCATCTTGGGGAGCTCCTGTACTGTTTGTCAAGAAGAAAGATGGATCTATGCGAGTGTGCATAGATTATCGAGCTTTGAATAAGGTAACCATCAAGAACAGATATCCTTTGCCAAGGATAGATGATTTATTTGATCAGCTGAAGGGAGCCACAGCGTTCTCCAAGATAGATCTGCGATCAGGTTACCATCAGCTCAGAGTGAAGGAGAGTGATGTGCCAAGGACTGCTTTCAGTACAAGATATGAGCACTATGAGTTTGTGGTCATGCCCTTTGGAGTGACAAACGCCCCTGCGACGTTATGGATCTAATGAATAGAGTGTTCAAGGATTATCTGGACAAGTTCGTCATTGCCTTCATTGATGATATCCTAGTGTATTCAAAGACTCGGAAAGAACATGAAGAACACCTGAAGATAGTGTTGCAAACCTTACACCAGAAGGAGTTGTACGCCAAATTCTCAAAGTGTGAGTTTTGGCTTGATCAGGTGGCCTTCCTAGGCCACATTGTATCCAAAGAAGACATTCAAGTTGATCCAGCCAAGATAGAAGCAGTCAGCAACTGGTGTAGACCCAAGAATGCCAGTGAAATCAGAAGCTTCTTAGGCCTGGCAGGATATTACAGAAAAAAAAAATTTTGTGGAGGATTTTCCCAAAATAGCCTCTCCACTCACAGCCTTGACCAGGAAGAACAAGAAGTTTGAATGGTCAGATAAATGCGAGCACAGTTTCCTAGAGCTGAAGAAGAGACTGACCAGTGCTCCCATCCTGACTGTTCCAGAGAGTGACAAGGCCTTTGACATCTACAGTGATGCATCCAAGATGGGCCTTGGAGCTGTCCTCATGCAAGACGGTAAAGTAATAGCATATGCCTCCAGACAGCTCAAGGACTATGAGAAGAATTACCCTACCCACGACCTTGAGCTAGCAGCTGTGGTTTTCGCACTAAAGCTCTGGAGACACTACCTGTATGGAGTGCAGTGCAGAATCTTCACAGACCATCAAAGTTGAAGTAGGTCCATGCAAATTGGATTCTCGTTTCCCGTAGAAGATGAGTCATCCATCGAGTGGGACAAATTGGATGAACACACCCTCAACCAAATTGAGACCGATGCAAGAGCAACTGCAATCCTGCAATGTGGCCTAACCAAGGAGCAACTCGAGATAGTAGGTCCATGCAGATGTGCTAGAGAAATCTGAGAAAAATTTATTAATCTTCATCAAGAGATCTCAAATGAAGAAGAAGATCAGGTAATTTATCTTGCCCTTTCAGTCCAAACACAAACAGCCGAGTCAGAGTCTGAACCCGAATCCAAAATCGAACCAGAATTAGACGACGAATTGACTGAGACGGTAACCAATTTCGAACTCATTTCAAAATTAGAATTAAATAATCAAACAGATACTATAATGGTCGAGGAAGGTGTAAATTTTATTGCAGGGAAAACTCCTAAAGAACCACCACAAAAGGAGCTTCAACCAGTACCCGAGTCCGACTCAGACACAGAATCAGAAGATGAGCCTAGATCCGAGGTGGCAAGAATCAAGGGGGAGATTCCCAATAAAGAACCAAAAGGTAAAAGTGTAAATTCAAATTTTAAGCATGTAATCTGTTACACATGCAGGGAGAGAGGGCACTACCAAAATCAGTGCCCTACTCGTAAGACTCAGTCTACACCACCGGCGACAAAGGAATCAGTTCCAAAAGCACGAAAGAACAAAAGTCGCATTCAATGCTTCAAGTGCCAGGAGTTCGGGCATTACAAAAGTGAATGCACAGATAAAAGAGCTACCAAGAATGCCGAACAAACAATCAACAAAGGTAAATTTACAGTATTTGAAAATCCGTTATTTACCTTGAATAATGTGATTGATTCATGTAACTTAATTAAAACAAATTTCAGAAAATTGAAACAAGAAAATGAAACCCTAAAACATAAGGTCAATAAGTTAGAAAATTTAATTCATAATCTTGCTGATTTCGAAAATCCGGAGTATTACTCCAATTGTGACCTTACTTAGACAATTGTTTGTTTTAATTATGTGTTTTATTTTTTTGCTTAGAATTAGGATTGGGACTAAATCAGTTAATTGAAAATTGAACAACATAGTATTGGGTGGAGGTGAGATGATAGTACGTTAGGGAAGCCAATTTGGCGGAACTAGCCGAAGCTACCGATCCAAGACCCAAACTAGTTAGACCAGAAATTTTTCAAAGAATAATTTTGAAAATGAAATTTCATTAAAAGGTTTTGTCAAGGAAAGGGTGGATGATCCCATAAGGCTACGGCCAAAGAAGGCCTAGTGCCTCGCCAAGACCTGGAAGCCAATTTTTGAAATTCAAATTCAAATTATTTGTTGTTAAATTCGAATCTAACACAAATTTTCAGTTAATTTTAGATTCAAATATCTCTTTTCAAAATAAATTTAAATTGTGTTTAAAAAATTAATTTAACTTTTTAAAATTATTCATGGTCTTTTCAAAATAAATCTTCTACTAAAACCTGTCTCACAAAAACCCTTAAGGTTAACATGCTTGATCATGTAGAACTGGGTGAGACATCTAGGACCTAAATGCATAACTCACTACCCTTTCAAATAAAATATATTTTCAAAAGTTATTCAAAATTGTCTCTATTTGTCAAATTAATTCAGTTTACTGTGCCTACTTTTTCGTCCCTTTATTATTGAAGTTCATGATAGACTCATTTAACTAGAATCTAAGTTTTTTTTTAATCAAACATAGTCAACTGGTTAAAACTTGGGCAACACAGTCAACCTTAGTCAACATAGTCAAACCTGGTCAACACTGAAATCCCTTAAGGAATTTAGATAAAAGTTAGACTGTGTCGGATACAGGGGGAGTTTTCTTTTAATATTTTTCAAAAAAAAAATAGATTTTTTCAAAAACCTTATGCTCTAAAATTTAGTAACATCTCAAAATAAGGTTTTCAAAAATTTGATTCAAAAACCTCGTATATTACTCTTTAAATAATTATCATCATGATTTTCGAAAACTGTGCTATCATTTCAAGTCGTGTTTTCAAAAATTATCCTCTTAAAAATTATCATACTTTAAAAGTTATTCTTTTAATTTTGGTAAACCCTAAAGACATAGAGGAAGGTCCACTACTTCATGATCTACAAGGACTCCAAGGAAGTGTCAAATTTAGGGGGAGTCTAAATCGAAAGAAATTAATTCTAACTATTTGTTTAAATTATTAGATAATTCTTATAATTTGAGTCAAACCTTATGACTCAGAGGAAGATCGCTTATAGTCAACAAGCTTCCTAGGACTGGGTCAAGCTTAGGGGGAGATTAAATTAAAAGAATTATTAAACTGACAAATAATTTTTCAAATTATATGTTTTCATTGCACCTTTTAAATCCTGTTGAAAACATAAATAAATATTCTTTCAAAATAAAAGTACTTATAATTTTGCTTATATTCTTTTTGCTTATATATACTATCATTTTCAAAATTTTGCTTGACTTTAGAATACTTTTGAAAATAATATTAAAACTTTTCAAAAGCACTTATATTTTTCAAAAATGCATAATATTTTTCAAAAGTGCTTATATTTTTCAAAAATACATAATATTTTTCAAAAGTACTTATATTTTTCAAAATATGCAGAACATCTTTCAAAAGTACTACTATTTTTCAAAAGTACTATTACTTTCCAAGGTACAAATGTTTACAAAGTACGAATATTTTTTTCGATTTCAAAAGTGGAATTTAAGCCTTTTTTGCTATGCTTTCAAGAATTATACTAAGTGTTTTTTTTCAAAACTCATAGGCTCTGATACACAAACTTTCTCTTAAAACTTATTTTAAAATATATTTCTTTATTGATATATATATAGCCAAGGGGGAGAGCAAGAAATAGAGAAAGGAATTTTTTTTCTCCTTTTCAAAAAGAAAAATTCTAAGTGTGTTAAATTTTTTAAGTACATGATTTTCCTAAGTAAAATTTTTCTTAGTAAACAAAATTTGTCTGAGCAAAAAATTTTAAATATTGGCAAATGTTCCTAAGTAAAGTTTTTTGGTGAAAAACTTGTCTAGAAAATTCTTAAAGATTTTGTTATTTTTAGAAAGTATTTCCAAGTATATTCTTCTAAGTGTGCAAATTCTTTTAAAACAAAATTTTCCCAATTCTCAAAGTTGAAATTTTTTAGGGAAATTTGGATTCAAAATTTGGCCTAAGTAATTTTTTTTAAAGCTTTTCACAAAATTTAGGCTTGCTTTTACTCTTTTTTTTAAACACCTTGTCAAAAACTTATTTTTGGTAAAACTCAAACCTCCCTATTAGATATCTTGTTCACCCATGTTTATTTTTGATATATGTCAAAGGGGGAGGAAAGGTCTAAGTTAAGTATTTTATAACACAAGTACTCAGGGTTTTAGGGGGAGTATGAGAATTAAAGGTTTTTTTTCAAATCTTAGTTAAGTATTTTATAACACAAGTACTCAGGGTTTTAGGAGGTTTTTTAAATCTTACCTTGTGTTAGTAAATGTTATAAAGTTTTTATTGCTATACGTCATTTTTACATTATGTTCTTAACAGTTTTCTACTTAACTTTGAATTGTGTTGCCATAATCAAAAAGGGGGAGATTGTTGGTGCAGGAAGCACCATATCGAACCTGGTTTTGATATTGGCAAAGGATTCAAAGTTAAGTTTATTTGTGATCTAACGTTGTTCACTGAGTGTGCAGAAAAAGCCCTAGCGAAGGACTGCTAGGCACCTGGCGAAGGACTGCCAGTACCCAAGCCCTAGCGAAGGACTGCTAGGCACCTGGCGAAGGACTGCCAGTATCCAAGCCCTAGCGAAGGACTGCTAGGCAACTGGCGAAGGACTGCCAGCATCAAAGCCCTAGCGAAGGACTACTAGGCGCCAGGTGAAGGACATCCTGGGACTAAAGCCCTAGCGAAGGAATGTTAGGCACCGGGCGAAGGACAGCTCGGCATCCAAGCCCTGGCAAAGGACCGTCAGGCAAAAGTCCAACCAAAGGAGCGGTTGGCATCAGGTAATTTCTCCCGAGAGGAGTAGGTGAGGACGCGTTCCCCGTCAAGGGAACAGTAGGCGTCGGTTCGACCTAGGGCTCCATTTTGGAGGCCCAAAGTCAGAACCAAGACAGCTAAGGCTGTATAATCTAATACTTTATTGTTTTATTATGTTTTGGACTAACCCTGGATGCAAGACCGAAGGAATGTGTGTCTGCAGCTCAGAAAGCCTCAAAGGAGAGAGGCAAGGCTGAGTAGGGCGCCCGGAGTGTCCCGGGCGCCCCCAAGGTTCATACAAAACAAATCAAAGCAAAGAGGGTTCGAACAGCTGCTGGGCGGGGCGCCCCCGCTGCTCCCGGGTGCCCCCATGCACATACCTCGAACCAAAAGCCTTCGAAGCCAGAAGATAAGGTTTGACCCGGTCAATCCGGGCGCCCCGAGCCCTCCGGGCGCCCCGGTCAAAGCGGATCCAGAGGATCAGACGCGACCGAGACTTTGACGGATCAAAGGCCACGTGGGGGGCGCCCCCGACGTCCCGGGCGCCCCCAGGCCCTATATAAAGGCCCTTCGACCAAGGCTTCAAGACAACAACTCTCTCAACGCCTCAAAGCTCTTCTACGCTCGTGCCTTGCTCCGGATACTCTCCAACTCGAGCCGACGACGTCCCGCTGCTCCGAAAAAGTTGATCTACTCCGGACGTCGGTAAAGAAGAGCGTTCTTTTTAATTACTGCACTTATATTTGTAATTAAATTCTGTAAACCTTTTTGCGCCTATATAGAATTGCCCAAAGTAAACGGTCAACGACCGTGGGCCTTGGAGTAGGAGTCGACACAGGCTCCGAACCAAGTAAATCGATTGTGTCTCTGTGTCTTGTTTTCTAATTTCCGCTGCGTACCTACTCTTACTCAAATCCGAAAGTTTTCCGATATTCACCCCCCCCTCTATCGGTTTTCTCGATCCAACACTTTATATAGGGCCTGGGGGCGCCCGGGACGTCGGGGGTGCTCCCCCCCCACGTGGCCTTTGATCTGCCAATGTCTCGGTTAGCGTCTGATCCCCTTATCTTTGGGATCCGTTTTGACCGGGGCGCCCGGAGCGCTCGGGGCGCCCGGATTGACTGGGTCAAACTCTTATCTTCTGGCTTCGAAGAGAACTGCTTCGGCAGTTGGTGCAGGGGGCGCCCGGAGCGCAGGGGGCGCCCGGAGCGTAGGGGGCGCCCGGAGCACAGGGGGCGCCCGGGAGTTGTACTGTTGAAGCCACTTTTCTTTTGTTGTGTTTGGTGTTCACCTTGGGGACGCCCGGGACACTCCGGGCGCCCTGGTCAGCTATTGCCTCATCCCTTTGAGGCTCTCTGAGCTGCAGACACACGTTCCTTCGGTCCTGCATCCAGGGTTAGTCCAAAACACAATAAAACAATAAAGTATTATTTTATACAGCCTTAGCTGTCTTGGTTCTGACTTTGGGCTTCCAAAATGGAACCCTAGGTCGAACCGACGCCTACTGTTCCCTCGACGGGGAACGCGTCCTCACCTACTCCTCTCGGGAGAATTTACCTGATGCCAACCGTTCCTCTGGTTGGACTTTTGCCTGACGGTCCTTTGTCAGGTCTTGGATGCCGAGCTGCCCTTCGCCCGGTGCCTAGCATTCCTTCGCTAGGGCTTCAGTCCCAGGCTGTCCTTCGCCTGGCGCCTAGCAGTCCTTCGCTAGGGCTTTTGACTCTGGCGTTCCTTCGCCAGTGCCTAGCAGTCCTTCGCTAGGGCTTTTTACCCTGACATTCCTTCGCCAGTGCCTAGCAGTCCTTCGCTAGGACTTTTCCTGCACACTAGAGCAACTTGTTAGAAAACAAGTAAGACTTAACTTTTGACCTCTGTTACCATTATCAAAACACAGGTTTGACTTGGGTGCATTCTGCACCAACAACCACTTGATCAAATTTCCGGTACCATTGACGGGATGCCTGCTTTAAACCATAAATGGACTTCTTTAATCTAGATACTAAGTGCTTTGAGTCTGAGGACTCAATGTTCTCCGGTTGCACCATATATATAGACTCCTCTATGTCTCCATTGAGGAATGCAGTCTTTACGTCCATTTGATGTAGCTCCAAATCAAAATAAGCTACAAGTGCCATGATTACCCTAAGGGAGTCTTTCATCGACACAGGTGAGAAAGTCTCCTTATAATCAATGTTTTCCTTTTGAGTGAATCCCTTGGCAACAAGACGAGCCTTATACCTTTCGATATTGCCGTTCGAATCTCGTTTGGTTTTAAATATTCATTTACAACCAACGGGTTTCGAACCTTCAGGCAATTCGACAAGTTCCCAAACGTCATTGTCTGTCATAGACTTTAACTCTTCTTGCATGGCGTTAATCCACCTTTCAGGGTTAGTGTATTGTTTGACTTCTTGGAAATATGTAGGATCACTTTCCAACCCTATATCAAACTCATGCTCTTGGAGATAAACATAATCACGAGAATTCGTGCTTCTCCATTCCCTTGTGGATCGCCTTAAGGGCACTTGTGTTTGAGGTGGTTGAGGTACTTGCTCATCAATATAAGGCAATACTTCAATTTCAGTGGTAGGCTCCTCCAATTGCATTGGAGATGTCATGGGAATATCTTGGTTCACTACGCTCACTGGATGTGCAATATCCATAATGTGTGGTATGGTAACCATACCACTACTGATTGCACTAGTAGTGACTATAAGAGGATTGCCAACGCTTTCCTCAAAAGATACTTCCCTGATTTTATCGCTCCCACTATCCTCAATAAACTTGGCATTTCCTGTTTCGAAGAAGGATCTATTAGATGGATCATAAAATTTATACCCTTTTGATCTCTCAGAGTAACCTACAAAATTGTAGCTAACAGTTCTCGAGTCCAGTTTCTTTTCATTAGGCTTGTAAGGCCTAGCCTCAGTTGGACAACCCCGGACATGTAAATGCCTAATGCTAGGCTTTCTACCCGTCCATATCTCGAATGGGGTTTTGGTTACTGTTTTACTAGGTACTCTATTGAGAAGGTAAACTGCAGTCTTGAGTGCCTCACCCCACAAAGATTTCGGTAGAGAAGTGAAAGCCATCATACTTCCCACCATGTCTTTTAGGGTTCGATTGCGACGCTCAGCTACACCATTCTGACTGGGTGTACCAGGCATGGTATACTGAGGCACAATCCCACACTCAGCAAGGTAATTTGCAAAAGGTCATGGACGTTGTTCACCTGATCCATCATATCGACCGTAATATTCTCATCCACGGTCGGATCGGACGACTTTAATTTTCTTACATAGTTGAAGTTTAACTTCGACTTTGAAAATTTTAAACATGTTCAAAGATTGCGACTTCTCATGAATAAGGTACAAATAGCCAAATCTAGAATAGTCGTCTATGAAGCTAATAAAATATGTGTGTCCATTCCAAGATGCCTTAGGGAATGGTCCACAAATGTCCGTATGTATTAGCTCCAAAACGTCACTACAACGGCTAGTCCCTTTGTTCCTTTTGTTAGTTGTCTTCCCCTTAACACACTCTATGCAGACATCAAAGTCTAACATGTCAAGGGAATCAAGAATTCCATGTGACATTAACCTTTCTAGGCGTTGTTTGGATATATGTTCTAAACGCCTATGCCACAACATAGAAGAATTCTCGTTGGTCAATTTACGTTTCGTACCTTCACTATGCATTATCACATTGTCAGTCGTAGGAGTAAAGGTGTTTAATTTATAAAGCTTATCAACCAAGGAATCATTCCCAATCAAAATTGAATTATGGAAAATACTAAACATTTCATTTCCAAATGAACAAGAATAACCTGATTTGTCCAAACAAGAAATTGAAATTAAGTTTCGTCTGAAAGACGGTACAATGAATGTATTCTCCAAATTTAAATAAACATCAGTTCCTAAATAAAGCCTAAAAACACCAATAGCCTCTACTGCAGCCTTTTTTTTCATTCCCCGTATAGATGTATCTTTCACCATCAAGTGGAAGTCGGCTCCTGAGACAACCAGTATCTATCCACCAAGTGTCAATGGGTACAATAGCTAAATTGACTTCTGAACTAACAAAGTTGAAAAGTTTACCCTTCTTTACACGCCAGTTGGCGTACTTGAGGCAGTCTTTCTTCATATGACCTTTCTTCTTGCAAAAGTAACAAGTGGATTCCTTATCCTGCTTCTTTCGCTCCTTATGTTCATTGCCTCCAGAATCCGCAGTTTGCTTTCCCTTACCTTTGTTATTGATCCTCTTTCGCATTTTGCTCGCATTTTGAGAACCAGATGCTAAGTGAGCACTTTCAGATGTCTCAATCTTCAGTCTCCCCTCCTCTTGCACGCATTGAGCAATAAGCTCATTCAATGTCCACTTTTCCTTTTGAGTATTATACGATATCTTAAAAGGAGTGAACCGTGCAGGCAGAGACATCAAGACAAAATGCACTAACATACTCTCAGACATATCGAGTTTTAGTGCTTTTAGACTTGTCGCTATATTGGACATCTCCATAATGTACTCTCTTATGTTTCCTTTACTACTATACCGCATGGTTACCAACTTCGTAAGAAGTGTGGTAGTCTCGACCTTTTCATTTGAGATAAATCGGTCTGCCAGTTGGTTAAGGAAACTCCTAGCATCTTCACTCTCTGTTATTGAGCCCTTTATTTGTGCCGGTATGGAAAGCTTCATGATGCTTAGACTCATGCGATTTGATCTCTCCCACAGCTGAAATTCAGCCCTCTGCTCTATAGTGCTAGCACTGGTCAAAGGTGCGGGACGATCATTCCTTAATACATAGTCCAAGTCCATGCAGCCTAAGATTACGATCACGTATTCTTTCCATTCAGCAAAATTCGAACCAGTTAATGTTGGGATGTTATTAATGTTGGCAGTTACAGATTGCACTTAAAAAAAAATTATTTAAGCACACAATTTAACTAAAGCCAAGAACATATATATATATATATATATATATATGAAATAAAATTATGCAAATAAATAAAATTTTAAATGCATTTAAATGGGCTCCTTATGAGATACCAAATACAACATTGTATTTTAGTGTAGATTAAAATATAATTTGTTAGCAGTACTCTCTGATATAACTCAACCTTTAATTAGCCACACAATGTGCCTTCCTTTGGGCCGACCCATTATGCGCATAATATGACACTTTATATGAGTTATATATTGGTCCATAGCTTACAACAACTTTAATCTGCCACGCAATATGCCTTCCTTTGGGCCGACATATTTTGTGCATGATCAGAACAAAAAATAAATTTTGTTCAATAGTTATAAACTATCTTAAACATATATCTGACATAAAAGTAATCTTCCTTTGGGCCGATTACTCTTAGCATAGATATACGTCTATCAATACAAAATACACTAAATCTACCTAAGGTGCCTTCCTTTGGGCCGACACAATAGTTCAACTTAGTAGCACATTGTATAGATAGACTCAAGAAAATTCTAGATATTTTAACCGAACGGATAATTTCTTTATCAACCTTAATAATTCTAAAAGTAGATTCATAAATCGATTGATATCATATAATAATTAATTAGTTTACCCAATTAATTATCGCAATCAATTTAAAAGTCTACTATATGTAATTATATAATGATATATAGAACCCTCCTTTAAAAATTAAAGTTTCTTTATGGTTCTATAATTAAATAATATTAAAAAATATTATTTAATCTCTTTATCATTATGCATTAAAAAAAATATATATAATGTATTAGTTATATATATATATATATATATAAATTCAGAAACAGTTAGGTTTTTTTATAATTCATTCTTTGAAACAGTGTTTTTTTTCTTTTAACGCGAAAGAAAAAAAATTATTTCCTATGAAAGAACTTTTCATCCATTGTACAAAAAATTAAAAAATTTTAATCGATATAATTCTTAATTCATCTTATCACAAATTTAAGATGATAATCGATTAAAATAAATTTGTACAATCAATTAAATTAAATTTATTCTATTCATAATTTTAGACTTGCTAATCGATTGATTGACCAAGTCAATCGATTAAACCATCATAATTTAATCTAAAAATTAGGTTAAACCTGACGGTTTTTTTTCCGACGTTTTCATTTTTCACATAAAATATGAAAAACTTAGAAAACAAGTCTATCCTAGAATTTTTCTTTTACATGATTTTCGACGATAAAAATTGTATTATACTAGGAAAACTTAATCTAGCATACATATATACAATAAATCGACGAAAAAAAACATAAACTTTATCGCCATAAAAACAAAGAAACAAAGCCAAGGCTCTGATACCAATTGATAGAACTTGGGTTTTCTCCTAACCGCATGAATTCTAAAATAAAATAAGAATTCTAAGGAGAAAAGACAAGACATATAATAATAGATTTATTGTTTCTTCGAATTATGGCGTGACAAGAATAAAATAATATAAACTGAATGACAAGGAACCTGATTGAAGAGTCATCATCCTTGTCGTAGCGTCGTCGGCTTGATCCCTGTGGAAGAAGATGTAGCGGAAGGAAGAAGGAGGATCTTCCAACAGGCTTAGGTTTGACGACGCCGTAAAGTTTCTTGTCAATGGGGAATAAGAAACTAGGTCATAAAATCACCTAAACCCTTGGGGACCTCTCCTTTATATAGCAATCCAATCTATTATCAGCCCATAGATAATAACAGATTGGTCTAAAGGGTTCTATACATTGAACCCGCATCCAATAATCTGAAACCCAATAAACATAAGTTAGATCACTTTAAGGGCTCAGATTGTATTTACTTGTGCAACTTACAAATAAGCCCACCTAATAGAGATAATAATAATAATATCCAACATATATTTCTTCTATATATTAACTTTTTGCAAATGAGAACATGATCGAAGAACAAGAATCAAAACATATTATTCATCCTCCTCTAGCAATGTCAACGATTTGTAACGATAGAATTGTACCAAGTTTCTCTACCTTTGGAAAGTATCTAAGAAGGAAAAAGTATAGTAATGTTTCTACTAGAATGCTAGACTATGGAATAGGAACCAAAGGTTTCAAGCCATGTAAAATCAATGTGTCGTTTATTGTTGTGCTTTTTGTTTATATTTCCGCTACATATTAACTTTTTGCAAACGATAACTGTTAGTAAGAGCTTTAGAGTCAATTATGTGATGATTGACTAGGGACTTTTTGTATCATTTTCTATCATTAATAAAGGCATGTTTGGTTATTATACTTTATATTTGTGCCAAAGAACTAAGTATAATAATGTCCTTGGGTAGTAGGTTCTTATCTACATTATATCGATTTGTTGAATCGATAGTGAGATAATGTGGAGAACACTACACTAAACCATTCCTAGTCAAGTATTAATATTTAAGGACAATATTAATGCATGGAGACTAGCATGTAGGTCAACTGATGACTTGAGCTCACAAGTCATGGATATATGATATCAAGTTGACACATGGGTATACATTGGAGAATGTGTACTGAATTGACCCTCCATGAGAAAGTTTCATAGATTGTCATATGAGTGTCATAAACTTTCTCATATGACTATTAGTATGAATAGTCCTCAGACTTGAAGTCACTACGGTTCCCTACATAAGGAGTTATGTACTTTGGTATCGTCAAATGTCACCCATAACAGGGTGGACTATAAAGGTGATCACTGGGTATGTAATAAATTATGCGGAGGGATGTGAGTGATATAGATGAGATCTATCCCTCCCATATGACGGGAGTGATATCTGTGGGCGTCTTGATCGAGTAGGACTACTAAAATGCATGACCATGCTCAAATGAGTCAATATGAGATATTGAGCTCATTTGTTTGAGTGAGTCTACTCGGGGATTAAGAAACACAAGATTGACTGAGGATGACACGGTCTATGCCTCATTGATCAATCTAGATATCGAGGATAGAAGGACAAGGTCATACATTATCATAGTCACGGAGGTTTAGTCGGATCTCGACTTTTCTTGTTACTTGGGTAGCAATAATTCATTACTAGATGTCGCTCATTGCTTATGTGTATAAAGCGTTTAGGCATATTGCCAACGTTACGAGAACCTATTGGGTCACACACTAAGGACACGATGCTTTGGAGATTAATTGATCTTGGTTTGACTAAGATTTGATTCGAATTGGATTAATTGAGTTAGACTCAAGTGAATCCAATTAGATTATGGGATTGAGTCTAATTTTAGTTAGACTCATCTAGATTAGACTCAACCACTTAATTATGGATAATATTCATTAAAGGGTTTAATAAAATATTATTTAAGAGGAAGGCTAAGAGACATTCTATTCATTAGACGAATAGAATATTAAGAGTCTCAAGGAATACCAAGAGGCTTGATATTCATTGGGTTTTATTAGCATTAAGATGAAAGGAGCTCAAGGGACATAGACCCTTGGTATTCATTAGATGAGTATAAATACCCCCTTGTCAAAGGCTAGAGGGTGCATCTCTCTTCCTCTTCTTTCTTCCTCCTTATCCATAACTCCCTAGTGGAGGTTCTTGTGCTTTGTGAACCATCCCAAGTTGCTAGCACAACTAAGGTGGTTCCTCTCCGAGGCGTAGATCGTGTTCGTGTGAATACACATAGAGGCACGAACACTTGAACGTGTAAGAGATCCGGCGAACCAAAGGACTAGCGGGATAAGCAAAGGGCACGCGACAAAGGTATTCCTATAAGATAGGAATTGTAGATCACTTTGTATGAGTTTTTCTTTCGCATGGATCGCTCGAGGGATCTTATTTCCGCTGTGATTTTAAATATTTTTACCTATAGATCCCAACAATAACACGATCAATGAATGATAATTGAAATATGTTATTCACCCTCCTCTAGCGACAGCAATTATCCCAACATGCAGGACTATGGGCTAACCTCCACAAGTCCAATATCTAGTTGACTTCCTATCCGAGCAGGGGCGGAGCCACCCATGGGCTAGGGTGGGCTCCAACGCCACCTAATTTTAAAAAACTAGTTATTAATTCTTTATTTTATTAATATTTGAGCCTGATAAAAATAAATTAAGTACTTGGAAAAAAATAATAAAATCTGGAATGAAAAATAAATAAAATAGAGATTATTAAATTATTAATATAAAATGAGGATGTTGAGTTTAAATTAGATGCAATATGAATTAAATCTAATGATTAGGTAAGGAGATAAATAGTATGTTATTCAAATTGGAATTGATTTGAATGAGTTTTGATACAATTAAATGATAAGTTAAATTAATTTAATTTATTTAAAATAATTAGGATATTTTTAAAAAATCTTTTCTTTTTTCTTTGTTTTTTTCTCCACGTGCATACTAGCAACCACAATTATATATCACCTTCCTCCATGCATCGACAATTTCACTTGACAACTCTCATATTGCTAAAATCAAGAGGAATTATAAATTTACTTATTTTTGAATTTTGTTGTATTCTCGTTCAAAGAGATTGTTATGGTACAACAATCAATTTAGCATACGAATTGATAAATAATTTTTTATTGATGTTGAAAAATAATTAGTTAATTTGAATTAATTATGATTTGTTGTATATGTTTGATTTGTGGCCATCTCAAGTGAAAATTTTACCCATTTAATTTAGTTTAATTTTTGTCTTATATATTACGCTAATATTATTTATTAATTGATTCATTATTGTAGTTTAGAAATTGTGAGACTTTGAAATAAAATGTGGCAACTTTAAAATGATTTTGAATATTTAGAAATAAGTTGTGATTATTTGTGTTGTCATAATATTGGACAATAATATTTATGAAATTTTAAATTTGGATTTTGTTAATAATTTATTATTTTAAATTTTGGATGACAACGAGTCCCAGATAGTTATGAATCCTAGCTACGCCCCCGTATCCGAGGCACACTCTTTCCTATCCTGGGAAGTTGGAGGTAGTTAAGATGATCTTGTGGGGTGTTGAGTGCTTCTAGTTCGCTATCCTATCAATCAACTTATATTCCATCCGCAAAGTTTTTACGTGGGCATCTAAGTATCCTCCTATCTCTAAAACTACTATAGCACCGTTTGATTTGTATAATAGGATTATTAATGGATTATAAATTTGAGTGATAATAATATCGGTAAATTGTAGAAAAATCTCCAATCCCAAATTGATCTTTGCATGCACTCCCCATTTGATAAATTCTTTGCATTCACTCCCTGATGAATTGAGTATAAAAGAGTGAAAATTGAGTATACATTATAAAGATTTAAGTATAAGTTATTTGAGACTGAGTACTAATTTAGAAAATTTGAATATACAATTTCTTGATGTGGTGGATGCAATTTTACATACTCAAATTTCTAACTTTTATACTCAACTTTCTTCAAATAATACTCACAAAACTGTCTTGTCAATCCCATCAGGGATTGCATGCAAAGAAAATTTCGAATTAGGGATTGCATGCAAAGGTGAATTTGAAATTGAGGAGTTTAAGAAAATTTTCCCTAATAATATTTTAGATGAGAAAATTTAGTAGAGTATGATAAAATTATTTTTGTTTGGTATGATTTTTATGGTAAAGAATAAAGTATGAGTTATTTATTATATTGACAAAAATGCCCTCTGTATATCACGTCAAACCATTGAATCACCTATGTTTTTCGTTGCTAGGGCAAAGGTTAAAATAATCATTTTAATATGCTATCATTCCTATTGTCAAATGTGATTTATAATACCTGGGTCAAAGTGTGATGGATTTTCTAACTTATTTAGTAATTTAGAAATTACTATAATTTTGATTGCTACTGTCAAATGTGATTTACAATACCTGGGTCAAAGTGTGAGGAGTAGATCCTCTAGTCCGCACTTTTGCGGATCAGGGGATCGACCACTCGTGATGGAATTTCTAACTTATTTAGTAATTTAGAAATTACTATAATTTTGATCGAATCTTGAAAGGATGACTATGAAAATCTAAAGGCTTGTAAGTAAATCTTTAAATACTTACGTGATTTTTAATATAATTTATTTATTAAAATAATAAAAATATTTCCCATACAGCTGGAAAATCCATCTCCGCATTAAGCTCCAGTTGTTTTGGGTGGGTCCCAAAAACGCACGGCACCGAACGCGGCCCTTTTCTATCCCTTTTACTCCTCTCTTGCCCACCACGCTGTTAAAAAAAGGCAACGGGAAATTTGATTGATCGAGGCTGAGGTTGAGGCTCGAGGGAGGGAGGGAGGAGAGGAGGGATGCCGGGAAGCCACGATTACCGCTCGAGATCCGCCAAGCCGATCACCATCCATGGCTGCGCTCAGTCCGGGGACTTCGCCGGCTTCCAGAAGTGCCTCCATGACAACCCCTCGCTGCTCAACGCCAGAAACGCAGTCGTACGCCTTTATTTCGTTTTCTTCTTTTTGTTTCGGCAGATTGCGCTCGACAATGAGAAGTTGATCCAACCTTTAATTTCATTTCCACTTGTTTTCTTTTATTTTAAATGGTTTTCCTTTCCAATCACATGCAATCGATGGTTTAATAGACCAAGATCTCAATTGCAATTTGGCTTCTTGTTTGGAAATTATTGCCTTCTTGGACTAGTTTGTAAGCAAAACTGTTTCAACAATCTCTCTTCTGTAGGAGCTGCTTGTTGATAGGTTCTCAGCGCTTTAATTGCCATTAGGGCAAAGATTTTCTGTTTTCTAGATTCTTGCTGGGTGATCTATCCTTTCATGGTTTTCATGTCGCTCAACCTTTGAAAAAGCGGACTATTTGGATAGATACTTTGTGTGGGCTGGATTCTTAACATGGACTCACATGCCAGTTTGAATAGCTACGTTATTTTCTCCTCTTTTTGTTGTTTGGTGTAACCTTGGGATCTCTTGGTATATCAGTGATTCGTTTCTTGCCTTTTTGATCTTGGTATTTATTCTGATAGCTTTCTGTACTTAAATTAAGATATTGAGAACTTATTCATTTCTTCCACTGTGTCAATCTAACAGCATTATGATTTCCGCCATCTATGAATTGTAGATGTCACAAACACCTCTTCATGTGGCAGCCGGATATAACAATACCAGAATTGTAAAATACCTGCTGGAGTGGAAAGGTCTTGAGAAAGTTGAGTTAGAGGCAAAGAACATGGTAGGCTGAAGCAAATAATCCACTTTTAGCAGTTTTAACTTTGGTAAATCAATATATTCTCCTGTCTTATAGTTTGTTAACTGGAATTCCTATGTACCTATTTGTTGCAGTATGGTGAAACACCATTACATATGGCAGCAAAAAATGGTTGTAGTGAATCTGCAAGACTCCTGCTGGCGCAGGGTGCTTCATATGAGGCAAAAGCCAATGTAAATCCTTTATAAGATCACTTCACCTTTTCACTTGAGGCATTTGAATTTCATTGTCTGCATGCTTCTTACTGAATATATTGCACTTGATTCTCATGTAGCCTCTTAATTTATTTTTCGCTTTTTAATCTTTATTGTAGAATGGGATGACTCCACTACATTTGGCCGTTTGGCATGCACTGCGGGCAGAAGATTGTAGTACTGTGAACACATTGTTGGAATACAGTGCTGATTGTAGTGTCAAAGACAATGTATGCTTTTATTAATATTGTATTTTCAGGTTTGGTTAGTATCATTTGAAGTGAGACCTAATAATATTCTTTGTAGGAGGGTATGACCCCTTTAAATCATCTATCAGATGGTGCTAGTAGTGAGAAACTTCGAGTAATCCTTATGAAGCACATGGAGGAGCAAAGGAAGCGCAAAGCTATTGAGTCATGTAGTCAAGCAAAAGCTAAAATGGATGAGTTTGAAGTAGCTATTTCAGGTATTGTAGGGTTGCATGATCTCAAAATGCAATTGCGCAGATGGGCAAGGGGAATGCTTTTTGATGAGAAGAGAAGAGCATTTGGATTACATATAGCTCCAAGAAGGCCCCCACATATGGCTTTCCTTGGTAACCCTGGAACAGGTATTTGATATCATGGTAGTTAAAATCCCGATTTAAATCTTAAAATCCTAAGATTTTACGATTTTTGACCTCCGAACGATTTAAATCGGAGTTAAAATCCTAATTTGTTAAAATCCCTTTGAAATCGCGATTTTAATCCTTAAAATCGCGATTTTATGATTTAAATATGATTTTAACGATTTTAAAAAAAAATCTTTTTTTCCATTGAACCCGGTTCATTTTTTAAAAAAACCGGTTCAATCTGAAAAAACCCGCTTTCCAAGTCGCGTGCGTGCCCTAATTGGCTAATCCCGTCGCATCTCTTCTCATTTTTCCACTTGCTCGCGTCTTCCCTGCTCGGTTGGTGGAAGTTATTTGACTATTTTGTGGCTTATGGATGACATTTTTAATGTAATATTGATTATGAATGCAAGTTTATCTAAGTTTGTTTAGCGATTTAAATTTTTTTTAATTATTTATGCTATTTGACATCCATATATATGATTTTATAATTTTATATGCATATATATAGGAATTTTATAAAATCTTACGATACGATTTACGATTTTAAGATTTACGATTTTAAGTACCCCTTCCGATTCAAGTTAAAATCCCGATTTTAACTACCTTGTTTGATATAATTCATGATGAGGTTCTTCTCAAACATAGGATATACTTTTTCAATTTGACAAGAAGTTTGACATGCTATAGTGCCACAATTTAGTTTACGTTTCTCAAATAGCAAACTAGTTATTTGTTCATTAACTTGGATGTATATTTGAACATGAAAAACATATGGTTGTCTCTGAGTCATTCAAGAGGAATTTCCTATGTGATGAAACAATTTGCTCCTAAAATCCTAAATATGTGTTGGTGGTAGCAATCCATTTTTTGGGGGGAATATGAGTCAAAACCATGCTTTTGTTTCTACGGGAGCAACTAACTGGCCACTCAATAAACAGCTATCGAGAGTTTTCTGTCTGTCTCCTAGAGGAGCTCGATATGGATCACTAATTGATTTCTAGGTTTCAAGATGAAACACAATCTCCTGTTTAGTTTCCACCATTAAGTTTGGAACCGTGAATAAGACTGAGGGTGAATTTTAGCAATCACTTATTTTGATTCTACAACACAGGTTTTTACCTGGTGCAATTGTTGAAACATTGATTCCTGTTACAGGACCTTTCTGATTCGATGCAAAAATTTCTCTCCTACTAGATTTGAAGGGAAAATAAAGAAACCAAAATTCTGTTAAGAGTTTGGTATCACTAAAAATATAATCTAACATGCTACTTAATGGTGGAAAACGCCCTTGTAATCGATGGAAAATAGATGGACACATGGAGCAATTTATTGTTTAAATCCTGATTAAGTTTGTAATATGATATTAAATGTTATCTTCCCATTCTCTTGCTGCTTCTACTGATTTGGATATGCTTAGTGTTGAAGGGTTATAATCTTTGATAGGTAAAACAATGGTTGCTCGTGTTCTTGGTAAACTCCTTCATATGGTGGGAATTTTATCTACTGATAAAGTTACAGAAGTGCAAAGAACTGACCTAGTTGGAGAATTCGTGGGGCATACAGGACCAAAAACCAAACGAAAGGTATGTGTATATACATCATCAATTATCCTAGTATCATGGGGCACACAGGACACTATGTCACCACAAAACATGTTTAATTTCTCACAACATTGCTTCTGGTTGCTTGTTAATTGCTTAGTATGACAGACCTTCAAAATTTTGGAGGTCCCTATAGTTAAATATCATATTGCGATATTGTAAATCTGTGAAATTTTAGTATTGTTAGTGTAAGCATCCTGATGCTACATTGAACAATTTTCTCAGATAAGTGAAGCAGAGGGAGGAATTCTTTTTGTAGATGAAGCTTACAGATTAATTCCAATGCAAAAAACAGATGATAAGGACTATGGCTTGGAGGCACTAGAAGAGATCATGTCTGTAATGGACAGTGGTAAAGTGGTGGTGATTTTTGCTGGGTACTCGGAACCAATGAAACGCGTGATCGAGTCAAATGAAGGTTTTTGCAGGAGGGTAACTAAGTTCTTTCACTTTGACGACTTCAGCACAACTGAACTTGCACAAATTCTTCATCTCAAAATAAATAACCAAGATCAAAACAGTTCCCTCTATGGATTCAAGCTCCATCCATCCTGCAGCATCCCAGCCATTGCAGAGTTGATCAATAGCGAGATGACTGAGAAACAAAGGAGAGAGATGAACGGAGGACTCATAGATCCACTACTAGCAAATGCCCGTGAAAGTTTGGATCTTCGACTTGATTTTGATTGCACTGACACTGATGGGTTAGTGACGCTAACAATGGAGGACCTGAGACTTGGTCTTCGACTCCTCGCTCGCTGATGGTTCTCCTAGGTAGCTTAGAAGTATTTCAATTTTTGTAGCCAGATTGATTACCTTCAATGTGTCAAATTGATAAGTGGAGATTATTTTGTCGAACATAACTTGTTGAATTGCGTACTGCGATTTGGCGATGCATTAGGGAGAATGGTTTCAAAATTTGTGAAACTCATAATGTTATTTGTAAATGAGTTTTGATTCTCCAAGGAGAAAATAATTGCAATAAAATAATTATTGTTTCTTCTTAATTTCCTTGACGCCTGCAGTGCACGTGATCTTCATTCAGAGTGGCCTCGCTTTTCTTCACTCCCTCGTGTCACTGTTGTAACAGCAGACTGTGTGCTGTCGTTGTTTTAACTTTGCTTTGTGTCTTGTCTTTATGTGGCACAAGGAGCTGTTCTCATTCTCTCTCTTCTTTCTCGCCCCTTTTGATTCGAGCTACAGGTCAAACTTGCGAATCCAATAAATGAACAACCTTTCTGCTGCTCCTTCGCAGAAACCCAACCCGAACACGATGTCGAGTGGTTTTGCTTTGACAAATTCAATGGATCCAACGCTCCCCATAGTCAAAGCCTCACTCGCTGTTATTGTCACTTGGATCTGTATAAATGTCAACTCCGCTCTTGCCTTATCCTCCCTGCTCTTTTCAAAAGTCAGCGCCCCCTGACTCTCTGTCAACGCCAACCACCGTTGTAGCGGAAATGGAAGAAAGCAACTGGGACCTGGGCGCGGTGGTGAGGAGCTGTCGCCCGTCGGGGGAGGCAGCAGCCAGCGCCGCCGTGTTGGCGTTTCCACCGCTACTGGCGGTGGAGGCCGGCAAAGGCGGCGCTTTTATGTGTATATCGGAAGCCTTCCGGAAACAGAGAGGCTTCTTGGAGACGGAAGAGATCTTCAAGTCCTCCTACCCTAAAGCCCATCTCCCGCCGGAGAAGGAGAGCGTCTCTTGGCCTCCTTCAAATTCATTTTGTGGGAAAGTGGATCGACCGAGCTCTCAAACTCCCCGCTCTCGGCGAAAGTAAGATTCCGTTTGAACAATTTTCACTTTGAAATTACCGAAAGAGTAGAGTTAGGCTAAAAATTGCATCTTTGGCGGTGATCGCAGGAAGAAACAGCAGAAGAAGAAGGTGGTGCATCAGGTCGCCGCCAACGGCTTCTCCTCCGACATCTACGCATGGAGGAAGTACGGGCAGAAACCCATAAAAGGATCGCCTTATCCTCGGTAATTAATCCGCTCATCAACCTCCTCTGATAATCTTGCTTACAGATCGAAGAGACTAACTTTGATGGTGAAAACAGGGGATACTACAGGTGTAGCAGCTCCAAAGGCTGCCCCGCCCGGAAGCAGGTGGAGCGGAGCCGGACGGATTCGGCGGTGTTCATCATCACCTACACCGGCGAACACAGCCACCTGATGCCGACGAACTGCAACACACCCTCCGGAACCACCACCCGCCTCAAGATTCCTAGGTCACCCTCCGGCAGCAACCAAGAAGTCAGTCCTCTGTCCTCCAGCACCACCGCATCTCTCTCGGCTTCCATCCTCACCCGGCCAAATGAAGTTTTCGAAGTGGAGGAAGTAGAGATTGAAGAAGAAGAGGAGGAGGAGGGGCAATTGCTGGTGGAGGACATGGAAATAATGGGCGAGGACGACTTGCTCTTCGTGAACTTAGAGGATGGCGCCACCGCGTCCCCGGCGGCAGAGATGGCCACGACCATATTGGACGGCGAGGGCAACTTCGACCACCACCTGCTTCCTCTGTTGTGGCGGCCGAGATCAGTATAGAGGATCCGATCTAAATGGTTATTGCTTATTAATTTGTATAAGGAGGAATAAAAAAACAAACAATTTGTTCGCATGACCTGATCTTCGGTCTCTCTGTCATCATCTCGATTCTCTACTGCGTCGTCTCCTATATTTTCTTGCTAGATTGTGCTTTGACTTTCTCCGGCTGACATCATTTGGATTTCATAGTTTCGAGGTCAAACCGCGTATGGTTTGGGAAGTCCAAGGTCCGCAACACTTATTGATAAAAAAAAAAAAGAGTCAAGTTGAACACTCCAATGCACTACAGTTGACGCCGAGTTCTTAGTCAATCGATATTAAAGACAGTCCAGGAACAATGTAGGCGACCGACTTCTTTTGTTGACAAGGAGTAGAATGGATGAAACGCGCCGCAGCAAGACCGTGCTTTCACGTGGTTCAAACAAAAAACGACATTGTACCAAAAAAAAAAAAAAAACTACATGATAATTCATAATTATAAAAAAATATCTTATTACTTATTCTTTATCAAAATCAAGTCATTCCTCTTATATCTCTTCCGTCAATCGTTCCTTTTCATAATTTATTTTTTAAGATATCCGAATCACCTTTTCATAATTTGATTTTAAAATGATAAATTGTGATTCGGATGCAGATATTCTCATCTACACTTACCCTATATATCTCTTCCTACCTTGCAACTCGACCATGTCTTGAAACTATTACTATATTTTAATATGATTGTGAAAAAATTAATAAATAATTAAAAGATTATCTTATAAATAAATCATTAAGGCTCTTTTGGCTCGAAATTAATTTATTTCAAGACTTTTTAGTCTGAAATAAGGATATAAATAGAAAATATAAAACATCAAAAAAATATCAACAAAATAAAATAAGGAAAGACATATAAATATATAAAACAATAGAGTTCGCAAAATTATATATATTATAAATATATAAAATAGAAATTAAAATAAAATTTATGTGTATAAATTAAGATAAATTAGATATCATCGAAAAAATTATTAAAAATCAATTGGATTTCATTTCAGGTCCAAAGAGGGTCTGAAATTTTGTTATCTTGGTTATAGATATTATTTTGGCTATTTAACAAAGCTACCATTTCAAGTTGTCATTGGATTTTGTTAAAAATCTGAACTGAGAAAATACAAAGGTGATGCATTAAGGAATTTCCATATGACATTAAGAAACTACTGAAACGAAATATTTGTCTTAGACATCTTTTTATTGTATGTACATCCAGGAACTACTGTCATTGGATTTTTGTATATCCACATCCAAGAACAAATGTGTTCCTACTGACTCTAAAAAAAGTTAATTCATCATAATTTGTAGACATGTGACACGATTAGATATTTGAAAACTGAACTTGTGAGAAATCTAATAATCCTATGTTGTAAAATTTGGATTTTATTTTAACTTCCTTTTTCACACTAAATGTGATTAGATATTTTAACTTCATGTTCCGTGTGATTTTCACTCTAAAGAGGGAATCTAAAATAAAAATATTTCAACCCCAAAGGCGTCATCCACTTGATTTTTAAAATTTGTTTGATATCTAATCTATCTTAATTTATACAATTCTACGAACTCTATTTTTTATTTATATTTTATATTTCTTTCCTCATTTCAGATCCAAAGAGGGTTTGAAAGTTTTCATTTCAGACCCTTTTTGGGACTAAAATATTTTGATTTCAGGGGCTCTCTTAGGGCGTGAAAATGTAAAATATAAAATAATATAAATAAAATAAAAATAAGAAAAGATATATAAAATATAATAGTTTTGATATATCAGACCCTCTGTTAGTTTTTTCAAGATCTGAAACTAAGTTAGACACTAACTTCAGATATAAATTTTAAAAAAAAAGATAAAGTAAAATAAATATAGTAAAAAATATAAAAAATTAGAGATTTAAATAAAAATATAATATGAATAAAAAATAAAGTAAAATAAATAATATAAGTAAAAAAATATATAATATGAATAAAGTATAAAATAATAAATATAAAAAAGAGAAAAATTAAGCAAATATATAAACAGATTAAAAAATAAAGATATAAATAAAAAATATAGAATAAAAAATAAAAAATAAAAAATATAAATAAATAAATAGAGTTTATAGATTAAAAATATAAGAAATAAATATAATAGAAAATAAAATAAAATATAAATATGAAAAAATTAAGATAGATAATAAAATATAAAAATATAAAAATAAAGATATAAAAATGAGAGATAAAAAAAGACAGTCGAAATATGCTACAACCTCTACGTGATGCATTATTCTGTGCCAAGTGGTACTACACAAGAAAATCATTTTTAGTGGTTAGGACTAAGTTTTGACATCATAATTACCTTCTCCTAACTCAACCCTACTAGTGATATCAAATATTGAGACATCTAAATATCGTAGGTCTATCCAATGTATATTTAGGGAATTAGGGGCTTTATATATATTCTTCAATAGTACGATACGTCTAAGTTTGTTTAAAGGTAAATTGAATTATGTAATTTTTTCACATCAATATTTTATTTTAATTTCTATTATATTTATTTCTTATATTTTTAATCTATAAATTCACTTTATTTATTTATTTATATTTTTTACTTACTTTATTTTTTTATTTTTTATTCTATATTTTATATTTATAACTTTATTTTTTTATTTGTTTATATATTTACTTAACCTTTCTCTCTTTTATATTTATTATTTTATACTTTATGTTGGTCAGGCAGCACCTAAGTCAAACCTAAGTTTTGATAATGGCAAAGGGTTCAGAAGTTAAGATGTTATTGTAATCTAATTTATTCACTGAGTGTGCAGGAAGAAGTCCTAGGTACACTAGGCAAGAAATCCTGGTAAAGGGCTGGGCAAAGAAGTCCTGGTCAAGGACTAGACAAGAAGACCTGACCGGAAGTTGGGCAAAGAAGTCCTAGTCAAGGACTGGGCAAGAAGTCCTGGCAAGAGGCTGGGCACCGAAGACCTGACCGGAAGTTGGGCAAGAAGATCTGACCGGAAGTTGGGCACGAAGACCTGGTTAGGTGGATTGGGAAAAAGTCCAACCGGAGGAGCCGGTTGGCAAAAGGTAAACTCTCCTGAGAGGAGTAGGTGAGGACGCGTTCCCCGTCGAGGGAACAGTAGGCGTCGGTTCGACCTAGGGTTCCATTTGGGAGATCCGAAGTTAGAACCAAGACAGCTAAGGCTGTAAATAATGACTAACACTCTTGCTTAGTTTGTTTTGGAACTAACCTTGGTTGCAGGGACCGAAGGATTGTGTTTTTGCAGCTCAGAACGCCCCAAAGGAATGGGGTAGGTCACTGGGCTAGGCGCCCGGGAGGACCCGGGCGCCCAAGGTAAAGGGCCAAAACATCAAGGAAGCAAGACTGCTTCGAACTACACTGGGCTAGGCGCCCGGGAGGACCCGGGCGGCCAAGGTCAAAGCCAAAGCAGCCATCGAAGCAAATCTGCCACGAAGCTAATGGACCAGGTCAACCCAGGCGCCCAGGAGATCCGGGGCACCCCAGTCAGCCCAGGTGCCGAGCCGAAGGGGATAAGCGCTGACCGAGACCGCGGATGGAGATTCTCACAGGATGAGGCATGTGTCAGGCGCCCCCAACGAACCAGGCGCCCCCATGGGTGCTATAAAAGGGGGTTCACCCCCAAGGCTTCGACATCCATTCTTTCCAATGCTCCAAACACTTTCACTCAAGCGTTCGATTTCGAGATTCCAGCGCCGACGACGACCCTCTGCTCTGAAATTCTATCCACCTCGGGCGTCAGTAAAATTTTAATTTACGAAAGTGTTGTGATTTAGTTTTTTAAATTCTATATCTGTACTATTAATCTGTAAAAACTTTCCGAATATAGAATTGCCCAAAGTAAATGGTCAAGGACCGTGGGCCTTGGAGTAGAAGCCTGTTGAGGCAATCGACCCTGAGATGATCTGGAGGATCATAGGGTTTTGATGTGTGTGGGTAATATGGTTAAGTTAGGGTTTATTGTGTTCACATATGTGTACATGAGTGTGCAGGTGTACAGGTACATATGGACTTGGTTGATGTCTTCGGGTGAAGGATGGCATGGAGGCAAGCTGGAGGCTTGCATGCGCATCGGAGGGACTGTTGATAGCAAGGACGATGAGACGAGGGACGCGGACTTCGAGGCGTACGTGAAGGGTGGCATGGAGGCAAACTGGAGGTTTGCGTGCGCATCCGAGGGACAAGGGCCGAAGATGAAGAAGGCATGAAGGCAATAGTCGAGGCTGCTGGTGAAGGGTCAACTGGGTTGTGAGGGTCTGAGTATGAGTGATTGTACTCAGGGGCTAAGACGGGAGGGTTTGAGTGCGAAGAGACTTATACTCGGGAGTTAAACCCTAGGCTTAGGTGTGTACCAGTCGACTGGCCATGGGGCAGTTGACTGGTGTAGGCTGGAACAGCTGGTAGATTCGAACGTTGTACTGTAACGGTCGAATCTGAGTGGGACCAGTCGACTTCCCTAGGGGCAGTCGACTGGTAGCGACTGTTTCAGATTCGAGCCCTATTTAAAGGGGCTCGTTTCAGACTACTATCTCTGAATGAAACTTGCTTGGGTAAAGTGAGTTAGTAGTCTTTTGTGCCCAGATCTTGTCAAAGTGATTGTGGTGAGGTTTCTCCACCCACAAGGAGCGATGAGGGCTAGCTGGAGGTTATTCGGGGATTGATCCACCGACGGATTTTGGATTAGTCACCCGTCCGGGATGGATACCAACCTTGTAGAGACGTAAACGAAAAAGTACTATTCACCCCCCCTCTAGTACGCCAGTCGATCTATCAGTTGGTATCAGAGCTAGGACCGCTCTTAATTGGACTAACCGCCGAGGGAGCACACGCTAGAGGAGAAGAACATGGAAGAAAATTCAGGGATGACATCTACACTCCGCCGGCCTACGACCATGACGATTTTGTGTATTGGAAGTCACACGGATGGTGACGTGGTTCGGAATGGAGTGGGACCTTCGGATTGCGCTTGAAGAGCCGTTCAAGATTCCAAAGGATAAGCACGGGAAGAGGCTTAGACCTAGATATTGGAATCAAGAACAAGAAAATCAATCCAAGGCAAGTAAAAGGGTAATTGACATATTGCTTAATACTTTGCCTACTAATGTTTTGAATGGTGTAGGAGCATACAAAAATGCACAAGAATTGTGGATCAAAGTAGAAGAATTTCATAAAAACCCTACACGAGGTCAAGTAGTGGAAGAACCCGAAGAAGTGAACTCGATAGCCCAAGAGGAGGAAGAATTAAGTGAAAGATCATCAACCTCCTCAAGAGAAGAAGAGGAAGCATCAATCTCAAGAATTGAGGGGGAGGAAAGACCCTCAACTATACCGGATCAAGAGGAAGCATCCACATCATCCAAGGTTGAAGAAGAAGTCAACCTAGCCTCTACCCCCACCAAAGCTAAATCGAAAGAGCACATCACATGCTTTGGTTGCAACGAAAATGGGCACTACAAAGACAAATTCCCTCTAGGTAAGAAAAAGGAGGTACTCTCTAAACCCGGGTCCATTTGATTTAAGTCTAACATGGGTTGTAGGAATGAGGAAGCTCAAAAGGACAAAAGAAGGAAAATTAGGTGTTTCACATGCGGGAGCTAGGGCACTACCATACAAAGTGTCCAAGGAGTAAAGAGCTCAAGAAGATGGAGCATCTAAGGAAATGGGAGAAAGGAGAAAAGGAAAAGAGGAGCTCACATCAAGGGGGAGCTACAAGGGTAAGGGAGGTAATCCTAATTTTAATTATGTTCAAAGCTATTCTATGAATGCTAGGAATATAAATGATTGCTTGCCTAGATGTAATTTTGGCTTTAGATATCATGATAAGAATAGAAACACCTTTGTATACCAAAACACCAAAACTTCTATGGTTCATGATAAATCTAGAAATTCTAGGACTAAGGATCAAGACATAAACCTTAAGACAAAGGGAGATATGTCTAGAAAAATGGGTAGATCTAGAAATGATCAAGTTAGGTCAAAAGATTCTAAGGCTAGGAATTTGGAGAAGGAAAATCAAGTCTTGAAAGCAAAACTTGATCAACTGGAGAAAAACTTAGATAGACTCATTAGGGAGTTAAAAGGGTCAAGGATAATGTAAAAAGATCAACCTCTTAGGAATGGTAGATAGGATTTAGGATACCACCCTAGGAGGGCAAATGTTGATAAAATGTCATATTCAAGGGTGCCCTATAACTATGGTAGAGAGAAGGTCAGAAATGACAAAGAAAAGCCATTTAAAGAAAAAGAAAAGGAATTGACCAAGCATAAGGTCTATAGGGTTAAGAGAGTGAGAGTAGAAGGTCAAGAAACACCGGTGTGGTCTTGCCTTTGTAGAAAAGTTACCTAGGGAGGTAAATAGGGCTAGGAGCTCAAGGGAGAGTTCTAGAAGCCAAAATGGGATCCATGGTCAATGGATCTCAGGTGGTTTCCTTCTAGGAGATTAAATGGGCTATAAAGTGTGCCAATGGGTTTGAAAGGCTAAGGTTAGCCTAACTCAAAGAGAATTGGCACGTTAAAGGGAGAAGTATGGAGCAAAAGATTGAAAATTGGATTATAATTGAGAAAAAATGGTTTTAACATGGAAATACCATGTAACTTGATGCTAGTAATGTACTATGAATGAATGTGGGATGAAGCATCAAGAAGGGGTTCAAACTAGAATTTTGAGTTGAGTTTAAATTATCAAATTTAGATGGGATTGAGAAATGTATCAATCTTGGGATTCGGGATAGTTTTGATTGAAATTATATTTTTTCCAAGTAGACATAGGATCCACAAATCTCTCCATGAAATTTCAGATTTTTTGGAGATTTGTGAAATTAGTTAGGCCTTTCTGAATTTCAGACTGGAAAATTGAAAAACTCAGTATCAGTCGACTGCCCCACTGGCAGTTGACTGGTCCAGGACCAGGAACCTACTATAAGTTTTACCAGTCGACTGCCCCAAGGGCAGTCAACCGTGTTGGAAACAGGATGGCTAGAGAGGGGGGGGGGTAAATATAGCCAATCACTTTTTCTTGACACTTAACAAGTTTTCTGCACTCAACTTATCAGTAGCACAGCGGAAGAAGCAAAATAAAAGGAAGCAGTGCAGTAAACGAAAACAGAAATGAAAGCAAACAGAGACAACTACCAAGATCGCTAACAAGAGGGTTTACAAGGTTCGGGGATAACTTGCCCCTACTCCTTGGCGTGCCCTTAAGGTGGACGATCCCTTGATCGTCGGCAGATCAAGCCCCGGTTTTCACCGGATATAACGCAACCTCCTTCTCGGTGGAGAAACCTCTCCACAGCGTTTCAATCACAGATAAAGTTTAAGCACAAAGAAACAACAAGAAGGATCTTACTCAACCACTTAGCAAGGACAAGAACACAGCAAACTTCCCTGAGCTCCACCCAGTGGCGATCTCACGCAAGAACCCCTCTTCGTGTCTTCCCACTGTCGGACTCCAAGCTCCTTGTTCTCTCCTTCAAGGGATCAAGTAATGGATGATTGCTTCTCGATCACTTGCTCAAATTGATGAAAACTTCAAGAACACAGCAAGCAAGTTGTGGAGAACTCAAGGCGCGGCCAGAACACAAGTTTTCGAACTCTGCTTCCACGAAGCCAACTTCTGCCCTTTTGATTCTCCAGACAGCACCAGGTGACAACATCCTCCGTAGCCTCTAGCTACCACACTGCCAACGCCAGCTACCACTGAGCCCTCTCTGGTCTTCCTGAGATCCCCTCAGCCAAGCCCCAGTCTCGGCTCCAGTCTGCAGCTCGGGCGTTGCAACCTGAAATGGAGAATCGGACAAACCTGCTCCAAGGAAAGCCTCCATTGACCTCTCCTTGAGTGTTTGAATCCTCCCCTATCACCTACAGCTTAATCAGACTGTTAGAGCAGCAAATCACACAGTAAATCAAATTTCAGAAGCAAACAGCAGCGAATCGGATACGATCAGACGCTCTGACCGCGTCTGACAGTGCAATTTGAATTAAAGTGATCGGTCACCGGACCGATCCAGGGCTTGTGGGTCGGTCACCAGACCGATCCACTGCTTCGCTGGGATTCCCAGCTCTCGCGGCTATACACGCCTGATCGGTCACCCGACCGATCAAAGTGAAGCCTGATCGGTCACCAGACCGATCAGAGTGAAGCCTGATCGGTCACTCAGACCGATCATGACAGATGAACAGTGATTTTTTAATCAGATCCTAAGTCCCTGATCGGTCACCGGACCGTTCAGGACTTGATCAGCAAGGGAACTCACTCACTTCCCACTCCCTGATCGGTCACCAGACCGATCAGGAGCAAGGCAGTGAGGAAGCAGCCTGCTCCCTGATCGGTCACCGGACCGATCAGGAGCCACACAGTAGGTTCCCAACCTCACTGTACGCTCCCTGATCGGTCACCAGTCCGATCAGACATCGCTGGATTGGTCACCAGACCGATCCACGAAGGAGCAGCGTGCCAATGTCCCTGATCGGTCACCAGACCGATCCAGGGACTCAAACCTAGCCCTCCAAGCTACATTTGTAACAACCCGGAAAATTCTCTTAATATTTTATGAAAATATTGAGCATATTTAAATAATTTTTCGAAGGACCTAGAGGTATTAATACCAACTTTGGCCTAGAAAACCCATGTTTTCTCATTTAAATTGAGAAAACTCAGCACTAATGGGTCTTATATGGACTTTTTAGTACCATAACTATAGGGGGATTTTAGGTAGAGATTAGTATAAATATAAGTAGGATTTAATTAGACATATTAGCATGATTATGGGTAAGTTTTAGCTTAATTTTCCTATGTAAATGGAGACATTAGGTATTAATGGGCCTTAAATGGGTCCCAAAAATAGGTCTTAATTAGGTAAAAATTAATATAAATATAAAAGGATTTTATTTAGGAATATTAGCATAATTATGGGTGATTTTAGGAGAATTTTCGAAATAAAGGGGAATTTTCGAAAATAAGAAAAAGGATTTAAATAAAATAAAAATAAAGGTGCATGAGCCAAGGATTGAACCTTGGACCTCTTGTACAACCATGAATGCTTTAACCAACTCACCTAGCAAGGAATTCTTATGAGGAAATGAAGTGGATGGTGGTTAAGGAGTAAAAGAAGATGAAGGGCCATGGAGAGACTTTTCATTTACCTCTTTAATGGGTGATAAATAGGGGGGTTTGGGAGTTACTTCTTCTTCTCATTCCTTGCATTTTCGAAACTCATTCTCCCCTCATCCTAGCTGAACACCCAAGGAAAGGTTCTCCCTTTGAAAAGCTCCACAAGGGGTCTTATCTCCAAGGTCTAAGAGTTTTTCAAGGATACAAGGACAAGGGTGTGCAAGGGTCCAAAGATCTTACCATTTCCTCCTCTTTCAAGGTTCGAAAAATCAAGAGAATCTAAGGTAAGACTCCCTCACCTATGGTATAATAGTTCCCTATGATTTCCATGATTTTTAGCATGATATATGGGTTAGTTTTTGGATTTGATGTTGAAAGGAAACAAAACCAAGGTCCCTATGTTTATGGGTTTCGGCCACCATGATTTAAATGTCTATAAATATGTTAAAAATATTTATAATGTTATTTAATGTTCCCTTATGATGTGTAGAGGTTAAGTATAATTTTTTGGAATTTTTGGAGTACCCTAGGACACTCTAGGGTTTTGGCCAACATGAAAGGGACAAAAACCAAGGTCCCTATGTTTATGGGTTTCGGCCACCATGATTTAAATGTCTATAAATATGTTAAAAATATTTATAATGTTATTTAATGTTCCCTTATTATGTGTAGAGGTTAAGTATAATTTTTGGGAATTTTTGGAGTACCCTAGGACACTCTAGGGTTTCGGCCAACATGAAAGGGACAAAAACCAAGGTCCCTATGTTTATGGGTTTCGGCCACCATGATTTAAATGTCTATAAATATGTTAAAAATATTTATAATGTTATTTAATGTTCCCTTATAATGTGTAGAGGTTAAGTATAATTTTTGGGAATTTTTGGAGTACCCTAGGACACTCTAGGGTTTCGGCCAACATGAAAGAAACAAAACCAAGAACCCTAAGCTTGAGGGTTTCGGCCACCATGATTTATATGTCTATAACTATGCTAAAAACCTTGATAATATTTTTTAAATGTTCTCTGATGATGTTAGAGATTAAATACAATTTTTGAGAATTTTTGGGGTACCCTAGAGACCCTATATGTTTCGGCCAACCTCAAGGACCCAAGGATTAGGGTGAGTTCTAAACTTCAAGTATACATTTGATATGTTGTCATGATATAAGGGTGATGGAGGGTGATTATGTAAATTTCCACACGGTCTAGAGACTCTATAAGTTTCGGCCAAGAAGGAATAATAAGGAAAAAGTTATGATTTATTTCAAGTAAGGGCTTCAGTGGCTCTATGGTAAAATGTGATTAGTGTCTTATGATTGATTGAGGATTTTAATGGAATTTTTCCATACCCCCATGGGCCTTATGGATTTCAGCCAAGGCAGGTATCTAGGGTTTGGGATGGAGTTAGGACCCAAAGAATGATGGTTTATGCTCATTATAAAGTATACGTGAAGGTTCAAGCATGTGATGGAAATTAAGTTACCCATAACCCTAACCTTAAGCACCATACTTTATGTTTGTATGTTATGATAAGAATGATGTCATGATAAGTATCTTATGTTTATGTTCAGGATAAGAATGATGCCATGATAAGTATCTTATGTTTATGTTCAGGATAAGAATGATGCCATGATAAGTATGTTACGTTTATGTTCATGATAAGAATGATGTCACGACAAGTATGTTATGTCTATGTTCATGATAAGAAGGATGCCATGATAAATATGTTATGATCATGTTCATGATAAGAATGATGCCATGATAAGTATGCTATGAATGTCTTATGAATGATGAAGCATGCAAAGTATTTTACTTTATGAATGGGCTTGTACCGGACCCAAGTATGGGTCCAAGGGATGGGCACCTTAAGAACGCCCCGGTTCTGGACTACCGGAGCTGTCCACGGTTCTGGCACTACCGGAGCTGTGCAACAGGGATGGGTTCCTTGAGAACGCCTCGGTTCGGGGACTACCGACTATGCTGTCCTTACCCTAGTAGGTCGGGGCTCGCTACCTCGGACTTACTAGGGATGCGCGCTATGATGTATGTATGTGGTACAAGCCGGGGACCCCAAATATTATGATGATTATGTTTAAGCATTTTAAGAGTATGATTTTCAAAGTTAAGCATCTCTATGTATATGCATTCCACCCATGCATTCATACATGTTATGCATTATGTTATGATAATGATGTGTTATGCTTATGCTCTATGTTAAAAGATATGTATGAGAATGAATGATCCATGTTATGATTATGGTAAGAAGATGCTCTTATGATATGCGAGAATGTATGCCTATGTTTATGCCATATAGATTGATTTATATCTTATGTTTATATTTATGCCATGTCTCATGCCATGCTAGGAAAGTTTATTAAGTTATGCTATGCCGTGTATCATGCCATGCTTAGAATGTTTACGATGTCTATGCTTGATATGCTAGAAAGTATGCCTATGGTTGATTTACATCTTATGCTTATGTTCATGCCATGTATGATGCCATGCTTAGAATTTTTAATTATGTTTATGCCTATGTTTATACTTTATGCCATGATAAGAATGTTTAATTAGATTTATGTCTATGTTTATGCTTTATGCTAGGATAGAAATGTTTATGATGCTTATGTTCCATATGATTATGAATGAATGACGAATGATTTTAGTGAGTAGGAAAGAGTCTTACTAAGCCTGTGTGCTTATAGTCTTTTTCCTTATACCGCAGATCATACAAGGGGACCATGAGGAAGCAGCAGGAGGGCAAGATTATATGTGTGTGATAGTGACTTGGCCCATGAAATCAAACATTTGCCGTTATGCTAAGAACTTTACTTTTGTTAAGTATATGCTCGATTAGTGACTTATGGAAACTTATGACATGATGTTATGCATGATATGAAATGAACCTCATGATATAAGGTTAAGCTTGTTATGACATGATGTTTAAGTATGAAGTCTATATGTCTAGTGTCCATGTCACTATGTTAGAAATGGTAGTAGGGGCATGTAAAGTTTAAGTTATTCCGCTGCAGTATGATGTTACATGCCTTAAGTATGTTAGCGTAACACCGCTTTAGGAAAAAAAAAGCGGGCGTTACAGGTTGGTATCAGAGCGGTTACCATCTCACTACACACACATCAAGCCCTCTCCTGCAGCTTCCAAGTAAGTACCCCTTTACATATCTTATAGTAGTAAGATGCTTTTATGGTTCTAAGATATGTAAGTATGAACGATAGTTATGATGAAAAGTACTTTAGGATATGAACGATGAATGATATTTTATCTTCTTTTAGGAATTAAATATTTAGAATAACATAGGGGTAGAAAAGAACATGAACGGTACTTTCTTTTATTATATATAAAATATATATATATATATATCAATTAAATAATTTAGAATTTCATATGGGGTAGGAATAACAATAACTCATATTATCCATACTTGTCCTTCCTGAAGGAAAGCATGACTAGAAGACAGAGTAATAGAATTAATATGACTACCTCATCTCCTGACCTGATGCTCAATATACCTTATATCATAACCTACCTTAAGTCACATCATAGGATAATCATGTATAAGTATTCTGCCTTAGGCATTAGGTCTAAGTTAGTCATAATACAATTAGTCATAAGTATGTACTAATATAAGACTATTATAAATATAACTATACTAATTCCTTATTACATAAGTATTGTCATAATATACATATTATTCCATAAGAAAATTTTAGGTATTATACCTATAATTTATATGATCAATAACTATAATTTATGATAGTATATATAACCTAGAATATAGTCTCGTGTACGGAATTATATGATAGCCTACATACATAAGATTATAACAATTCCACCTATGTTAGTGTATAATATTAGTTCCATTATACTAATACTAATATAATCAATGGTATAAGTCATATGGTATAACCTAAAATGATACGCATAGGGTAGTGTTCTAATTATATTACCACTGATTAGAGATTAGGGGTCCACTATATTTTCATACTAATTATCAATATAAAATTATCAACGTACGATTCTCTATTATCTTATATATAATATATAAGATTACCCTAAGTTATTTTATGGTAATATAATAAATATGATCTCACTTATCATATAATAACTATTAACTAATATAATTCATAGCTAATGTTGTGAATTAATATTCCGGAAGCATACCATTATTAGGTTTACCCATAATTATAATAACTATATACTTATGATATATGCATATAATTACAGCATAGAGCGATTAAGGATACTAGCTCAATGATATGTTAAGAAAGTAATCAGACTTCATGGAGTTCCCAAGACCATCATCTCAGATAGGGATGGTCGCTTTACTTCGCATTTTTGGGAATGCGTTCAGAAGTCTCTCGGCACTAAATTACGATTTAGCACCGCCTTTCACCCGCAGACTGACGGGCAAACTGAGCGGGTAAATCAAGTGCTAGAAGATATGTTGAGAGCTTGTGCCCTGGATTTCAAGGGAAGTTGGTGTCGATATCTATGCTTGGTGGAATTCGCTTACAATAATAGCTACCAAGCTACAATCGGAATGGCACCTTATGAAGCCTTGTATGGGAGGAGATGTAGGTCTCCGATATGTTGGTACGAGGGTGGTGAAAAGAAAGAGATAGGGCTCACAACGGATGTTATTGACGGCGCCACCCGAGCTATACAGAATATTCGACAACGGATAGAAACTGCTCAGAGCCGGCAGAAGAGTTATGCCGATGTCCGGCGTAGACCACTGAAATTTAATGTTGGAGATTTGGTGTTTCTCAAAGTGGCCCCTATGAAGGGGGTGACCAGATTTGGGAAGAAAGGGAAACTAAGTCCGCGCTATGTGGGGCCGTACCTGATTCTGAAGAGAGTCGGTAAAGTGGCATATGAATTAGAGCTGCCTCCAGAGATGTCAGCCATCCATAACGTATTCCACGTATCTCTGCTTAAAAAGTGTATCCCGAATATGGACCAAGTGATCGAGCCACAGACAGTACAAGTACAAGAGGACCTAAGTTATGAGAGCAGACCCATCCAGATTTTGGATAGGGAGGTCAAGAAGCTGAGGAATAAGGAGGTACCTCTAGTCAAAATCTTATGGCAAAGCCAGCGGTTCGAGGAAGCTACCTGGGAACGCAAGGACGAAATGAGGCGCAAGTACCCGGAGTTATTCTAAGTTCGAGGACGAACTTTCACGAGGTATGGGGGATTGTAACGACCCAGAAAATTCTCTTAATATTTTATGAAAATATTGAGCATATTTAAATAATTTTCCAAAGGACCTAGAGGTATTAATACCAACTTTGGCCTAGAAAACCCATGGCCTAGAAAACCCATGTTTTCTTATTTAAATTGAGAAAACTCAGCACTAATGGGTATTATATGGGCTTTTTAGTACCATAACTATAGGGGGATTTTAGGTAGAGATTAGTATAAATATAGGTAGGATTTAATTAGACATATTAGCATGATTATGGGTAAGTCTTAGCTTAATTTTCCTATGTAAATGGAGACATTAGGTATTAATGGGCCTTAAATGGGTCCCAAAAATAGGTCTTAATTAGGTAAAAATTAATATAAATATAAAAGGATTTTATTTAGGAATATTAGCATAATTATGGGTGATTTTAGGAGAATTTTCGAAATAAAGGGGAATTTTCGAAAATAAGAAAAAGGATTTAAATAAAATAAAAATAAAATAAAAATAAAGGTGCATGGGCCAAGGATTGAACCTTGGACCTCTTGTACAACCATGAATGCTTTAACCAACTCACCTAGCAAGGAATTCTTATGAGGAAATGAAGTGGATGGTGGTTAAGGAGTAGAAGAAGATGAAGGGCCATGGAGAGACTTTTCATTTACCTCTTTAATGGGTGATAAATAGGGGGGTTTGGGAGTTAATTCTTCTTCTCATTCCTTGCATTTTCGAAACTCATTCTCCCCTCATCCTAGCCGAACACCCAAGGAAAGGTTCTCCCTTGGAAAAGCTCCACAAGGGGTCTTATCTCCAAGGTCTAAGAGTTTTTCAAGGATACAAGGACAAGGGTGTGCAAGGGTCCAAAGATCTTACCATTTCCTCCTCTTTCAAGGTTCGAAAAATCAAGAGAATCTAAGTTAAGACTCCCTCACCTGTGGTATAATAGTTCCCTATGATTTCCATGATTTTTAGCATGATATATGGGTTAGTTTTTGGATTTGATGTTGAAAGGAAACAAAACCAAGGTCCCTATGTTTATGGGTTTCGGCCACCATGATTTAAATGTCTATAAATATGTTAAAAATCTTTATAATGTTATTTAATATTCCCTTATGATGTGTAGAGGTTAAGTATAATTTTTGTGAATTTTTGGAGTACCCTAGGACACTCTAGGGTTTCGGCCAACATGAAAGGGACAAAAACCAAGGTCCCTATGTTTATGGGTTTCGGCCACCATGATTTAAATGTCTATAAATATGTTAAAAATATTTATAATGTTATTTAATGTTCTCTTATGATGTGTAGAGGTTAAGTATAATTTTTGGGAATTTTTGGAGTACCCTAGGACACTCTAGGGTTTCGGCCAACATGAAAGGGACAAAAACCAAGGTCCCTATGTTTATGGGTTTCGGCCACCATGATTTAAATGTCTATAAATATTTTAAAAATATTTATAATGTTATTTAATGTTCCATTATGATGTGTAGAGGTTAAGTATAATTTTTGGGAATTTTTGGAGTACCCTAGGACACTCTAGGGTTTTGGCCAACATGAAAGAAACAAAACCAAGAACCCTAAGCTTGAGGGTTTCGGCCACCATGATTTATGTGTCTATAACTATTCTAAAAACCTTGATAATGTTGTTTAAATGTTCTCTGATGATGTTAGAGATTAAATACAATTTTTAAGAATTTTTGGGGTACCCTAGAGACCCTATATGTTTCGGCCAACCTCAAGGACCCAAGGATTAGGGTGAGTTCTAAACTTCAAGTATACATTTGATATGTTGTCATGATATAAGGGTGATGGAGGGTGATTATGTAAATTTCCACACGGTCTAGAGACTCTATAAGTTTCGGCCAAGAAGGAATAATAAGGAAAAAGTTATGATTTATTTCAAGTAAGGGCTTCAGTGGCTCTATGGTAAAATGTGATTAGTGTCTTATGATTGATTGGGGATTTTAATGGAATTTTTCCATACCCCCATGGGCCTTATGGATTTCGGCCAAGGCAGGTATCTAGGGTTTGGGATGGAGTTAGGACCCAAAGAATGATGGTTTATGCTCATTATAAAGTATACGTGAAGGTTCAAGCATGTGATGGAAATTAAGTTACCCATAACCCTAACCTTAAGCACCATACTTTATGTTTGTATGTTATGATAAGAATGATGCCATGATAAGTATCTTATGTTTATGTTCAGGATAAGAATGATGCCATGATAAGTATCTTATGTTTATGTTCAGGATAAGAATGATGTCATGATAAGTATGTTACGTTTATGTTCATGATAAGAATGATGTCACGACAAGTATGTTATGTCTATGTTCATGATAAGAAGGATGCCATGATAAATATGTTATGATCATGTTCATGATAAGAATGATGCCATGATAAGTATGCTATGAATGTCTTATGAATGATGAAGCATGCAAAGTATTTTACTTTATGAATGGGCTTGTACCGGACCCAAGTATGGGTCCAAGGGATGAGCACCTTAAGAACGCCCCGGTTCTGGACTACCGGAGCTGTCCACGGTTCTGGCACTACCGGAGCTGTGCAACAGGGATGGGCTCCTTGAGAACGCCTCGGTTCGGGGACTACCGACTATGCTGTCCTTACCCTAGTAGGTCGGGGCTTGCTACCTCGGACTTACTAGGGATGCGCGCTATGATGTATGTATGTGGTACAAGTCGGGGACCCCAAATGTTATGATGATTATGTTTAAGCATTTTAAGAGTATGATTTTCAAAGTTAAGCATCCCTATGAATATGCATTCCACCCATGCATTCATACATGTTATGCATTATGTTATGATAATGATGTGTTATGCTTATGCTCCATGTTAAAAGATATGTATGAGAATGAATGATCCATGTTATGATTATGGTAAGAAGATGCTCTTATGATATGCGAGAATGTATGCCTATGTTTATGCCATATAGGTTGGTTTATATCTTATGTTTATATTTATGCCATGTCTCATGCCATGCTAGGAAAGTTTATTAAGTTATGCTATGCCGTGTATCATGCCATACTTAGAATGTTTACGATGTCTATGCTGATATGCTAGAAAGTATGCCTATGGTTGATTTACATCTTATGCTTATGTTCATGCCATGTATGATGTCATGCTTAGAATGTTTAATTATGTTTATGCCTATGTTTATACTTTATGCCATGATAAGAATGTTTAATTAGATTTATGCCTATGTTTATGCTTTATGCTAGGATAGAAATGTTTATGATGCTTATGTTCCATATGATTATGAATGAATGATGAATGATTTTAGTGAGTAGGAAAGAGTCTTACTAAGCCTGTGTGCTTATAGTCTTTTTCCTTATACCGCATATCATGCAAGGGGACCATGAGGAAGCAGCAGGAGGGCAAGATTATATGTGTGTGATAGTGACTTGGCCCATGAAATCAAACGTTTACCGTTATGCTAAGAACTTTACTTTTGTTAAGTATATGCTCGATTAGTGACTTATGGAAACTTATGACATGATGTTATGCATGATATGAAATGAACCTCATGATATGAGGTTAAGCTTGTTATGACATGATGTTTAAGTATGAAGTCTATATGTCTAGTGTCCATGTCACTATGTTAGAAATGGTAGTAGGGGCATGTAAAGTTTAAGTTATTCCACTGCAGTATGATGTTACATGCCTTAAGTATGTTACCGTAACGCCGCTTTAGGAAAAAATAAAAAAAAGCGGGCGTTACATCATTCACCTTAGCCCTCCAAGCTAAGGATTTTTCCATCTAACTCTCCAAGTTGGGAATTTGCACCTAACCCTCCAAGTTAGGACTTTTCACCTAGCCCTCCAAGCTAGGACTTTTCACCCAACCCTTCCGAGTTAGAACATCATCCAACCTAGCCCTCCAAGCTAGGCACCTGACCCTCCAAGCCAGGACTTTTTCACCTAATCCTCCAAGATGGGAATTTGCACCTAACCCTCCAAGTTAGGACTTTTCACCTAGCCCTCCAAGCTAGGACTTTTCACCCACCTCTTCCGAATTAGGACTTTTCATACACCTAGCCCTCCAAGCTAGGATTTTCAACACCTAACCCTCCAGATTAGGATTTTCCAACACCTAGTCCTCCAGACTAGGATTTTCCATACCATGCCTGATCCCCGACCAGGACTTAATCATAATCATCATAATTATAATCAACCTAAACTAAAATCGATGTCAACACCAAAACAACAATCAGGGCCAAACTGCATCAACAATCTCCCCTTTTTTGTTGTTTGACAATCCGATTTTAAGTTTAGGGATTCTCAATCAATTGCTTAACTTTAGAATCATAGGGGAATCCAGATCCTCCTCCTACAACACGATCATCCTAAACTTAACCAATCCACACTCTCCCCCTTTGTCGAACACCGAAAAGGGGCTAGAGGGGCTGTTATGTTTTAAACAAACTCCCCCTCAACCCTAGGGGTATCCCAAATCAACAAAGATGTGATAGGTTGTTGGATAACCATACGAACACATGTGAAAAAGATAGAGCAAGATATAACAATCACATGCATCATACGAACATGAAGTAGCAACTCACAAAGCATGTCATAACAGTCATATGTATCAAGTAGACATGACATTATATGCATGAACATGGAAAAGTGGCAAACATGCAGATAAAACTCATTTAAACAACATAGCATCAACAATAAGCATACTAAGATCAGACAAGTCAAAGCATAAAATATCCAGACAAGTAGCAAGATATGTGTGGCACAAGACCACAATAAGCAAGTCACAGGGCATACAACCCAAAAGTCACACAAATCAAGAGATCAAAAAGTTAAATGTCAAACAGAATAACATCAATCATCAGCGGCATCATCGTCGGAATCGTCGATATATATGATATCTCCTGGTGAAGGGCCACTGGGAGATGCACCATCAGGAAATGTATGATGATACCACTCTTCATACCATCTGTCCTGGAATGAGTGCATCTCAGAGACATCAAAGGCTAGAGCATCGAGACGGCGATCGAAAGACTGACACTCTGAGCGAACCTCCTGTCGCCAGAGCTCGGAGATATGCAACTCGTGCTCTATCATCCGCTCTATCTCCGCAACCTGCCAGCGTAGATCAGGGGCCCACTCATCGTAGTCGGCAGTAGCAGCTGGTGGCTCCTGGTCATGAGCTGCTCTAGGTGACTCTCTCTCACATCTGCGATCCTTCCACCGTAGCCCTTGGGTCCCGAGAACAATGCCGGACTGAGCAAGCATGCGGCGGTCCACACGGCAGTCCTGGCGAGCCATGGGCACAATGCATCCCTGTGCAACATCGATGCCAACCGACTCCAGCCAGGCAGTGATGATATGGCCGAATGACATATAGACTGACTGAGAGGACGGCATACTGTGGACGATGATAGAGAGATAGACCGAGGCCACTGGGTCAAAGTCTAACTGCTGATGCATCCTGTAGAGCATCAAGCAGTGGAACGGTTGAATCTCATCAAGGTATTTTGAAGTAGTTGGAAGGAGACAATTGGTGATGATTTTAAACAATACATAGTCGACAGGGGAAAGGCGAAGAGCAGGAAATGTGGGAAAGTCACGGGTGCGCTCACCAAAACCTCCTGGCCTAGGATGACCCATAAAGTACTCGTAGATGGAATCAGGAGTCACTCCATCGAAAGGAACCGGAAGGGGATTAGGAGGATAGGGGTAGAGAAAGAAATCATTTTCTGACCGGCGACAGCCGAGAAAATCAATGAAAATAGATCGATTAAAATCAAGATCAATACCAGCAACATGGGTCCTCCACCCCGTGCCCTCTCCACTCACCATGTTGTTATAGAATTCAGAGACCAAGTCAAGATTGATCGGCCTCTCAAGGTAAAGGATGGATTGAAGATTATAATGTGTGATAATTTGTCGGATCGTCGGGCAGTGCTCATAGATGAAGGAATGATCTATAGTTCGACATGGCATTAATTTGAAATTGTGCCACTCATAATTTAACGCAAGAGTGACATTTGGAAATCGAGTATGTTGAGGTGGTGGAGGCCTTGGAGAAGGTGTAGATATTGAAGGGCCTGTGCCCATAGAGCTGCCCTCCATAGGTGCCTTACCCTTAGAAGATTTTCTATAGAGTTGAATTAATCATACAATCATGATTTAATTAGGGAAGTGATCACACACGGTTTGAATCGATTGAGCAAGACGGACATAGGTTGAATCACACATACAAGAGTTGATCATCAAAGGGCAATCATATGAACCTGATTAATCATAAAAGATAAGACCCAATCATAAGATAGACATTAAATCAAGATCAAAAGTAGAACAATAGTGAGATGAAAGATTGATTTGATCATTTGGTGAGAAGGTAAGGTCACGGCAAATACACAAGGGTCACGACACCACACCAAGAACAACACCAAACCATGGTTAGCTTCAAAGCATAGTTTTATGAACTGATTTGCAAGAAAATCGAAGCCAAAAACTCACTTTGGTGCCATTAGTAGAGTTCTTGAGTCGCAAAGGGAAAAAGCTTGCGCAGAAGAAGCCTCGGCGCAAGATAGAAACGCAGAAGACTGGAGCAAACCGTGAACTTGCAGAGAATAGGGGACGCCCGTAGAGACCTTCTCACCAACTCGCACGCACGGAAAGGAGGGAGAAGAAAGCACTGGAGAGCTCTTGCACGAAGCAAAGGTGGCGCGAGTGGGAGGTTTCGACGCTAGGGTTCGAAAGTGAAGGGTTTTGGGAGGAGTTAATTGGTTGGTGGATCGGTCCACCAACCAGATTTTAATGCATCTGAATGGATCACCGTTCGATCTGATGGAACCCAGACCGATCAGGCTCTGGCCTGATCAGACTGGCCTGGTCCTGATCGGTCTAGTGACCGATTAGGCAGGATCCTGATCGATCGGCTGACTGATCAGGAAGGGGATAGTTGGGTCGGATGATTTTCGAAGAACCCTCCTGNAAAAACCAACACAAAGGACACAGAGATTTTTACTTGGTTCGGAGCCTGTGTCGACTCCTACTCCAAGGCCCACGATCGTTGATCGTTTACTTTGGGCAATTCTATATGAGCACAAATTCAGTTTACAAAAAGAGATTACAAGTATAGCAACGTAAACTGTAAGTAAAAAATTGAAACTGTTCTTTTACCGACGTCCGGTTGTAGGTTGACTTTCCGGAGCAGCGGGACGTCGTTGGCTCGAGTTGGGCAGTTTCCGGAGCAGGGCGTGAGCACAGAAGAGTATGGAAGCGTTGGAGCGAAGTTGTTATCAAGCTTGGGGTCGAGGGGTGCTATTTATAGCACCTAGGGCGCCCTGGACGTCGGGGGCGCCCTGCCACGTGTCATCCGATCCGTGCTTCGCTCGGTCAAGCGTTATCCCACTGGAATAGGGATGAGGTTTGACCTCTGGGGCGCCCTGGTCGCTAAGGGCGCCTTGGTTGACCCGGTCTTCTCGGCTGGATAGAGTTGATCGCCTTTGCTGGCTTAGGCACGAAGCGCCTTGGCTCCTGAGGGCGCCCTGGCTGACGAGGGCGCCCTGGCTACTGAGGGCGCCTTGCCCAGTAAGCAGCCGAAGCCCATTTTGCTTCGCTTAGTTCTGGTTCACCTTGAGGGCGCCCTGGACACTCAGGGCGCCTTACTCAGCTGCTGCCTCACTCCTTTGAGGCTCTCTGAGTTGCAGACACACGTTCCTTTGGTCCTGCATCAAGGGTTAGTCCAAAACACAATAAAACAATTAATTATTATTTTATACAGCCTTAGCTGTCTTGGTTCTGACTTTGGTCTCCAAAATAGAGCCCTAGGTCGAACCGACGCCTACTGTTCCCTCGACGGGGAACGCGTCCTCACCTACTCCACTCGGGAGAGTTTACCTGATGCCAACTGCTCCTTTGGTTGGACTTTTGCCTGATGGTCCTTTGTTAGATCTTGTGAACTGGCAGTCCTTCGCCAGTTGCCTAGCAGTCCTTCGCTAGGGCTTTTGGTGCTGGCAGTCCTTCGCCAGTGCCTAGCAGTCCTTCGCTAGGGCTTTTGGTGCTGGCAGTCCTTCGCCAGTGCCTAGCAGTCCTTCGCTAGGGCTTTTTACTGCACACTAGATTAACTTGTTAGAAAACAAGAAGGACTTAACTTTTGACCTATGTTGCCATTATCAAAACACATGTTTGACTTAGGTGCATTTCTGCACCAACACAGCGGATGTTCGAGGTACTTAGGCTTGGTCCTGGTGCTACGGACACCCGACCAAGAAATAAAACCCTAATACCTCGCGGTGCTGCGGATGCCCGAGGTACTTAGGCTTGGTCCGGGTGCTACGGACGCCCAACCAAGAAATAAAATCCTAATACCTTGCGGTGTTGCGGATGCCCTGTTGAGGCAATCTGTGGTCCGGAGTGACCAAGTGTTTTGATGTTTGGGCAAAGGGTTTAAGTTAGGTTTACCCTTGTGTTCTTATATGTGTATGTTGAATGTGCAGGTTGTACAGGTTACACATATGGACTTGACTGGATGACCTTGGTACGGTGAAGGGTGGCATGGAGACAAGCTGGAGGCTTGTGTTCACCCGAGGGACTTTGGAGAGCAGGGACAATGAGCTGAGGGGCGCGGACTTCGAGGCATGTGTGAAGGATGGCATGGAGGCAAGCTGGAGGCTTGCGTGCGCATCTGAGGGACGAGGGCCGAAGATGAAGAGGGCACGAAGGCAATAGTCAAGGTTATGGATGAAGAGTCAGTCGAGTCGTGAGGATACGAGTGCAGTGTGATTGTACTCGGGAAATCCTAGGGTTTGAGTGCGGAGTAGAATGTACTCAGGAAGGGTAACCTTAGGTGGGTGAGTAGACCAGTCGACTGGCCTGGGGCAGTCGACTGGCCTGGGGCAGTCGACTGATGGAACTCACAGAAGGGTCTCAGCCTGGGACCAGTCGACTGCCCTTGAGGCAGTCGACTGGTAGGTGGCTGGTGAGTTGGCTGAGAATTCGAACGTTGGGGTGCAACGGTCGAATTTCAGTGGCACAAGTCGACTGCCCAGGGGGCAGTCGACTGGTAGCGAGGGTTTCAGCCCAAGTCCTATTTAAAGAGGACTTCGTGGTGGCTGAGATTCTTGACGAGTTTGGTCTTGGTTAAGGGCCAAACAGTAGTCTTTGTGCTCAGAGGTTCTCAAGGTGTTGTGGTGAGGTTTTTCCACCCACAAGGAGCAACGAGGGCTAGCCGGAGGTTATCCGGGGAATGATCCACCGACGAATTCTTGGATTAGTCACCCGGCCGGGGTGGATACCAAGTAAATTCTCTTTGTTAACGTTGTTTGTTTTCTTTATTATTGTTTCCACTGTGCAACTAACAACGCAGGTACAAGAAAGATCCGAAAATCGCCATTCACCCCCTCTAGCGGACACATACGATCCTCCATGCCCGAGGTATTTAGGCTGAGTCCGGGTTCTACGGACGCCCGACCAAGAAATAAAACCCTAATACCTTGCGGTACTGTGGATACTCGAGGTAAGTAGGCTGGGTCCAGGTGCTGTGGACGTTCGACCCAGAGCCAAGCAGACGTTACAACCTCTCACCCTTAACTGTAGGAGGCTAGGGGAATATACGAGAAGAAAGATAACACATAACAAACCAGATATAGAACAACATCCTCGGACAAGGGAAACAAGTATGATATCTGATTATTGCTCGAAGCACTTACATGTCAAAGGTAACAAGTGTCTCCCTTCATCTCTACGAGGAATACATTGACAATGACATCTCAAGGGAAGATAAAAAATAGGGAATGCAATCAGGGGACCCGGTAGAGGAGACCACTCCTTTGCCCGGACTCTCCTCTATCGCCCCATCATCCTCGCCTGGGCGCTTAGCTCGGAGCCGTCTTCCGGTGGCAGGTGAGTGGGAAGTCATCTTTCTTATGGTCTTGACTCCTGAGTCTTCGGCCGTGGCTGGGACTTCTTGGGCCGCCATTCTTATGACTACTCACAGGAAACAGGAACGACCTGGGGTACACCGGGTAAAGGGACGAAACAGTTCCATTCGAAGACCCCGATGACTTCTTACATTCAACTCCTCCGCGGATGGCAACCTACTCCATGTCATCCAACCCACACTTAGAAACAAAGATGAATCACAAAATACAAAGGGAGGAAAAGAAAAGCAGCGGCTACAACTCCTCCTCGGATGGCAACCTACTCCATGCCATCCAACTCCCATTTAGAAACAAAAATGAATTGCAAAATACAAAGGGAGGAAAAGAAAAGTAGCGGCTGCAACTCCTCCTCGGATAACAACCTACTCCATGCCTGACTGACGCCTGAGGTGGACGATCGGCCGATGCCCAAAACTCTGGGAGTCGAGCGATCAGGAGATGGAGAGCATTTGAAATAGGTCGGGGAGCTGCCAACAAGAGACTTTTTCTGATATAAAATACGGGGAAGTTTGCTATGCTCTCGGGTGAAAGAGATAACATCATCTCTGCTATGCTCCCCGGCGAGACATGTGATGACTCTTCTAGACTCTCCGGTGAAACATATGGTTCCACCTCTGCTGGGCTCTCCAGTGAAACATACTACATCATCTCTGCTATGCTCTCCGGTGAGACAGATGACTTCTGCCAGAAGGGTAAAAGGTGGAGAATGTACTAGCACGCTATAAGCTTCGCAGGTGGTTTTGAGAGCACCTGTACTGAAGGGGTTGCGTGCCCCTCTAGGCAACGAACCTCTCCCCTCGCAGACCTCGCCTTCGGGCCGCGACCTCTTTCTCCTTCCTTGCTCATGGGATTTAACAAGAGGAGGAAGGAGAGATGGAGGAGGAAGAGCGGCAGGGCCTTCCGCATTTATAGTGGTAGCCGCCCTTTCACATTTAATAAGGGAAGTACAGGGGCCGTAATGGACACCAATTCTAAAGTGTCATCTCTTTTATGTCGCCATCAATGGATACACATCTGCGACGCCTCAAAATTCATGAACTTTTATGGATCACTTCAAGAAACCGCCTGGGGCCTGGAGACGATTGTTCGGATTTGGCGAACTCGTCAATTACTTAATAGAGAAGGGAACCAATATGGGTCCCACAGATGCATAGCATCTGGCTTGGTGGTTGAACTTTCGGGGCTACCTTGGAAGATCCATACCCAAGGTTGAACCCACAAAGCTCCCGAAGTTATCTCGAACTAGGAGACATCTGACATTGGGACACGTTTTGGGTCCCTGAAATCAACCTAAGAGGCTGCTGGGGATAAGCATTGGCTCCCTGGCTCCTGTAAAAAAGCCAAAAAGATGCTCCAAACAAAAAAGGAATACTTAGAGCAATAAGACGAAAAAGGTTTTCATTATGAAGCAAAATGGGTATAGTCGGAAGAAGATAGTAAGCATTGATAGGAAAAAGGCAAGGTCCTGAGGGGAAAATAGCTCTATATTTCCTACAACTCCTTGTCTTCTGGCGGGAGGTCCTCCCAGACCCGACAAATACTCATAAAGCTTAGGTCAGCATCCGGCGGCAGGCGTTGGGCCTTCTTTAGCTGGTGGACGGCTCTATGGATGCTCTGCTTCAAGCGTTTCATTACGTGGCCGGCCAGGATATCACCAAATTCGTCCGACTCCGAGAACTTAACCTTGAATTCTGCCTCAGCCTCCTTGAGACGGGAGTCCTCGGTCACCCGGAGATCACGGATTTCGGTCGCAGCTGCTTCCTGGGCAATCTTTAGCCGAGCTACCTCGGAGGACAATTTTTCTTGGTCTTCTCTGAGTCTTTCCAAAGTAGCCAGGGTTTCCGATCTTGCCTGGGTCGCGTCCTCCTCAAGGTCTGTCAAGCGATCAGATGCCTACATGAGGGCGTCTTCCTTTTGGGCCAGCTGTTGCACTTGGTCCTTGATGCGCTCATTCAACTTCCAGGCAGAAGTCTCTAAGAGTCGGATATCTTCTGACAGCTTCTTCTCCCTCGCCTGAAGTCGGTCCTGCTCTTGAGTCACCTGGAGCAGGTTGTCTGTTAGGGCCACAACCCTCTAGGACATTAAATGCTCTCGGCGCTGGGAACTCTGTAGGGAAGACTCCATGGACAGCATGGTGTCCAGCAAATGCTCCACCTTCGCACGGAGAGCTCTGCTGACTCCCGCTTGCATGAGTCCCGCCCTATGCTCATGGTCGGCGGCTGCCTCTGCTCTCAGGGCTCGGCCGGTCAAGGCCTCGATCTGCGGCTAGGCATACAAGTGGTGGCCGGTTGTTAGGCAGTCTTCAGCCGCCTATCATGATGCAAAGGAGTTATAAGGCATAAAGGGAAACAACCTATGTCCCTGGAATACTTACCTTCAAAAGAGACTCACGGAGGGTAGTGAGAGGCCCGACGGAGACCCACACGACTTCCCCTCCTGGGACCCCTTGACTTCTCGGGGGGTCAACCCGGCTCACAGAGGGTGAGGGGTCTCTACGCGGGGGGAGTAGCTGGACAGGGGGAGCCCCAGGTGGCACGGTAGAGGGGTCAGAATCATCCTCCTCCGAGCTGGAGGCCCCCTCGGGAGAAATGCCCTCGTCAGGGACCTCCTTAATTTGCATCGGGGGGAAAGACTGCATGACAGCTTCCGAGGCCGCGTCAAGCCTTCTACGTAAACGGTCGAGCTGCATCCGAGGAGTGGTACGCAATGCTTGCTTGCCTTTCAGGGCCTCAGAAGGATCGACCAGGGAGGAATCAAGGGTCGAGCCACCTATCTCCGTAGAATCAGTCGGCTAGGAAGGTGGAGACAGCGGTGTGGCATATATCCTCATCATCAGAGGTAGGAATGCCTTCCTCAGGGATGGAAGAGAGTGTGCTCGGGCCGAGGGGACGCAACCTTTTTCGTCTTGGAGATAGGCCTTCCGGGATTATTCTCTTATGCCACTCAGAGAGTTGGGGCATTTGTGGGTCAGCAGGAGGCGACGACCTCCCTGCGGCCTCCCCCGCATGGACGATAGCAGGAGGTGGATCAGTCCTCGAAGGGACGCCCGTCCCTGGGCTGGCAGACACGCCCAGAGTCTCTGGATTGACAGGTGCCTGAGGCACAACAAGAGCCTTTGTCTGCTTCGGCGCGACATACTCACTGGAGGATTCGACAGTCCCCTCCGAGGACTCGGCTGAAGCAGAAGGTGAGGCGAGAGGAATTGGAGGGGGATCAGGGCCCCTTTGTTGGCTTCATCCCACTTAATGAGTCGGTGAATCACCCTCGAGAGGATGATTTCCTCTGCAAGAGACAGACAACGGAATATCAGTTAGAATTAACAGGCATTGATGGAAAAAGTAAGCTTACCAAGGCTGGGACTGATGCGGGTCACTTTAGGGCTGAGGCCCACGCGATACATGAGCTCCTCGCATTGTACCAGGCCTGGGCTGCTGAACTCCATGCCGAAGAGAATGCTCTTTGCTCGTTGGTAGGCGAGACCTTGTAGAAAGTTCCCTAGGAGAGGGGGAGCAGGTAGATTCTCCATCCAGCGATGGGAGCTGAAAGGACTGTGGGGCAGTCAGATGAAGAAAAACTTCTCGTTCTACCCTTTATGAGAAGAAGGGAACCCTCCTAAGAACCTATGGCTTGGGCGCGCTGTAAAGCTAAAGGCCCCTCGCGAGCCAATCGGAACGAAGAAGGAATGGAAAAGGTGGGGGGGTCAGAGGAATGTCGAAGAGTTAAAGATAATATACGCCCCGCCCATCTGAGCAAAGGTGTTGGAAGCCATCTGGTGGAGAGGGATACCAAAATAAGAGGCCACATTCATGAAGAAAGGAGAAATGGGGAAACGGAGCCCTGACTCTACTTGCCACAGAAAGAAGGTAAAGAAGCCTATGAGAGGTTCCACCGGCATCTGGTCTACTCTAGGGATCACCACCGCCATCTCGGTCGGAATGTCGTAAGCCTCAATGGCCGCCTATAGGGCCTCTGGCCTCACTCTAGAAGAGACAGACTCGTACCACTCCACTTGGTAGCCCTCCATGGTCCCTAAGGAAAAGGACGAGAAGGTAGCAGGAGACTTATGCAAAAGGAGTCCTTAGGAAAGAGAACGAAGATGAGGTCTGCTGAACAAGGAAGCCAGAAGGTGGTCGAACGTCTTCAACTCCCCTTCTTATACGGAGGAGGTCGCCTGCATGTGTGCAATAGGGGCAAGACACGTGGACGACAGAAAACAGCCACATCGAGGCGGTGCCACTAAGCAGTCGTTTGATGTGAGCCTGCTACAGCTGCGTATGTCGGCAAGAGATCGCGAGGAGAGCAGTTAGGGCACGTGGCGAAGACGAATTCACGAAGGAGTTTTGTCGCCATTAAAGAGCGTCATGCGCTTTTATGGATGATGAATGACTATCATTGTTGCACCTCGAGAATTGTAAGAGCCTTTTAGGAGGGCTAACTCAAAAAGTGATTACCTCGGACCCCGGGGCGAATGTTTCGATTCCTCGGACTCAACGTGCCGCTAATAAAGTAGTAATGGGTGCATGGACCCACCATAACATAGCTTCTTCGCTACACCACTAGTCTAATCAGTAAGCAACTCTTCCTTCGATTAGACTTGAACGGAGAGACTTGTGATAGGGTTATGCACCCCGTGGATGACACATGGACTGAAGAAGCTGTGTGGCAAGATCTACCGAGTCTAGGATGACTCTCTTTACATGGCGCCCAAGGCCTCCTCGGGAAGGCGAGTTCCCGAGAACACCACGAACAGGCATACACTAGAGACCGCCCCGGGAAGATGCACGCCCGAGATCACCTCGAGAGGTCAGGTCCCCGAGACCACCTTGGGAAGGTAAACGCCTGGGATCCCCCGACCCAAAAGACTCCGAGATCACCTCGGGGTAGCGGAGCCCAAGGAGCACTCGACCTCAAGTAACGACCCCCCTTTCTTCGGATCTGCAGATAATCATCACCGATTATTACGGGATAATCATGACCCATAATTACCGCAACGGTCCGGGTTTACTGGTTGCGTGGACCGTTGCAAGGATAATCCCGTAACCGACAATCGGGGGGCATGACGAAGATCGTGGAGACACATGGGACTGCCGCCTCAGGTATAAATGGTACTCCAACCCCTCCAGTAAAGGGTTTACGCACTCTCTAACTTAAGCATCTTCTCCTTGCTTTCTTCCATCTCCTATACTGCGACACTGACTTGAGCATTGGAGTGGGCTCCGCCGGATAACCTCCGACGTGTTCCCATTAACGCTCGTGTTAATCTCGCAGAGTGAGAATTTTTCCTCTAGCGTCAGCATCCGCGTGGGCTGAACCCTGGTGACTGACCATCGACGTCGATTCCTTCCGGAACAATATATAATATACTAATTGAACTTTTAAAATTTGTTATCTTAAATACTATGATTCAAAAGGAACCTTAACTCTAGAAGGAAAATCTTATTTGCACCCAGTATAATACAATCTTTAAATCTTAAACCTTCACTATATATATGATATATCTCGTAAATATCTAAAATTTTTTATCTTGAACATTATAATACAAGAGGGAAGACTGAATCCTATAAATTTTATTTTTATTGACTTAAATTCACCATAACTCAACCTCTAAATTTTAAATACATATAATATATAAAAAAAAGAAAAAGATAAAAAAATATTACGGAGCATTTGGAATGAATCCAGGCACCCGGATTCATTCTAGACGCCCTGACATGTGTTGTGAACGGCGCCCGCACGAATTGATCCGCAATTTAAACAATCTCTCTCATATATAGAGGTGTTACGCTGCGAATAGTGAGCTATGCGCTCCTCCACGACAACAATGATTCAAGCCCTTGGATCCTTTTCTAATAAACAATCGTTAATCTTATAATATACCCTATGAACATCTAAATTTTTTTATCTTGAATATTATAATCCAAAAGTGAAGCTTGAACCTTAGAGGAAAAATCTTATTGCCTTAAACTCATTATAATCTAGCCCCTAAATCCTAAAATTATAAACTCTAAATATATAAAATATATTCCGTGAGCATTTAAAATTTTTTATCTTGAATACTATAATCCAAGAGAGAATCATGAACCCTAAAAAAATTTATTAGCTTAAATCCATTATAATTCGATTCCTAAATCTTAACATTTGAAATTTTAAATTTTAAATACATATAATATATAAAAAACCAAAAAAATTAGGCTGGTCAGGAAGAAAAAACAGAAAGGTTCTCCTACAATTTAAAGAGAATTGAAACTAAAGGATAATTGATAAAATAGTATAACATTATTTAGGTGGATAAATAGTAATTTTAAATATAATTTTTAGTACGAATATTTAAATATTAGTCAATCGGTTCAATTTAACGATTTATATTTAAATTGAATTAAGAAGACCGATTGATTTTATAAAATTACCTTTTTTAAAGTAGATGTCATTTACATTTTTTTTCCCAATAATCATTTTCCATTTTGACAAAAAGATTAGTGTTAGGGTGCAATGCAGTGATAAAATATTTATGATACATATAAATTTTGTTTTAGATTTATTGGGTAGGTAATTATGAAAGATTTTAATTCTTTGGACTTGCAGCGGTAGAGCCGTTCGACAGTTATTAAATACTCATGATTCAATTTTCAATCCTAATATATTACAGAAATTATTTTAATAGGATGAAAAATCTGAAATGTTAGTTATTGGATGATGGATGATAAATTTGACACGGGATATCCTAGGGACCATCGAAAAAAGAAAGATGGAGGAAAAAAATAAAGAATCCTCGAAAAAAATAGAGAATCCTCTTAAAATAAAGAGAAAGATATCATTCTCCAAGTTTTATTATAATAAAAAAAGTTATTATGATAAGAGGATGATTCTCAATATCTAAGCATGATTATTATTTATACCATAACCTAAGATCTAAATTAGCAAAAAATTTCCAAAAAAGATTTAAACGGTGAAATTAGGGGTCAAAACTTAATGGTTATGGCTTCACAAGTAAGGACATCCACATCAATGTTATTTGTTAAACGTTATAATACCCAACACCACATTAAAAACATGAACTTACATATCACATACACATTATATTAACATTTTTATTCTTTCACATTCGTTTTAACATTAACATACATATTATATTGACATATTTATTCATCATTATTTTTATTTTATATTAAATAAATATAATTTCAATTTTATTTTTATAATTTAAATTATTATTATTTATAATAAATAATAATAATATATTTTAATATATTTATTATGTAAATGTGCCCAATCGATTGGCTTGCATTGCCTAATCGATTGGGCACACCCTAATTGATTGGAGATACATGTCAATCGATGGAGTCACATGTCTTATCGCATTTTTGTATAAATAATGTGATGAACGCGCTCAAGGAACTCAAGGAACTGAACGTTTTCATCTCCTTGAGTGCGTTCATCATGTTAGCATTTAAACACTGATGCTAAATCGGCGTTAACACACGTAGTGCATTCATTGAGCATTATAAGTGCAAATGTTCTAACAAACGTAGCTTTTCGAATTGTGGACATGTGACCACTGACAGCATGATTTCGAGTCGCGAGCCAAAAGTTGTGCCCTTTTAAGTTTGAGGGGTCATAATGAGCTTCATCATGGATTGAGTCTGCATCAATCTCCCTGAGTTGAAAAGAACTCGCCCTTGAATTCATTGTAGCTTCATCAGCATCCATTGAATATGGAGTTAAGTACTTCATATTGAAGATATTAGATGATTTCAGATGATTAGGAAGGCACAACCTGTAGGCATTGTCGTTAATCTTCTATAGTATCTCACAAGGTCCGATTTTTCAATCTTTTAGCTTATTATACTCGCCAATAGGGAAACGATCACGAGTCAATATAGCCTAGACAAAATCTCCAATCTCAAAAAGTACTTGTTGATGATGATTATCAACCCAAGCCTTGTACTTGGTATTGCTTTCCATAATTATTAGTTTCACCTGCTCATGAATATCTCGAAGATGCTCTGTCATCTCATCTGCTTTGAAGTTAATTCAGCCTACTCGTGGAACAAGGGCTAAATCCAGAACCCTCGATGAATTCCGCCGATAGACAATCTCAAAAAGACTCAATCTTATGGTACAGTTTCTTGATCTGTTGCAGGCAAATTCTATTTGAGGTAATGTCAAGTTCCATTGCTTTGGTTTAGTTCCTGTGAGGCATCTCAAAAGATTGCCGGACTCTGATTCACCATCTCGATTTGTCCATCTGTCTAAAGGTGGTAAGCACTGCTAAAGTTCAACTATGTGCCTAATTTCCCCATAAGCTCTTCTAGAAGTGACTGATAAATTTGGTATCTCGATCTAAAGTCATAGACCGAGGAACCCCATATAAATGCACGATCTCCTTGAAGTAAAGATGGACAATCCGGGTAGCATCCATAGTCTTCCTGCAAGCAATGAATGTGTTATCTTTGAGAATCTGTCAACCACAATAAGAACTAAATTTGAGGCTTACTAGGTGTGGGGTAATCCCAATATGAAATCTATGCTAACATCAAACCAAGGAGCTTCAGGAACGAGTAGGGGAATGTACAAGCTTGCATTTGTGAGAACCCCCTTATACCGCTGACATATAGAACATTGGTTAATAAAGTGAGCTACATTGCTGGTCAACTTAGACCAATAGAAATTGACAAAGATGAGGGTCATCGCCTTTTAACGTTTGAAGTATCCCTCATTATGAAGCTCTAATTTACTATATGAGAGACTAATTTGGAATACACAATTGCAACTCACGAAACCAAAAATCATTATCCAAAATAAAATCATGTCGGTGACCATCATGTATCTCCTGGAATATCTTTCCAAATGATGGGTCAGTTGCACACATATCTAGAAAAATCTTAAAATATGCAACGCTGATACTCATGATGGTGAATAATGAAGAATGCCGACTTAGGGCATTGCCAACACGGTTCAGACTTCTAGGTTAGTACCTGTGCCTTAGCGTAAAGGTGAACTCTTGTAAGTAAGCCACTTACTTGTCATGTCGCTTGCTCAGTTTGTGCTGACCTTTGATGCACATTAATGCTTCATGATCAGTAAATAAGATAAACTTCTTCTATTCTAGGTTGTGTCTCCAATGCTTCAAGGACTACAAAATGCCATAGAACTCCAAGTTGTAGGTAAATTAATTTTTCTTGAACCTAGAAAGCTTCTAGCTGAAGAAAGCAATTGGTCGCCCAGATTGACTTAGAACACCCTCTATACCTATGTCAGATACATCACAATTGACCTTGAATAACTTATCAAAATTAGGAAAGATCATTTTTTCAGACCACTTGAAATCCTTTCCCTTGTGACACTCAGCAATAGTAGTAATCAGAGTGCTAAAATTCCTAATAAATTGGCAGCTGAAAGAAGCTAAGCCGTGAAAACTTTTGACATCGTGCAAAGTCCTCAGTTGAAGTTACTCCAAGACTGCATCTATCTTTGCTTATTTACATGACGTTTCTCGGTCCAAGACTGCACCATCAGTAGACACAATGAAGCCGAGTAAAAATACTGACATAGTAAAAAAAAGCGCATTCATCTTGTTTATAAATAAACACTTCGTTTTCATCTTTTCGAAGACAACATGGAGATGATCTGTTGGATCGAGAGAATATGATAGAGGGGGGTGAATATCGTAAAACGTTTCGGATTCAAGATTAAGAGAATAAGCAGCGAAAATTTCAAACACAACGCAAAGAACTCAAGCGATTTACTTGGTTCGGAGTCGCGGTCGGCTCCTACGCCAAGGCCCACGGTCGCTGACCGTTTACTGCGGGCAATTCTATATGTGCGCAAAAGGTTTATAGACAGATATTACAATTAAAGTACAGTAAACTTAAAAAGTCAGCTCTGTTGAGACCGGGTGCATGTAGACATGGATGCGGGTTCGTAATTTTAAAATTAATTACGTGCAGCGGAAGGTTTAGCATAAATAATTTCTCAAATTATTTAACCACACATCTAAGCATGCAACCTTATGTTGTGTAGACATGATCATATATTTAAAATTTTACAGAAACGTAAACTAATTTACTTGTTACCTCGCGTAACTCGAAGAAAGGGACGAGATCCAACCGTAAGCGTCCCTCGGAAGCTCCGCCTCTATTCGCGTCCACGCCGAGAATCTTCGGGATGACTTCGCAAAGCCACGAGTTTCGTGTTCTCGAGAACTACTAGATTCTCCGAGAACGCGACAAGAGAACCAAGAGAGAAGTAATCATATCGGAAAAACTCACCACCAAGGTTAGCCGGAATCACAATTCCGGCGAGGAAGAGGAAGATGACTTGCGCCCAATCCCAAGGTGATGATTGCCGGAGAGGAAGATCGTCTTAACAGAAGAACTTCGTCGCCTCGGTGCTTCTCCTTGTGCTCACGGCAAGAAGAAGGGAGAAGAAGGGAGAGGCTGGCCAAGAGAAAGAAGGGAGGAGAGGGAGAGAGCCCAAGCAAGAATACTTGGATTATTTCGAATTAATTCCAAGCCTTGCCTTGGGTCCTTTATATAGTGGCCTCTCAACCGCCAAGTCTCTTTTTTCTTATGGAATAAATTTTCATAAGAAATTTATCATATAAATTTTCTATTACTTATTCCATCATGCCAAGTCTTGATTTTATATCATGGTTAAAATCATATTTTAATTCATGATAAAAATCAACCAAGTCTCTTTTTCTTATGGAATAAATTTTCATAAGAAATTTATCATATAAATTTTTTTATATAAATTTCTTTATCATGGTAAATCAATCCATGATTGATTTTATAAAATAAAATAAACCAATCCATGGTTCATTTTAATTTCCATGAAAATTAAATTTTATATAAATTTCTTTATCATGGTAAATCAATCCATGATTGATTTTATAAAATAAAATAAACCAATCCATGGTTCATTTTAATTTTCATGAAAAATAAATTTCTTTATATAAATTTCTTTATCATGGTAAATCAATCCATGATTGATTTCATAAAATAAAATAAACCAATCCATGGTTCATTTTAATTTCCATGAAAAAAAAATAAACCAAACCATGGTTTATATAAAAATTTATATCATCCATAATTTTATAAAACAAACCATACTTGATTTATTTTATAAATTGAACCAAACAATTTGATTCCCTCCCTTTGTTGTGGCCGGCCAAGCAAAGAGGGTGGGCCTATCCAGGCCACGCCCCAATGAATTAAACTCATTTAATTCATCTATTAAGTCTTCAAAAGACTTAGCCATTTTACGCTTCCGATGCGTCTCCGAAAAATTCAGATTCGACTTATCGTTTGGCTCAACCAAACCTAATCTCTCTTGATTAGAAAATCTAATTTTTAACTCATTTTAAATCCCTCGGATTACTCGTAGTGCGTGTGACTAAATAGGCTTTCGATTTATGTTGGTCGTCTATAATTAACCAATTATAGAATGATCATGAGTGGCACCTAGTAGTACATCATGATCCCCAATTAATCGAAAGATCAACGGTTGACCTTAGAAACAATTCTGAAACCCTTCAGCAGCTATAATGAATCGTGCCCCATTCCCTTCACCATCTTATACCCACTTGGTTCAGGACATGGTCTATGTGTGTCAGTCTCCACTAGGCTGACAACGTCACACCTAGCCCAAGTAACATTTTCTCGTCCTACGGATTCTAATTACTCTCATGTATCTAAGAGATTCATACTCTGAACATGTCATGCTCTGGCCAGAGGCTTCGAGTAACAATCCGACGACAGGCCTTGGGTATACATCTTCTCGCAAGGAGTGGTGAATCCTTTCTAGGCTGTTCAAACATCTTCGGGCACTTCGGCTTATACCCAATCATCCTGGGTCCACACCTCCTTGGAGATTCTTGCTTAAGATGTCAAAGTATAAGTCTCCATGACCAAGTTGACTTGAACACTGCAAGTCAAAGAAACATCGCACTTAAGCTGCAGTAAGAACTTCACTGACATGTCTGTATATGTAGACTACCATATGAAGTTTTACAACCAGTCACTCCAATGAACTAGTTCCCTTAACTAGCATTCATGTTTATCTCCGGACATCCCAATGTCACCAGCCAGTGAGAATCAGCTGATTAGTGAATAACCCATGCTAGTCTCAACAGAATTGATAGTGTTCATATTTATCAATTCATCGACTAGGGACAATTTCAATACTTCACAATTGCACATGTAGAGATAATCACTAGTTGTGAATTCATCACAAATTCTCTCATGCTGTGAATTGTATTGCGGACATTCAGTAAATGAGTTTAAAATCTCAATCAAATACATAAACATGTATACTCAAATAGTGAATATTCATTTATAAAAATAAATGACTACAATCATAAGGCGATTGCCTTAGGACACTTTTCTCATATCACTAACAAGCTCTTTGTTATCGACGTCCGGTGTGGATTGTATTTTGGAGCAGAGGGACGTCGTCGGCGCTTGTATCTCGAATTGGGAGGTTTCCGGGGCAGAGCGTTTGAGTAGAAGAGCGTATTGGCATTTTTAGAAGTTATGATCAAGCCTCAGGGGCCGAGCCTCTTTTATAGCAGGTCTGGGGGCACCCTGGACGTTGGGGGCACCCTAGACGTGTCCTCTGATCCGTAACTCTCTCGATCAGCTCTAATCCCTCTAAAATCGTGATCGAGTTTTGACGGGGGCGCCCGAGAAGCAGGGGGCGCCCGGGTTGACTCAGTCTGCTGGCTTCTCGTTGGCTTGAACCTTATCTGCCTCGTTGGCTTGGACCCAGGGCGCCCGGGAGCACGGGGGCGCCCGGGAGTATGGGGGTGCCCCGCCTAGTGAAATGCCGAAGCACATGTTTGCTTAACATGTTTTGCCTTGACCTTGGGGCGCCCTGGACACTGGGGGCGCCCTACTCAGCTGTTGCCTCTCTCCTTTGAGGCGTTCTGAGCTGCAGAAACTCATTCCTTCGGTCCTGCATCTAGGGTTAGTCCAAAACAACACAAAGCAATCAAGTATTAGGTTTATACAGCCTTAGCTGTCTTGGTTCTAACTTTGGGTCTCCAAAATGGAGCCCTAGGTCGAGCCGACGCCTACTGTTCCCTCCACGGGGAATGCGTCCTCACCTACTCCTCTCAGGAGAGTTTACCTTTTGCCAATCGGCTCCTCCAGTTGGACTTTTGCCCGATGCACCTGACCATGTCTTCGTGCCTACCTTCCGAGCAGGTCTTCGTGCCTACCTTCCGAACAGGTCTTCGGTGCCCAGCTCCTTGCCAGGGCTTCGTGTCCAGTCCTCGACCAGGACTTCGTGCCCACCTTCCGAGCAGGTCTTCGGTGCCCAGCTCCTTGCCAGGGCTTCGTGCCCAGTCCTCGACCAGGACTTCTTTTCCTGTATACTTAGTGAACATGTTAGATCAATATAATATCTTAACTTTTGAACCCTTTAGCCATTATCAAAACACAGGTTCGACTTGGGTGCTGTCTGCACCAACAATCTCCCCCTTTTTGATTTATGGCAACCCAGTTCAAAAAGTTAAGTTAATCAAGAACAGATGATATAACAGTTTAGTTTTCTCCCCCTGGAAGGAATCTCCCCCTAGGTTTTCTAAAGGTTCGTGAGGTTTGAAAAAAAGGAATCTCCCCCTAGGTTTTCTAAAGGTTCGTGGGGTTTGAAAAATCTCTAAGTTTTAAAGATGGAACTAATTTTTCAAATACTTAGAACATTTCGAAAAATATTTTCCACGATATTTAGAGACGTTTTCAAGTCCATAACTTAGAAAATTTTCTAAAGAAAAGTTTGAATCTTTTTTGAAACTTTTCTATTTAAGATAAGTACTTAGAAAAATTTGAACCTAGCTTGGGTTGAGTATTCAGACAAATTTTGAACCTAGCTTGGTTTAAGTACTTAGATAAATTTTTTTAAAAAACAGCTTAAGTTTAAGTACTTTACAAAAAACTTTTGAATATGAAAAAAAATAATATTATAAAGCCTCTCTCCTTTTCCTATCTCTCCCCCTTTATCATATATCAAAAACAGAGCAATATAGCAAAAAATTAATAGATTGCATAAATAAATTGCAAAAAGAGTTAATGTGCTGTACTGAACCAATGCAAGATAGACTGAACCAAATCAATTTTAATTATCTCTTTAAGGTCCTGTCCAACCCAATTAGCTACTTACTAACTGTTATAAACAGTAATTTTCGCTAGGGTTAGTCAAGTTAAGTATTCTGTTTAAGTCAGATTTTCTAAACTTGACACTTAACCTGATTACTGTTTAATTTGTATTTAGTGCCCCAATTACTGCAGATGCACTGACTTAAAGCATCTTGAATTAAGGCAAAGACCTCAACATCTCAGCCCATTCTAGGTTATCAATCAAAAGTACCCTAAGGTGCTTGTGAGATGCTGGCTTCTAAATCTATAGGTGCATGCAGTTCTAGGGTTAGGGCCTAGGCTAAGTCCACTTGCGAAAAAGAACCCTAGTGTTGAAAGGGGTAATTTTAAAATAAAACTAAGTCGAAAAAGTTTTAAATTATGTAAAAGCTGTTTTTGAAATCAAGTAAGCAGTTTTAAAATTGTTTCAGAAACTGATTTTAAATCAAGTAAAGCAGTAAGACAATCAAAAATAAAGTAAACCTATTGTACTAAGCATAATCCTAACTGCCTTCTTAGTGAGCTGAACTCAGACTCAGGTAGGGGTTTGGTGAATATGTCAGCTAAGTTAGATTTGGAATCTATATGCTTAAGGACTATCTCACCCCTGGCTACGTGATCTCTTACAAAGTGGTGTTTGACTTCTATGTGTTTTGTTCTGGAGTGTTGAATTGGATTCTTAGTCAGATTAATTGAGCTTATATTATCAATGAAGACTTGAGTTTGGGTGTAGTTAAGCTAGAAGTCCTTAAGAGTGTGCATCATCCATAAAAGTTGTGCTACACACTCTCCTAAGGCAACATACTCAGCTTCAGTTGTGGATAGAGCTACACAGTGTTGTTTTCTGCTGCACCAACTTACTAGACTATTTCCTAACAGTTGGCAGCTTTCACTTGTGCTCTTTCTATCTAATTTACAATCAGCGTAGTCAGAATCCGAGTATCCTGACAAGTCAAAGGTTGAGGTTCTAGGATACCAAATCCCTACATTTAGGGTGCCCTTAACATATCTTAGTATTCTTTTTAGAGCTACTAAGTGCGTTTCCTTAGCACAAGTTTGATATCTAGCACACATTCCTACAGCAAAAAGGATATCAGGTCTGCTGGCTGTAAGGTACAGTAGACTTCCAATCATACTCCTATAAAGGTTGAGGTCCACTGGTTTACCATCAGGGTAACAATCTATTTTTACATTTGTGGCCATTGGGGTACTTATGCTTTTAGTGTCACGCCCCGAGACCTAGGAGTCACTGTTCCAATATAAAATCGGACAACATCTCCCTTGTTCGACGGACAATTTACACATACATACAATATCCAAATACACACGCAGATAATAATTTGGCCTCAGGCCTCAAAACCAAGACATAAACTGACCATAACACAAAATAAATCATACCTGACTGCGGACCGGTCCGACTTACAACAAACACATAGTCCATCAGAGGACTCAAAAATACAATACCAAGACAAATAAAATGCGATACAAGTTCCACGACATAAAACCAATCCAAACCAAATCATAAGGCGCAACGAAAAGAGAACTACGCGGAAGCACCCATCACTGGAGTCGTAAGGACCTGGGACTGGCAACTGGGGCTCCTCCGACGACCAATCATCCTGAAAACAAAAATATGGGCAACGGGGGTGAGTCCAAATAAACTCAGCGAATATCAGAAGCATATATGCACAGCAAGCTATAAATAACAATAAGAATCACACTGATACAGTCTCGAATATAGAGGATAAAGCATAACTGAATACTAAGGGGGGAAATACATACCAGAGTCCGTCTATCCTACAGATAGGTGTAATCAATCCCCTATATAACCTCAAGAATAATACACAATCCAAATGTGTATGTCACCTGTAAATGTATATCAAGCATATACAACACTCAAACACAATAAGCACCAACAAAGGTGCAATTCATCTTATACACTCGATGCAAAGATCTGTTCTGTACGCACCTCAGCCACCACCAGACAGGCGGTCGGGTGAATAGAAAACAGACAAGCCAACCACTCATGGTTGCCTAGAGAAGCCAACCTCTTGTGGCGTACAACATATAATGCCCAAGACTTGTGGCTATGCAAATATGATGCCCAGCACCTGTGGCAATGCAAGTATGTAGCCCAGCATCTGTGGCTATGCAAATATGATGCCCAGCACCTGTGGCAATGCAATCATGACGCCTAGCACCTGTGGCGGATGCAATATGTAGCCCAGCACCTGTGGCTATGCAAATATGATGCCCAGCACCTGTAGCAATGCAAACATGACGCCTAGCACCTGTGGCGGATGCAATATGTAGCCCAGCACCTGTGGCTATGCAAATATGATGCCCAGCACCTGTGGCAATGCAATATGTAGCCCAGCACCTGTGGCTATGCACATATGACGCCTAGCACCGGTGGCGAAATGCAATATGTAGCCCAGCACCTGTGGCTATGCAAATATGATGCCCAGCACCTGTGGCAATGCAATACGTAGCCCAGCACCTGTGGCTATACAAATATGCAACCTCAAACATGACTAGGGACGGGCTCAGACCTCAGGGGAGCCGATGGTCTCTATCATGATCATAGCATCATGCTAATAGCTCAATCAAACAAGAAACATGTCTACGCGACGGGCGCAGACCCTAGGGGGACGATGATCGCCAGTATGCAATCGTACAGAGCCTACAGCTCAGTATGCAACATGAGGGTAGTGCATGCCAACAACTCCCTCCTCACTAACCAGGTTGTCAACCACACATCGGTGGGAAAGGTACAGGTTTAACACATGTATCCAGATCTAACCATTCTACCCTAGGTATCCATGCAAGGTATATCTAGGAATCAATCCAACCACACTTCGGTGGGAAAGGTATAGGTCTAACGCATGTATCCAGATCTAACCATTCTACCCTAGGTATCCATGCAAGGTATATCTAGGAATCAATCCAACCACACTTCGGTGAGAAAGGTATAGGTCTAACGCATGTATCCAGATCTAACCATTCTACCCTAGGTATCCATGCAAGGTATATCTAGGAATCAATCCAATCACATTTCGGTGGGAAAGGTATAGGTCTAATGCATGTATCCAGATCTAACCATTCTACCCTAGGTATCCATGCAAGGTATATCTAGGAATCAATCCAACCACACTTTGGTGGGAAAGGTATAGGTCTAACGCATGTATCCAGATCTAACCATTCTACCCTAGGTATCCATGCAAGGTATATCTAGGAATCAATCCAACCACACATCGGTGGGAAAGGTATAGGTCTAACGCATGTATCCAGATCTAACCATTCTACCCTTGGTATCCATGCAAGGTATATCTAGAAATCAATACAACTACAGGTACTAAGTGACCTACCATCATATCTGAGCACATATGAACGCATGGCAAATATCGAGACTGTATATAACTAAACAGGAGTCATCTAAACAACATATATCTGATCATAATACACAAATGCAGGTACAGCGTATAAACTTACTATTATCTATAACAAACTATGCATAATAGTAAGACAATATCTAAAAAGATAAGTCAGGGGTACCCGCCTCAAATGACGATGCTCGTATTACCAGAGAACCTCCCGTCCAATGGTCCGCAACCAAAAGTCCAAAAGCAATCAATCAGTGTCCTGTATCAAAGGACATATTAGATAGCTATTTACGTAGAAACCACCACTAATCAACTATTAAGTAGTAATTATAACGATCATAATCGTCAGGGTTAGGTTTTGAGTTCAGGTTTAAATCAGAGTTGAACCCAAATGATGACCTCAATTATGGTTAACCACTTAACCCAACCCACCCATCTCAATCCAATTCACGACCTATATCCAAAAGCTAGATCAAGATAAGAACATCCACCAATCCACCTATTTTGAATGCTTACGGTAGCATTTCAACACAAAACAGAATAAATAAAGAGGGAAAACTTATCTCAGTCCAAGAATAGATGGGGTTGCACCAAAATGGAGCTCACAATGGACTAAGGAACACAGAATCACATTCCTACCCAAAGAGGCACTCACGGTAGCTTTACAAGACAAAATGGAACAAATAAACTTCCCCAACCAAAACTACTTCCATTGGAGCTCACAGCACAAGTGGAAAAAGGACATTAACGGCACACACATAATCCCAACAGATTCCCCACATAAAGCTCAAACTTAGAACTCTTAGCAAGAAGATCCGAAACCAATTCAAAGCACCAAAATCCCAGTGATCTAGATTCCCAATAAGGACACAATTCCAATTCCAAACAACATCCTATTCTAACAATATAGCTCATAGCAAGAGACGGAAAACCCATCATTCCAGAGAAAACAATGTGAGTCTCTCACAACAGAATAAATCCAAGATTGAATTACTGTCAAAACTCTAATTCGATTCCAAAGCAAAGATCTACGGTACATGCACTATTCTAACAGAGCTACCAACAAGGTATAAACATCAAGCTATCCAAACAGCTTACCCAATTCATCTACATAGTTTGACTTCATCCAAAACCACCACTGGTCGAAACTCTTCCACCCAGTTTGAAATGAATCACCAATATCACACAGCAGGATCATCAAACCTAAAACAGAATTACTACCCATGATTCGCAGTTCTAAAACCATACCAATAGTGAACCCATAGAGAAATCAAATCATCCAAAAATTCACCAGATAGCTCAATCCTACCTGGATTGGTGTCGGCGTCGTTCCTCTGCTCAGATCCGAGTGATCCAGCCATCGATCAGAGAAGCCGGTCAAAGATCCTCTTCTCCCATGAGCCGCCTTGAACCCTTATCCCACTCCCAATGTGAGCAGCGGATCACCGTAAGGAACCCAACTCAGGGACAAGGAATGGCCAGCGGTGGCTCGCGTCGCTGGAGGAGGTAGAGGGAGAAGCCACCTGGCTGTCGGCGTGGCGTAGGGCACGCGTTTGCGAAGGGGAGAAAAGAGATGAGGGACGGCGTGAGTCGGCTGCAGCATCGGTTTAGGGCACGCGAAGGACTAGGAAAGCAGTCGGGTGCGTGCGGCCGAGAGTGGAGAGGAGAAAGGAATTTATGGGTGGCCATTTTGCACATTAGCCCTCAACCTTTCGGCAAATCCCAAGGATGCCCTCAATTTTTTGTTTTTAAACATTTAGCTCCTCACAACTTAGGTTTCAAGTGGTTTAACCCTCAAATTTTTAGTTTTGGTCTCGGAAACCGTAAATCTTCTTCCGAAAAATTTTCTAGATCGCGTAAAATGTGTCGGATTTAACATTTAGAGTTGTCCATTTTGAATTTCTTTATTTATTCCTTAGCATATTTAGATTGATGAACATAATTTCTATCCCTAGTTTGTTTAATTTGTAACCCTAGAAAGAAGTTGAGCTCACCAACTAAGCTCATTTCAAATTCGTTTTCCATTATTTTAACGAATTCTTTTAGGAAGTTTGAGTTGGTGGACCCAAAAATTATGTCATCGACGTAGATTTGGGCAATAAAGATTTCTTTTCCTAAGATTTTAATAAATAGGGTTGAGTCAATTCGTCCTTGTTTGAATTTTTTAGAAATTAGGTAGGTTGATAAGCGTTCATACCAGGCTCTAGGTGCTTGTTTTAGTCCATAAAGTGCTTTGGTATGTTTGTAAACGTGGTCAGGTCTTTCTAAGTCCTCAAAACCAGGGGTTGTCCTACATAAACTTCTTCCTTAATAAATCCATTTAGAAAAGCTGACTTTACATCCATTTGATAGAGTTTAAATCCTTTATGGGATGCAAAAGCTAATAACATCCTAATGGACTCGAGTCTAGCTACTGGGACATAGGTTTCGTCATAATCTAACCCTTCTACTTGACTGAACCCTTTAGCTACTAAGCGGGCTTTATTTCTGACTATCTCTCCTTGATCATTTAACTTATTCCTAAAAACCCACTTAGTGTCAATGACGGATTTGCCCTCAGGTTTAGGTACTAGTTCCCAGACTTGGTTCCTTTCAAATTGGGCTAATTCTTCTTGCATAGCTATGATCCAATCAGGATCAGGTAGGGCTTCCTCTATAGTCTTAGGTTCAATTTTTGAAATCATTGCTATCTGACTAAGGTTTCTATAGGAAGACCTGGTTCTGACTCATAAAGTTGGATCACCCACAATTCGATCAGTAGGGTGACTAAGTCTGGATTTCTTGGTTTTTCTAGAACTTGGTTCAGCCTCAGGTCCGGCTGGTCGATTTGGTTCAATATTTTGTTCAATTGTCTCAGAAGTTGGTTCAATAGTTAGTTCATTTAAGGGTTCAATTAAAGGTTCAACTGTTTGTTCATTATCTTCTTGATCAGTATTTGATGAAGTTAGATTTGGATTATCAGATTTTGAGTTGATTTCTTCATCAAATATTAAATTTGTTGTTTCTTCAATTTTCTTAGTTTGTTTGTTGTAAACCCTATAGGCTCTACTTGTGGTTGAATATCCTAGGAAGATGCCTGGGGTTGACTTAGACTGAGATTTACCTAGATAGTCCTTGGTGTTTAGGATATGGACTTTGCACCCAAAGACCCTTAGGTAGTGCAGGTTTGGAAGTCTATGGTAGTATAATTCATAGGGTGTTTTATTGTGTCGTTTGTTAATTAGTACCCTATTTTGGATGTAGCAAGCCGTACTAATTGCTTCTGCCCAATATTGGTTAGCTAGGTTAAATTCATTGAGCATAGTCCTAGCGGCTTCCTGTAGGATTCTATTTTTCCTTTCGACTATCCCATTTTGCTGGGGGGTTCTATGATATGAAAATTCGTGTATGTACCCATTTACTTTATAAAATTCCTCTAATCGTTGATTTTCAAACTCTCCCCCGTGGTCACTCCTAAGTCTTTTGATTTTAGTATCGTTTTGATTTTCAATTAACTTACAAAAGTCATTGAATAGGTTTAGGATTTCATCTTTAGTCTTTAGAAACCTAACCCAGGTAAACCTAGAGTAATCATTAACCATTACTAAGCAGTACCTGTTTTCGCTTAGTGACTTGGCTCCATGTGAATCAAATAGGTCAAGGTGCAGGAGCTCAAGTGTGGTTTGAGTTAGATCATATTGAATCAGTTTGTGATTAGACCTGATTTGTTTACCTTGATTACATGATTCACATATTAAATTTTCATGATTTTTAATTTTAGGGATACCTTTAATTAGGCCAAGTTGGGTGATTTTTGAAATTATTCTCAAATTTGTGTGACCTAATCTCCTATGCCAGATGTTTGATTGTTCTAACTGAGTTAACATGCATTTTGGTACTAGAGGTAGGTTTATAGTGTAAACATTATTTTTCCTAGTGCCCTTAAGCATGATTTCTGAGTCTTGCAAGTTTCTAATCAGGCAGTTAGAATTGGTAAAGGTAACTACATAACCAGTATCACACAATTGACTTATGCTAAGCAAGTTAAATTTAAAATCTTCAACCAAAAGAACTTTCTTAATAACAAAGTCAGATTTAAGTTCAATATTACCTGACCTAATTACCTTGAGTGTAGCATTGTTGCCAAATGCTACTGAGCCTAGGATTTTGAACTTGAGTTTGGTGAATTTCAATTTATCTCCAGTCATGTGTCTGGAGCACCAGCTATCCAACATCCATTGGTCCAAATCTTTATGTTCCTACACATAAAGAGTTTTGTTGATTTAGATCCAATTAGAATCAGGAATAGCCTAAATTGATTTTCAAAATCTAGTCTGTATCACCCAAATCTAGGGTTATCAATCACGTTAGCCTTATAGGTTTTTTGTGAGACGGGTTTTAATAGATAGAATTAATTTGAAAAGTCATGATTTAGTTTGAAAAAGTTAGGTTAATTTTGAAAACAATTGTTTTGAATTTATTTTTTAAAAAAATTGAATCTAGAATTAACTGAAGATTTGTGTTAGATTCGAATTTGACAATGAATAATTTGAATCTGAATTTCAAATATTGGCTTCTAGGTCTTGGCGAGGCACTAGGCCTTCTTTGGCCGTAGCCTTATTGGATCATCAACTCTTTCCTTGACAAAGCCTTTCAATGAGATTTCATTTTCAAAATTAGTCTTTGAAAAATTCTGGTCTGACTAGTTTGGGTCTTGGATCGGTAGCTTCGGTTAGTTTCACCAGTCTAAAGAGACCAAGTAGAGTATACTTGATCTTATTAGAATTGGCTTCCCTAACGTACTATCATCTCACCGCCACCCAATACTATGTTGTTCAAATTTCAGTTAAGTTGGTTTAGTCCTTAAACTAACCATTCCTAAGTCTAAGCATGGTAAATTGCAGAAATTAAGTAAACAAGCAATCAAGCAATTTTAAAAACAAGACTAGAAATTTATCTAACTATAAATATTGTTTTTAATTTGGCTCCCCCTGGACTAAAGCCACGATAATGGTTAGGCAAGATGTGAATCTTGTCCTTGGGGATCCAATACTGATTTGATCCAGTTTGTTTGTTCAGGCACAGTTTGGGTACCCATGCCTGAACTTTAGGTCTGGACTGGTTCAGTACAGCATAGTAGGATCTTTGTCTAGATTTGGTTCTATAGTCCAACCCGGATCGATTTAGAACCGACTTCTGTTTTCCAAGAATCATGTCAAGACCCTTGGAACCAAAAGTGAATCGTTCTAAGGCAGCTCTAAGATCCTTAACTTGAGTTTTCAAGAAAGAGTTCTCTGATTCAAGTTTTTCAACTTGAGCAGAGGTTCCTTCTCGGACCTTCTCAATTAAGGGTTCAGAGTCTGCTCTTTCTTTCAGGAGTTTTACTTCCTGTCTGAGAGACTCGACTCGGATTTTGGCTTTTGCCAAATCTCGAGAAAGATAAGAAATTAATTCGCATAATTGAATTCTAGAAAAACCACTTACAGTTATTTCGCCATTTTCTAAAAAAGTGAGCTTGCCGTCATCCGGCTCCGATTCTGACTCGGTCTCGATTTCTTCTGAGGCGGTTAGTGCGAGCAGGTTAGATTGTGGCACCTCTTCTCCTTCTTCGGAGGAGGACTCGTCCCAAGTTGCCTAAAGTGCCTTCTTTCTTCTTGCTTTCTTGGCTTCTTTTAGGTCAGGGCATTCGGATTTGAAATGTCCCTTTTTGTTGCACTCAAAGCAAGTCACACTTGATTTGTTCTTAGTTGATTCAGCTTGATCTTCCTTCTTTCGGCTGGCTTTTCTTCTATTGGATTGATTCTTCAATTCCTTGTAGTAGTTTCGGGCCAGTCGAACCAGCTTAGGTCGATCTCCTTCGTCATCTTCTGAGTCTGAGTCTAAATCAGACTCGGGTGCAGGTTGAGTTTTCTTCTTGGATATCTTTCCAGCTTTACCTGCAATAATGGCAATATCTTTCTCGACCAGGGTGTAGTTAGTCTGCTCATGTAACTCAAGTTCTGAAAACAGTTCATCTAATTTAATTTTTGAAAGGTCCCTTGAAACCTTGTATGCATCTACCATAGATGCCCACAAGGTATTTCTCGGGAAAGCATTAAGAGCATACCTTATCAGGTCACGGTTTTCTACCTTGTGATCGATGGTGTGTAGTCCATTCATCAACCCCTGAATTCTGGCATGGAGTTGAGCTGCTGTTTCGTTGTCATTCATCTTGATCGTGTACAGCTTGTTCAGGAGGAGATCTCTTTTGCTGATTCGAGTATCTGAAGTTCCTTCGTGCAGCTCGATCAGCTTACCCCACAGCTCCTTTGCACTGTTGAATGGTCCTACCTGATTCAACTCCTCCTTGGTTAGGCCGCATTGAAGAGTCTGGGTCGCTTTAGCATCAGCTTTAATTTTTCTTTTCAGAGCGGTATCCCATTCAGTGTACGACTGTGGCACTCCTTCAGCATTCTTTGGAATCTTCAGTCCCGACTGGATGATTATCCACATGTCCACCTGAGTTTTCAGGTGGACCTCCATCCGACTTTTCCAGTAGGAGAAGTCCTCTCCACTGAAAAGTGGTGGCCTGGCTGTGCTGAATCCTTCTTGCATGACCATTTTATCTGAAAAAATAAGAGTAAACGAAAACATATCCCAAGACTTGGTCTTGGATTAGTAGTGCGGGAAAAAAAATATTTATCGAGGGGTGTTGCACCAACCCCGATTAACAAAAAAATTTCGAACAAAAAAAAATTCGTAAAAATTCGAAAAATTCTCAAACTGGTGGTTGCACCAATTTTGAGCTTCCCCACTCTGATACCACTTGTTGGATCGAGAGAATACGATAGAGGGGGGGGTGAATATCGTAAAACGTTTCGGATTCAAGATTAAGAGAATAAGCAGTGGAAATTTCAAACATAACGCAAAGAACTCAAGTGATTTACTTGGTTCGGAGTCGCGGTCGGCTCCTACTCCAAGGCCCACGGTCGTTGACCGTTTACTGCGGGCAATTCTATATGTGCGCAAAAGGTTTATAGACAGATATTACAATTGAAGAACAGTAAACTTAAAAAGTCAGCTCTTTGTTACCGACGTCCGATGTGGATTGTATTTTGGAGCAGAGAGACGTCGTCGGCGCTTGTATCTCGAATTGGGAGGTTTCCGGGGCAGAGCGCTTGAGTAGAAGAGCGTATTGGCGTTTTTAAAAGTGATGATCAAGCCTCAGGGGTCGAGCCCCTTTTATAGCAGGTCTGGGGGCGCCCTGGACGTTGGGGGTGCCCTGGACGTTGGGGGCGCCCTCTACGTGTCCTCTGATCCGTAACTCTCTCGGTCAGCTCTAATCCCTCCAAAATTGTGATCGAGCTTTGACGAGGGCACCCGAGAAGCAGGGGGCGCCCGGGTTGACTCAGTCTGCTGGCTTCTCGCTGGCTTGAACCTTATCTGCCTCGTTGGCTTGGACCCAGGGCGCCCTAAGCATCCGGGGCGCCCGGGAGCACGAGGGCGCCCGGGAGTATGGGGGCACCCCGCCCAGTGAACTGCCGAAGCACATGTTTGCTTAACTTATTTTGCCTTGACCTTGGGGGCGCCCTGGACAATGGGGGCGCCCTACTCGGCTGTTGCCTCTCTCCTTTGAGGTGTTCTGAGCTACAGAAACTCATTCCTTCGGTCCTGCATCCAAGGTTAGTCCAAAACAACACAAAGCAATCAAGTATTAGGTTTATACAGCCTTAGCTGTCTTGGTTCTGACTTTGGGTCTCCAAAATGGAGCCCTAGGTCGAGCCGATGCCTACTGTTCCCTCCACGGGGAACGCGTCCTCACCTACTCCTCTCAGGAAAGTTTACCTTTTGCCAACCGGCTCCTCCGGTTGGACTTTTCCCCGATGCACCTGACCAGGTCTTCGTGCCTACCTTCGGAGCAGGTCTTCATGCCTACCTTCCGAGCAGGTCTTCGGTGCCCAGCTCCTTGCCAGGGCTTCGTGCCCAGTCCTCGACCAGAACTTCGTGCCCACCTTCCGAGCAGGTCTTCGGTGCCCAGCTCCTTGCCAGGGCTTCGTACCCAATCCTCGACCAAGACTTCTTTTCCTGTATACTTAGTGAATATGTTAGATCAACATAATATCTTAACTTTTGAACCCTTTAGCCATTATCAAAACACAGGTTCGACTTGGGTGCTNGAACCAAAACCAATTTTAATTATCTCTTTAGGGTCCTGTCTAACCCAATTAGCTACTTACTAACTGTTATAAATAGTAATTTTCGCTAGGGTTAGTCAAGTTAAGTGTTCTGTTTAAGTTAGATTTTCTAAGCTTGACACTTAACTTAATTACAGTTTAAGTTGTATTTAGTGCCCCAATTACTGCAGATGCACTGACGTAAAGCATCTTGAATTAAGGCAAAGACCTAAGCATCTCAACCCATTCTATGTTATCAGTCAAAAAGTACCCTAAGGTGCTTGTGAGATGCTGACTTCTAGATCTATAGGTGCATGCAGTTCTAGGGTTAGGACCTAAGCTAATTCCATTTGCGAAAAAAACCCTAGTTTTGAAGGGGGTAGTTTTAAATAAAACTAAGTCAGAAAATTGATTTTTAAAATTGTAAAAAGATTTTGAAAATTAAGTAAAGCAGTTTTAAAATTATTTTAAAAGCTGATTTTTAAATCAAGTAAAGCAGTAAAAAACCAAAAGTAGAGTAAACCTATTCTACCAAGCATAACCCTAACTGCCTTCTTAGTGAGCTGAACTCAGATTCAGGTAGGGGTTTGGTGAATATGTCAGCTAAGTTAGATTTAGAATCTACATATTTAAGGACTATCTCACCCCTGGCTACGTGATCTCTTACAAAATGGTGTTTGACTTCTATGTGTTTAGTTCTAGAGTGTTGGATTGGATTTTTAGTCAGATTAATTGAGCTTATATTATCAATGTAGACCTGAGTTTTAGTGTAGTTAAGCTAGAAGTCTTTAAGAGTGTGCATCATCCATAAAAGTTGTGCTACACATTCTCCTAAAGCTACATACTCAGCTTCAGTTGTGGATAGAGCTACACAGTGTTGTTTTCTGCTGCACTAACTTACTAGACTATTTCCTAACAGTTGGCAGCTTCCACTTGTGCTCGGCAGCTTCCACTTGTGCTCTTTCTATCTAATTTACAACCAACGTTGTCAGAATCAGAGTATCCTACCAAGTCAAAGGTTGAGGTCCTAGGATACCAAATCCCTACATTTAGGATGCCCTTAACATATCTTAGTATTCTTTTTAGGGCTGCTAAGTGCGTTTCCTTAGCACAGGTTTGGTATCTAGCACACATTCCTACGGCAAAGAGGATATCAGGTCTGCTGGCTGTAAGGTACAGTAGACTTCCAATCATACTCCTATAAAGTTTAAGGTCTACTGGTTTACTATCAGGGTCACTATCTATTTTTACATTTGTGGCCATGGGGGTACTTATGCTTTTAGAGTTATCCATTTTAAATTTCTTTATTAACTCCTTAGCATATTTGGATTGATGGACATAATTTTCATCCCTAGTTTGCTTAATTTGTAACCCTAGAAAGAAATTGAGCTCACCAACTAAGCTTATTTCAAATTCATTTTCCATTATTTTAACAAATTCTTTTAGGAAGTTCGAGTTGGTTGACCCAATGATTATGTCATCGACGTAGATTTGGGCAATAAAAATTTCTTTTCCTAAGGTTTTAATAAATAGGGTTGAGTCAATTTGTCCTTGATTAAATTCTTTATAAATTAAGTATGTTGATAAGCATTTATACCAGGCCCTAGGTGCTTGTTTTAGTCCATAAAGTACTTTGGTGAGTTTGTAAACATGGTTAGGTCTTTCTAAGTCCTTAAAACCAGGAGGTTGTCCTACATAAACTTCTTCCTTAATGAATCCATTTAGAAAAGCTGACTTTACATCCATTTGGTATAATTTAAATCCTTTATGGGATGCAAAGGCTAACAACATCCTAATGGACTCAAGTCTAGCTACCGGGGCATAGGTTTCGTCATAATCTAACCCTTCTACTTGACTGAACCCTTTTGCTACTAAGTGGGCTTTATTTCTAACTATTTCTCCTTGATCATTTAGCTTATTCCTAAAAACCCACTTAGTGTCAATGATGGATTTGCCCTCAGGTTTAGGTACTAGTTCCCAGACTTGGTTCCTTTCAAATTGGGCTAACTCTTCTTGCATAGCTATGATCCAATCAGGATCAGGTAGGGCTTCCTCTATAGTCTTAGGTTCAATTTTTGAAATCATTGCTATCTGACTGAGGTTTCTATAGGAGGACCTAGTTCTGACTCCTAAAGTTGGATCACCCACAATTTGATCAGTTGGGTGACTGAGTCTAAGTTTCATGGTTTTTCTAGAACTTGGTTCAACCTCAGGTCCGGCTGGTCGGTTTAGTTCAATATTTGGTTCAACTACTCGGGTTGGTTCAATAGTTGGTTCAATTGACTCACGAGTTGGTTCAATAGTTAGTTCATTTAAGGATTCAATTAAAGGTTCAACAGTCTATTCATTATCTTCTTGATCAGTATTTGATGAAGTTAGATCTGGATTATCAGATTTTGAGTTGATTTCTTCATCAAATATTAGATTTGTTGTTTCTTCAATTTTCTTAGTTTGTTTGTTGTAAACCCTATAGGCTTTGCTTGTTGTTGAATATCCTAGGAAGATGCCTGGGGTTGACTTAGACTGGAATTTACCTAGATAGTCCTTGGTGTTTAGGATATGGACTTTGCACCCAAAGACTCTTAGGTAGTGTAGGTTAGGAAGTCTATGGTAGTATAATTCATAAGGTGTTTTATTGTGTCGTTTGTTAATTAGTACCCTATTTTGGATGTAGCAAGCCGTACTAATTGCTTCTGCCCAATATTGGTTAGCTAGGTTAAATTCATTGAGCATAGCCCTAGCGGCTTCCTGTAGGGTTCTATTTTTCCTTTCGACTATCCCATTTTGCTGGGGGGTTCTAGGACACGAAAATTCGTGTATATACCCATTTACTTTACAAAATTCCACGAATCGTTGATTTTCAAACTCTCCCCCGTGGTGACTCCTAAGTCTTTTGATTTTGGTATCATTTTGATTCTCAATTAACTTACAAAAATCATTGAACAAGTTTAGGGTTTCATCTTTGGTCTTTATAAACCTAACCCAGGTAAACTTAGAGTAATCATCAACTATTACTAAGCAGTATCGGTTTCCACTTAGTGACTTGGCTCCATGTGAATCAAATAGGTCAAGATGCAGGAGCTCAAGTGTGCTTTGAGTTAGATCAGACTAAATAAGTTTGTGATTAGATCTGATTTGTTTACCTTGATTACATGATTTACATATTAAGTTTTCATGGTTCTTAATTTTAGGGATACCTTTAATTAGGCCAAGTTGAGTGATTTTCGAAATTATTCTCAAATTTGTGTGACCTAATCTCCTATGCCAAAGGTTTGATTGTTCTAATTGAGTTAACATGCATTTAGGTACTAGAGGTAGGTTTATAGTGCAAACATTATTTTTCCTAGTGCCTTTAAGCATGATTTCTGAGTCTTGCAAGTTTCTAATCAGGCAGTTAGAATTGGTAAAGGTAACTACATAACCAGTATCACACAATTGACTTATGCTAAGCAAGTTAAATTTAAAATCTTCAACCAACAGAACTTTCTTAATAACAAAGTCAGATTTAAGTTCAATATTACCTGACCCAATTACCTTGAGTGTAGCATTGTTGCCAAATGCTACTGAGCCTAGGTTTTTGAACTTAAGTTTGGTGAATTTCAATTTATCCCCAGTCATGTGTCTGGAGCACCCGCTATCCAACATCCATTGGTCCAAATCTTTATGTTCCTACACATAAAGAGTTTTGTTGATTTGGATCCAATTAGAATCAGGAATAGCCTAAATTGATTTTCACAACCTAGTCTGTCTCACCCAATCTAGGGTTATCAATCACGTTAGCCTTATAGGTTTTGTGAGACAGGTTTTGATAGATAGAATTATTTTGAAAAATTATGATTTATTTTGAAAAACTTAAATTAATTTTGAAAATAGTTGATTCTGATTTTATTTTTTAAAAATAATGTTTGAATCTACAATTAACTGAAAATTTATGTTAGATTCGAATTTGACAAAGAATAATTTGAATTTGAATTTCAAAAATTGGCTTCCAAGTCTTGGCGAGGCACTAGGCCTTCTTTGGTCGTAACCTTATTGGATCATCAACTCTTTCCTTGACAAAGCCTTTTAATGAAATTTCATTTTCAAAATTATTTTTTGAAAAATTCTGGTCTAACTAGTTTGGGTCTTGGATCAGTAGCTTCGGCTAGTTTCACCAATCTGAAGAGACCAAGTAGAGTATACTTGACCTTATTAGAAGAGGCTTCCCTAAAGTACTATCATCTCACCGCTACCCAATACTATGTTGTTCAAATTTGAGTTAAGTTGGTTTAGTCCTTACACTAACCAGTCCTAAGTCTAAGCATGGTAAATTGCAAAAATTAAATAAACATGCAATTATGTGATTTGAAAACAAGAATTGAAATTTATCTAACTATAAATATTGTTTTTAATTTGTCTCCCCCTGGACTAAAGCCATGATAATGGTTTGGCAAGATGTGAATCTTGTCCTTGGGGATCCAGTATTGATTTGATCCAGTTTGTTTGTTCAGGCACAGTTTGGGTACCCATACCTGAACTTTAGGTTTGGACTGGTTCAGTACAATATAATATGTTCTTTGTCTAGACTTGGTTCTATAACCTAATCCGGATCGATTTAGAACCGACTTCTGATTTCCAAGGATCATGTCAAGACCCTTGGAACTAGAAGTGAACCGTTCTAAGGTTGTTCTGAGGTCCTTGACTTGAGTTTTCAAGGAGTAGTTCTCTTTCTTAAGTTTTTCAACTTGAGTAGAGGTTTCTTCTTGAACCTTCTCAGTTAAGGATCCAGAGTCAGCTCCCTCTTTGAGGAGTTTTACTTCCTGTCAGAGAGATTCAACTCGGAGTTTAGCTTTTGCCAAGTCTCGAGAAAGATACGAAATTAATTCATTTAACTGATTTCTAGAAAAACAACTTACAGTTATTTCTCCATCCTCTGAAAATATGAGTTTGCCGTCGTCCGGCTCCGATTCTGACTCGGTCTCGATTTCTTCTGAGGCGGTTAGTGCGAGCAGGTTCGACTGTGGGACCTCTTCTTCGGAGGAGGAGGAGGACTCGTCCCATGTCGCCTAAAGTGCCTTCTTCTTTCTCGTCTTCTTCGTTTCCTTCAGATTGGGGCATTCAGTCTTGTAGTAACCCTTTTTCTTGCATTCGTAATAGGTCACGTTTGGTTTGTTCTTTTCATTTGAGGGTTCGGCTGGTTCTTCCTTTCTTCGGCTGGCTTTCCTTCTGTTGGTCTGGTTTTTCAGTTCTTTGTAGTACTCCCGGGCTAGCCGAACCAGCTTAGGTCGATTTCCCTCGCTGTCTTCTGAGTCTGAGTCTGAATCAGACTCGGGTGCAGGTTGAGGCTTCTTCTTGGTTGTCTTTCCAGCATTACCTGCAACAAAAGCGATGCCTTTCTCGGCCAGATTGCAGTTAGTCTGCTCAAGTAACTCAAGTTCTGAAAATAGTTCATCTAATTTTATTTTTGAAAGGTCCCTTGAAACCTTGTATGCATCTACCATAGATGCCCACAAGGTATTTCTCGGGAAAGCGTTAAGAGCGTACCTTATCAGGTCACGATTTTCTACCTTGTAACCGATTGTGTGTAATACGTTCATTAACTCCTGAATTCTGGCGTGGAGCTGGGCTATTGTTTCGTTGTCGTTCATCTTGATCGTGTACAACTTGTTCAAGAGGAGATCTCTCTTGCTGATTCGAGTATCCGAAGTTCCTTCGTGTAGCTCGATCAGCTTACCCCACAGCTGCTTTGCATTGTTGAATGGTCCTACCCGATTCAACTCTTCCTTAGTCAGGCCGCATTGAAGTGTCTGGGTTGCTTTGGCATCAGCTTCAATTTTTCTTTCAGAGCGGTATCCCACTCAGCGTAAGACTGTGGCACTCCTTCAGCATTATTTGGAATCTCCAATCCAGACTGGATGATTATCCACATGTCCACCTGAGTTTTCAGGTGGACCTCCATCCGACTTTTCCAGTAGGAGAAGTCCTCCCCACTGAAAAGTGGTGGTCTGGCTATGCTGAATCCTTCTTGCATGGCCATTTATCTGAAAATATGAGTAAAAGGAAAGAAATATCCCAAGACTTGGTCTTGGATTAGTAGTGCGGGAAGAAAAAAATATTTATCGACGGGTGTTGCACCAACCTCGATTATCGATGAAAATTTTTAAAAAAAAATTAAAAAGAAATCTGAAAAAAAAACTCTCAAATAGGTGGTTGCACCAAATTTGAGCTTCCCCGCTCTGATACTACTTGTTGGATCGAGAGAATACGATAGAGGGGGGGTGAATATCGTAAATCGTTTTCGAATTTGAAAAGAGAATAGGCAGCGGAAAATTAAAACATAACGCAAAAACACAGGCGGTTTTACTTAGTTCGGAGTCGCAATCGGCTCCTACTCCAAGGCGCACGGTCGTTGACCGTTTACTGCGGGCAATTCTATATGAGCGCAAAATGTTACAAAAGATATTACAGTTGTAGTGCAGTAAATGAAATGTAGTGTAGTAAATGAAATTGACTTCTTCATTTACCGACGCCCGTTGTGGATCGTATTTTCGAGCAGAGGGTCATCGTCGGCGCTTGAATCTTGAGATGGAATGTTTCCGGAGTAGCGCACTTGAGTCGAAGAGCGTAGAAGCGTTAGCAAGCTGTGTTCAGAAGCCTTGGGGGTCGAGGGCTATTTATAGCAGTCCTGGGGGTGCCCTGGACGTTGGGGGCGCCCTCTACGTGGCCTCCGATCCGCAACAATCTCGGTCAGCCCTTATCCCGCTCGAGTAGGGCTGAGGTTTGACTGTGGGGGCGCCCGAGACGCTGGGGCACCCTGGTTGACTTGGTCTGCTGGCTTCTCGGCTGGTTCACATCGTTGGCTTGAACTTAGGGCGCCCTGGGCACTGGGGGCGCCCCGGACACTGGGGGTGCCCTGGCCCAGTAAGCCTTTGAAGCGCTTTTTTTGTTTACTGCTTTGCCTTGACCTTGGGGGCGCCCGGGACCTCCGGGGCGCCCTACTCAACTGCTGCCTCTCTCCCTTGAGGCGTTCTGAGGTGCAGAGACTCGTTTCTTTGGTCCTGCATCCAGGGTTAGTTGCAAATATAATAAAACAAGAATATGTTATGATTATACAGCCTTAGCTGTCTTGGTTCTGACTTTGGGTCTCCAAAATGGAACCCTATGTTGAACCGACGCCTACTGTTCCCTCGACGGGGAGCTCGTCCTCACCTACTCCTCTCAGGAGAATTTACCTGTTGCCAACCGGCTCCTCCGGTTGGACCTTTGCCCAGCAGTCCTTCGCCAGGTGCCTAGCTGTCCTTCGCCATGTCTTTAGTACCTAGCAGTCCTTTGCCTGGTGCCCGACAGTCCTTCGCCAGGTCTTCGGTTCCAAGCAGTCCTTCGCCTGGTGCCTAGCAGTCCTTCACTAGGTCTTTGACTCCTAGCAGCCCTTCGTAGGTGCCCAGCGGCCCTTCGCTAGGTCTTAGGATTCAGATGCCTAGTAGTCCTTCGCTAGGTGCCTAACAGTCCTTTGCTAGGACTTCAATCTGCACACTCAAGTAGCATGTTAGATAAACATACCATCTTAACTTTTGAACCCTTTGCCATTATCAAAATACAGGTTCGACTTGGGTGCTCTCTGCACCAACAGGGGGCGCCCGGGTTGACTCAGTTTGCTGGCTTCTTGCTGACTTGAACTCTATCTGCTTCATTGGCTTGGATCTAGGGCGCCCGAGGCATCCGGGGCGCCCAGGAGCTTGGGGGTGCCCGCCCTGTTGGGACGGGGTGCATGTTGACATGGATGCGGGTTCGTAATTTTAAAATTAATTACGTGCAGCGGAAGGTTTAGCATAAATAATTTCTCAAATTATTTAACCACACATCTAAGCATGCAACCTTATGTTGTGTAGACATGATCATATATTTAAAATTTTGTAGAAACGTAAACTAATTTACTTGTTACCTCACGTAACTCGAAGAAAGGGACGAGATCCAACCGTAAGCGTCCCTTGGAAGCTCCGCCTCTATTCGCGTCCACGCCGAGTATCTTCGGGATGACTTCGCAAAGCCACGAGTTTCGTGTTCTCGAGAACTACTAGATTCTCCGAGAACGCGACAAGAAACCAAGAGAGAAATAATTATATCGGAAAAACTCACCACCAAGGTTGGCCGGAATCACAATTCCGGCGAGCAGGAGGAAGATGACTTGCGCCCAATCCCAAGGTGATGATGGCCGGAGAGGAAGATCGTCTCAACGGAAGAACTTCGTCGCCTCGGTGCTTCTCCTTGTGCTCATGGCAAGAAGAAGGGAGAAGAAGGGAGAGGCCGACCAAGAGAAAGAAGGGAGGAGAGGGAGAGAGCCCAAGCAAGAATACTTGGATTATTTCGAATGAATTCCAAGCCTTGCTTTGGGTCCTTTATATAGTGGCCTCTCAACAGCCAAGTCTCTTTTTTCTTATGAAATAAATTTTCATAAGAAAGTTATCATATAAATTTTCTATTACTTATTCCATCATGCCAAGTCTTGATTTTATATCATGGTTAAAATCATATTTTAATTCATGATAAAAATCAACCAAGTCTCTTTTTCTTATGGAATAAATTTTCATAAGAAATTTATCATATAAATTTCTTTATATAAATTTCTTTATCATGGTAAATCAATCCATGATTGATTTTATAAAATAAAATAAACCAATCCATGGTTTATTTTAATTTCCATGAAAAATAAATTTTATATAAATTTCTTTATATAAATTTTTTTATATAAATTTCTTTATCATGGTAAATCAATCAATGATTGATTTTATAAAATAAAATAAACCAATCCATGGTTCATTTTAATTTCCATGAAAAATAAATTTTATATAAATAAATTTCTTTATATAAATTTCTTTATCATGGTAAATCAATCCATGATTGATTTTATAAAATAAAATAAATCAATCCATGGTTCATTTTAATTTCTATGAAAAAATAAACCAAACCTTGGTTTATATAAAAATTTATATCATCCATAATTTTATAAAACAAACCACACTTGATTTATTTTATAAATTGAACCAAACAATTTGGTTCCCTCACGTTGTTGTGGTCGGCCAAGCAAAGAGGGTGGGGACCCTCTTTGGCCGGCCTATCCAGGCCACGCCCCAATGAATTAAACTCATTTAATTCATCTATTAAGTCTTCAAAAGACTTAGCCATTTTACGCTTCCGATGCGTCTCTGAAAAATTCAGATTCAATTTATCGTTTGGCTCAACCAAACCTAATCTCTCTCTTGATTGGAAAATCCAATTTTCAACTCGTTTTAAATCCCTCGGATTACTCGTAGTGCGTGTGACTAAATAGGCTTTCGATTTCTGTTGGTCGTCTATAATTAACCAATTATAGAACGATCATGAGTGGCACCTAGTAGTACATCATGATCCCCAATTATTCGAAAGATCAACGGTTGACCTCAGAAACAATTCTGAAATCCTTCAGCAGCTATAATGAATCGTGCCCCATTCCCTTCACCATCTTATACCCACTTGGTTCAGGACATGGTCTATGTGTGTCTGTCCCCACTAGGCTGACTACGTCACACCTAGCCCAAGTAACATTTTCTCGTCCTACGGATTCTAATTACTCTCATGTATCTAAGAGATTCATACTCTGAACATGTCATGCTCTGGCCAGAGGCTTCGAGTAACAATCCGACGATAGGCCTTGGGTATACATCTCCTCGCAAGGAGTGGTGAATCCTTTGTAGGCTGTTCAAACATCTTCGGGCACTTCGGCTTATACCCAATCATCCTGGGGCCACACCTCCTTGGAGATGCTTGCTTAAGATGTCAAAGTATAAGTCTTCATGACCAAGATGACTTGAACACTGCAAGTCAAAGGAACATCGCACTTAAGCTGCAGTAAGAACTTCACTGACATGTCTATATGTAGACTACCATATGAAGCTTTACAGCCAGTCACTCCAATGAACTAGTTCCCTTAACTAGCATTCATGTTTATCTCCGGACATCCCAATGTCACCAGCCAGTGAGAATCAGCTGATTAGAGAATAACCCATGCTAGCCTCAACAGAATTGATAGTGTCTGTATTTATCAATTCATCAACTAGGGACAATTTCAATACTTCATAATTGCACATGTAGAGATAATCACTAGTTGTGAATTCATCACAAATTCTCTCATGTTGTGAATTGTTTGCGGATATTCAGTAAATGAGTTTAAGATCTCAATCAAATACATAAACATGTATACTCAAATAGTGAATATTCATTTATTAAAATAAATGATTACAATCATAAGGCGATTGCCTTAGGACACTTTTCTCATATCACTAACACGCCCTAGTAAGCTTCTGAAGCATTACTTGCTCAACTTGTCTTGCCTTCACCTTGGGGGCGCCCGGGACCTCCGAGGCGCCCTACCCAGCTGCTGCCCCTCTCCTTTGGGGTGTTCTGAGCTACAGAAACTCGTTCCTTCGGTCCTGCATCCAGGGTTAGTACTAAACATAATAAAGCAAGTATGTTAGTGAATTTTACAGCCGTAGCTGTCTTGGTTCTGACTTTGGGTCTCCAAAATATAACCCTAGGTCGAACCGACGCCTACTGTTCCCTCGACGGGGAACGCGTCCTCACCTACTCCTCTCAGGAGAATTTACCTGTTGCTAACCGGTTCCTCCGGTTGGACTTTTGCCCAGCGGTCCTTCGCCAAGTGCCTAGCAGTCCTTCGCCAGGTCTTCGTTACCAAGCAGTCCTTCGCCTGGTGCCTAGCATTCCTTCACTAGGGCTTTGTTACCAAGCAGTCCTTCGCCTGGTGCCTAGCATTCCCTCGCTAGGGCTTTGTTACCAAGCAGTCCTTCACCTGGTGCCTAGCAATCCTTCGCTAGGTCTTCGACTCCTAGCAGCCCTTCGCTAGGTGCCCAGTAGTCCTTTGCTAGGTCTTAGGGTTTCGTTGCCTAGCAGTCCTTCGCTATGTGCCTAGCAGTCCTTCGCTAGGACTTCATCTCTTAGCAGCCCTTCGCTAGGTGTCGAGCAGTCCATCGCCAGGTCTTCAACTCCTAGCATCCCTTCGCTAGGTGCCTAGTAGTCCTTCGCTAGGACTTCTTCCTACACACTTAAGTAACACTGTTAGAGCACAAATAGTACTTAACTTTGAATCCTTTCCCAATATCAAAACAAGGTTCGATATGGTGCTTCCTGCACCAACAAAAACTGCTACCCTCTGACCCGGGCACCCAGGAACTCCCGAGCGCCCGAGCTAAAACCTCTATATAAACCACCCGAAATCCCCTCATTTTGCCAAACCCAAAACACTTCCCTTCTCTAACTCTTCTCCTTCCAAGGCGACCGAACGACCCTCTTGTGCCCTCGACCACTTCACCGCAATCATGCCTCCCTGGATGGTGACTCGGTATCATTTTTTTTACTTAGAATTAATTTCCTTGCCATCTTTTCTTTTAAACGCATGTTTATTATTTTAGAAAACGCCGTGCAAATCAACCAAACCCTGGGACCGAACCTAGCCCCGACCCTAGGTTCCCGACCTTGGAACTTTGAAATAAGTTTGCTTGGACAACATATAAACCCATCAAAACTAGTTACCTAAATAGACAATTTTTCACTCAATCCTGTCCATTGGCCATGAATGTTATCAATTTTTATCAACTAGACAACCTTGTTTTCTGCACTCATCCCATTAACATAACCCTATGTGCAGAATTCTACAACAACATAATCAGACAAAATGACCTTACGTTTGTCACCACAGTTCAAGGGATACCCTTGACAATAACTCCCTCACTGCTCAACCGATTTCTTGGACTACGACTCTCTCAGTCCACCTTCTGCTGTTATCCTCCTAGAGATCCTCCCTTTGATGCTCCCTACTCTCACATTGACCTAGACACTCTATACTCCTACTTTTATAGGGATGCTAAAAACTCTTTGGCTAGACGATTTTAGTCTGTTGATCTTCAGGTCCAGGACTACGGTCTTTATAGAGTTCTAGTCTGTTGTATTCTACCTTTATCCACTAGGGACGTCGCGACCATGCGACCATTCCACACCTTCCTACTGTACGCATTGATCCATCACCTAGATATCGACATTGGACTCCACATGTTCCACACGATTCTATATGCGTCCAGTGTTACCATTCAGGGGCGGGTACGCACCCCTTACTGCCACATCATCACCTCCATTCTTCATCATCACGGTCGTAACATCACCGATGGAGAGATGACCGCGATGACTGAATTTGATGAAATAGGTTTTAGAAACTTTTCCCTAGCGGGCATAGAGGTCTCGGGTACCGGGGTTTTATCATGGAGACGTCAGCGAGCCGGACCCCAGATCGACTCTGATGAGGAGATAGAGGTCGATGTTGCAGATCTGGCGGCCGAGATTCGAGAGCAGATAGACGAGCCTCCACCTCCGACGACTGCCGAGATGCTAGCTCTACTTCGGACAGAGGTACACAGTCTGAGGGAGGAAGTAGAAGCTAATCACACAGAGTATATGGATGCCCGCAGAGCCAATCGAGAGACTAGCGACGCGTGGTATAATGAAATGATGTCGCTATTTCGATCCCGGCAGCCCAGCTCATCTCATCATCCTGGTCCTTCCTCCTAGCTCAGATTAATATTGTACTATTGACTGATTGACTATCCCTACTCAGTAGGGTTGACTTGTATTTGGCTGTGGTGTGACTATGCTGGTCCTCACTTTGACCAGTTGACTTGACTAGTTGCTTTTCTTGATTATCTGATCTTTATATGTCTGGTAGAATAGGTTTACTCTACTTCTGTTTTGATAAAACTATTTTATTACTTATCAATTTCCACTTAATTTGAATTTTTTTTGTATTTTTAAAACCAATTTTTTGAATTAGTCATTTTTGAAAAATTACCCCCTTCAAAACTAGGTTTTTTTTTTACAAATGGACTTAGCTTAGCCCCTAACTCTAGAACTGCATACACCTATAGATCTAGAAGCCAACATCTCACAAGCACCTTAGGGTACTTTTGATTGATAACCTAGAATGGGTTGAGATGCTTAGGTCATTGCCTTAATTCAAGATGCTTTAAGTCAGTGCATCTGTAGTAATTGGGGCACTAAATATAAATTAAACAGTAATCAGGTTAAGTGTCAAGCTTAGAAAATCAAACTTGAACAGAACACTTAACTTGACTAACCCTAACGAAAACTATTGTTTATAACAGTTAGTAAGTAGCTAATTGGGTTAGACAGGACCCGAAAGAGATGTTTCAAATCGATTTGGTCCAGTTTATACCTTGAATTGGTTCAGTACAGCACATTACTTCTTTTGCAATTTTTTTTTTGCTATATTGTTTTGCTATATTACTTTTTGATATATGGCAAAGGGGGAGAGATTGGAAAGGAAATAAGGTTAAGGTTTAAAGGTTTAAATGTTTCAAAATTCAAAACCTTATTTCAAAAGGTTGTTTTTCAAAATTGCTTCTAAGTACGTGACTTAAGTTGCTTTTCAAAATTATTTCTAAGTACTTAACTTAAGTCAATTTTCAAAATTACTTAAGCTATGTTTAAATTTTCTATAAGAACTTATCTTAAATTTCACTAATAGAAAATTTTCTAAAGTTTAAAATTTTCTTGAAAACTTTCTAAAAGTGCTAAAGTTTTTCTAAGTATTAAAAACTTCAGAAGAAGTTTAGAAAATTTTCTAAAGTGCGAAAACTAAGTATTGACTTAAAAATTTTCTAAGTATAAAATCTCTAAGTACAAATTTTTCAAGTGCCCAACTCAAAAATCTCTTTTGGAAAATGTTTTCTAACTTACACTTTTTGAAAAGATTCTAAGTGTTGAAAAATAAATTCCCTTTATAAACTTGTTCAAACCCCGCGAACCGTTGAAAAATCTAGGGGGAGATTCCTTCCAGGGGGAGGAAACTAAGTTAACATGTTACCTGCTCTTTGGTTAAACTTAACTTTTTGAGCCGGGTTGCCATAAATCAAAAAGGGGGAGATTGTTGGTGCAGGCAGCACCTAAGTCGAACCTGGGTTTTGATAATGACAAAGGGTTCAAAAGTTAAGATGTTATGTTGGTCTAACATGTTCACTAAGTGTACAGGAAAGAAGCCCTAGGTACACTAGGCACGAAGTCCTGGTCGAGGACTGGGCACGAAGCCCTGGCAAGGTGCTGGGCATCGAATTCCTGCTCGGAAGGTAGGCACGAAGTCCTGGTCAAGGACTGGGCACGAAGCCCTGGCAAGGAGCTGGGCACCGAAGATCTGCTCGGAAGGTGGGCACGAAGACCTGGTCAGGTGCATCGGGCAAAAGTCCAACCGGAAGAGCCGGTTGGCAAAAGGTAAACTCTCCTGAGAGGAGTAGGTGAGGACGCGTTCCCCGTCGAGGGAACAGTAGGCGTCGGTTCAACCTAGGGTTCCATTTGGGAGACCCGAAGTCAGAACCAAGACAGCTACGGCTGTAAGAAAAATTATCTAACACTCTTGCTTTGCTGTTTTGGAACTAACCTTGAATGCAGGATCGAAGGAATATGTTTCTGAAGCTCAGAACGCCCCAAATGAGAGGGGCAGATAGTGGGCAGGGCGCCCCGGAGGTCCTGGGCGCCCCCAAGGTCAAGGCAAAACAAGTTGAGCAAGAATCGCTTCGAAGACTAACTGGGCTAGGCGCCCTGATGGTCTCGGGCGCTCTGGATGCCTCGGGCGCCCTGGGTCTAAGCCAACCAAGCAATCGAAGCAAATTCAGCCGAGAAGCTAGCAGACCAACTCAACCGGGGCGCCCCGAGTGTCCCGGGCGCCCCCGTCAGCTCTGAGCCCGATTTTGGAGGGATAAGCGCTGACCAAGCTTCGGATGAGAGCTCTCGGATCCGAAGGCACGTGTCAAGCGCCCCCAGCATCTCGGGCGCCCCCAGGAGTGCTATAAAAGGGGCTCGACCCCTAAGGCTTCAGAATCAACTTTTCCAACGCCTCTACGCTCTTCGACTCAAGCGCTCTGCTCCGAAAACCTCCAATCTCGAGATTCAAGCGTCGATAACGACCCACTGCTCCGAAGTACGATCCACACCGGGCGTCGGTAACGAAGAGTCTAATTTTATTTACTGCTCTACAACTGTAACATTTTCCTGTAAACATTTGCGCACATATAGAATTGCCCGCAGTAAACGGTCAACGACCATGGGCCTTGGAGTAGGAGCCAACCGCGACTCCGAACCAAGTAAAAGTGCTTGAGTTCTTGTGCTGTGTTTATTTAAATTTCCGCTGCGCATTCTCTTTTCTAATCCGAAACGATTTTACGATATTCACCCCCCCCCTCTATCGTATTTTCTCGATCCAACACATCTGTCTGCGGATGGAACGCTATACTGAAACGAAGTTGAGTGCCCATGGCCTGCTGCAGACTCTGCAAGAATTGCGACGTAAATCGTGGATCTCTGTCTGAGATAATGCTCAGTGGAACACCATGTAGCCTGATAATCTCTCGACAGTACAGCTCCGCTAATCAGTCCAAAGAGTTAGTCTTCCGGATCGCCAAGAAATGTGCGAATTTGGTTAATTGATCAACGATCACCCAAATCACGTCGTGTCCTCTTTGATTCCTGGGTAAGCCGACCACAAAGTTCATAGTGATGTGCTCCCATTTTCACTCAGAAATGGGGATCCTCTGAAGTAAACCGGCAGGTTTCTGGTGCTCGACCTTAACCTGCTAACATACTAGACATCTGGTTACAAAATCCGCAATGTCTTTCTTCATCCCATTCCACCAGTAGATCGCTCTAGATTTGGAGAATGAACAAGATGCTCTAAATCTCCATCAAACCGCCCATCACGAGCACTTCCCAATTTACTCTGCGCCGGTGGGAAACTTCCGTGAGGCCGGGCCGATCGCCTGAGGTTGGAAAATCCTCATTAATCATTTTTCTAAATCTCCATCAAAGACCCATATTTAATTTCCTACCAAACAAGATGCACATTTTTAGATAAAATTTCATGAATGTAGATAAAATTGCATCAAAGTTCTAAATAGATTTAAACTCGTAAAACATATATATATGATTTCTCGAATTAAGTGGTGGAAGTTAAAGAATGTGAAGCAAAATATATTCAAAGAGAAGGTAGATGTACAAGCATTATGTGAAATATATGGTGACTCTAATACGACATATGATAAGATGATATTAAAGTTGAAAATAATAGCAATAGTATACTCGGTAAGTCAAAGGAGCATGCACAACCAAGTAAGGAATCTTGGTAGTGTAATGGGAAAGTACAGGAGAAAATAAAAAAAACGAACATCATATGAAATAAAGAATGAAACTGTTGAACAGTTATATTGAAAATTAGATTAAAAAAAAGAGGAAAGAGACATTAATGAAATAGCTAAAGTGAGATAAAGGAAGTCAAAAGGTCTTATCCAAATAAGTTGTATTAAAGATGAATACAATGTATACTAGTAAATGATGAAAAAATAAAATAGCGATGGAAGAGATATTTTCATCAATAATTTAATGAAGGTTTAGGTAAACAACTTAACTTAAGTATGCCAAATGAGTATAACAATTCAAATTTTTATTATAAAATTTAAATTTTAAAAGTAGAACAAGATTTAATGAGATATAAAATTGAAAAATCATTGGACTAGATGATATTTCGATAGAGACATGGAAGTGTCTAAGGAAATAAACTATTGAATGACTAATAAAATTATTTAACATGATATTGAAAACGAAAAAAATATCTGATCAATGGAGAATAAGTACTCTAACTCCCTTATATAATGTAACGACCCGCCTTCTGGTACTAAGCTTTAAGGCGGATCGCTACTAACTAACTGACTGGCTGACTGATTAATGATTTCTAATAATGCTAAATCAACTAGGAGAATTTAAAATTTCTTATTTCGCTATTTACTGAACTAACCATTTATAATCATGTTTAAAGTACTAACCAGTCAAAATAAAACAAAAACTTTAATGTTATAAGCTTGGTAGGAATCTCAACAACGATATGTAAAAGCATAATATAAATGTGCCAAGTTTGTATCAACTTCTTATTGAAACCATTCATTATTCATATCTAAGGGCATTCTTAGCCACTACATGTCATTCTATATGGTGCATAAATCTTAAAACAAGCATATCCTATGTATTTAGCATGTAAATCAAAAGTGTCAAGTTCTTATCTCTAAATCATAAGCATGGATCTAAATTACCATATTACAAGTAGTAACTCCTATCATTCAACATTCGCTAAGCAAGTATTAACACAGGTGAATAAACTACTTTAATATACTAGGCACCATAAATAACGAGTCTAGACAGGTTAATACATGGTTCTCATAATATATCGCGAAATAACTGAAGAAGCATAAACCAGAAAACTAAAGAAGCATACTAGGCACCACGAATACAAGTCTAATTAAATTCATACATGGTTCACATAATTTATTGCGGAATAATTAAAGGAGCATAATAAAGACTTTCTATGCTTTGCAAGTTCCGAAGACTTTTATTCCAACTCCACCACCACACACACTTTGCATTAAGCCCGCCGCCTCCGCTACTAGTGCTTTCCTTTACCTGTATCAGCAGTATAAGGAAATGCAAACTAATAAGAATAAAGCTTAGTAAGTACCATCTAGCCTCACAAAACTATAAAATCTCGGATTATGCTTTTCAAAACATGCTATGCAAATACACACTCATGTTCATAAACAATCATGTTATGCTCATGCTAAAATACATGTCATAAAATGTCATGGCAAATAACTGAGACATGACACATACTAAACTAGAACTGAAAAGTAAGCTATAGCATGGCATATATATCTGAACTGGAACTAAAACTAACTAACATAAAACTAATTATTAAATTCACCACATGCTAATATGAATTTCTGAAAACTAAATACATATAGTAGGTGAAAGTAATAATCAATTGCTGTGGGCCCGACAATGTACCAACTATGCGCGCATCCCTAATAAACTCGAGGTAGCAAATCCCGAATCCATTAGGGTTCTACTAGGTTATCTAAACCTAGGGGCAACTAGGAGCCCATCCTATACTAGGTTATCTAAACCTAGAGGCAACTTAGAGCCTATCCCTGGACCGAAGTCCGGTACAATGCCAACTGAAAATAAAATAGTCTTTTATACTTTTCTTTCCTTTTCTGATTCTTGCTTTTACTAGGTTATCTAAACCTAGGGGCAACTAGGAGCCCATCCCGTTCGACCTTGGTCCCCATCATAAACTGGAGCAAGAATTTCTATTCTTTAATGCTTTCTATAGCATTAACTGAACTGAACATTTTAACAAACACCTAATGTGCGTGCTTGTTCATAATTTACGATTTCTAATCGTAAAGCATAAATACAAGGAAATAAAGCATATGAAAAATCATCCGAAACTACTTATACTGCAGGTGAGGGATACTTACATCCTGCGCTAGGTTTTCCTTACGAATAAAATCTGAAATTCCCGAGGGAACGTTGAATTTCGACGTTCTTCTTGCTCCTTGGCGTTCTCCTCGCGTCTACGAGAATTCTCGTAGAGAATAGGGTCTCTTGAGACCTTCCCTTGGCTTCTCCTTTGTCTTGGGCGAGAGAGAGGGCGAGAGGAAGAAAAAAATCGCGAGAGGGAGAGAGGGAGTCGGCGGTGAGAGGATGTGAGGGAAAGAATTAATAAAAAAAACCCTAAGTTTCCCTTTTATACTTATGGAAAAATTTAACTAATTCTACCTTATCTATTGTTTCCGCTAATCTATTTCAACAAAAGCAAACTATCCCACTTGGTCCGCCCCTCCTCCTCTCATAGCATAGGTGAAGGTATCAATTCCCACTTATGCGTTTTTTCCTTTTTATCCCTTTTTGCCATTTTCGTTTATGGAAAAATTCTATAAATATTTCTAAAATTAGTTTCAAGAATTTTCGGCCGTTACAATCCCCCATACCTTATAAAAAGTTCGTCCTCGAACTTAAAACAACTCTGGGTATTTCTGCCTCATGCTGTCCTCTGGTTCCCATGTTGCCTCTTCTACTCTGTGATTTTGCCATATGACTTTCACTAATGGTACCTCCTTGTTTCGTAATTTCTTAACTGCTCGGTCTATTATCTGAATGGGTCGACTATCATAACTGAGATCTTCGCGAATTTGTACCGTCTGTGGCTCTATCACCTGGGTGGCATCTGGGATATGCTTCTTCAGCATGGAAACATGAAATACATTGTGGATAGCTGACATCTCCTGAGGTAGCTCTAACTCATAAGCTACTTTGCCAACTCTTCTAGTGATGGGGTATGGTCCTACATATCTGGGACTTAGCTTGCCCTTCTTCCCAAAACACATTACTCCCTTCATGGGAGCCACTCTGAGGAACACTAAATCCCCAACTTCAAACTCTAATGGTCTGCGCCGTGTATCAGCATAGCTCTTCTGACGGCTTTGAGCTGTTTCTATTTTCTGGCGAATCTGCTGTATGGCTATGGTGGTGTCATCTATAAGATCTGTCTGTAGGCCTAACTCTTGCCTCTCACCACCCTCGTACCAGCAGATAGGAGATCTACACCTCCGCTCATATAAAGCCTCATAAGGTGTCATGCCGATAGTGGCCTGATAACTATTGTTGTAGGCGAATTCTGCTAAGCACAGGTATCTGCACCAACTGCCCTTGAAATCTAGAGCACAAGCTCTGAGCATATCTTCTAGTACTTGATTAACTCTCTCTGTCTGACCATCTGTCTGAGGATGGAAAGCTGTGCTAAACTTCAGTTTGGTGCCTAGTGCTGTCTGTACGCACTCCCAGAAGTGCGAAGTGAACCTACTGTCCCTATCTGAAATGATAGTCCTAGGGACTCCATGTAGTCTGACGATCTCCTTGAGGTATAACTGAGCTAGCTGTTCCATGGAATAGGAGATCCTGATAGCTAGAAAGTGGGCAGACTTAGTCAATCTGTCAACTATTACCCAGATCGCATCATATCCATTCGTTGTTCTGGGTAGTCCCACTATAAAATCCATGGAAATATCTTCCCATTTCCATTCTAGAATCTGAATAGGCTGCAGAACTCCACCTGGTCTCTGATGTTCTGCCTTGACTCTTTGGCATGTCAGACAGGTACTGACATATCTGGCGATGTCTCTCTTCATCCCAGGCCACCAAAAACGTCCCCTGAGGTCTTGGTACATTTTGGTGGAACCAGGATGCATTGCATAAGGAGATCTATGTGCGTCCTCTAGGATCTTCCTTCGGAGCTCTTCTTGGTTCGGAACACATAAGCGGTCACCGTAGTACAGTGTCCCATTATCCGATAGGCGAAATTCTCCATTTTCGGCTTCTATCATCCCCTGCTTGATTTTCTGAAGGTCAGGATCTTGATCCTGTGCTGTCTGGATGTCTTCAATCAGGGTGGACACTAATGTCAAAGTGGAGAGCTGCCCAACTAAAATTTCCAGTCCGAACTCTGATAACTCTTTTCGAAGGGGCTGTGACATCGTGGACAAAGCTAGTAGGGTGGCACTAGATTTTCTGCTAAGTGCATCTGCCACCTTATTAGCTTTACCTGGATGGTAGAGGATGTCAATGTCATAATCCTTGACTAGCTCAAGCCACCTGCGCTGTCTCATGTTCAGATCCTTCTGAGTAAAGAAATACTTTAGACTCTGATGATCTGTGAAAATCCTACACTGAGCTCCGTATAAGTAATGCCTCCAAATCTTGAGAGCGAACACTACTGCAGCTAGCTCAAGGTCATGGGTAGGGTAATTCTTCTCATAATCATTGAGTTGTCTAGAGGCATAGGAAATAACCTTGTCATTCTGCATCAGCACTGCTCCAAGTCCTAATTTGGACGCATCACTATATATGTCAAAGCTGTCAGTGGTCTCTGGAAGAGTCAGGATGGGAGCACTAGTCAATCTTCTCTTCAATTCTGTAAAACTGTTCTCGCAGTCCTCTGTCCACTAAAACTTTCTGTTCTTTCTGGTAAGAGCTGTCAGTGGGGAGGTTATTCTGGAGAAATTCTCTACGAACTTCCTGTAGTAACCGGCTAGACCCAGAAAACTTCTGATCTCACTGGCATTCTTCGGTCTGATCCAATTACTTACTGCTTCTATTTTGCTGGGGTCTACCATCACCCCTTCCTTGGAGATGATGTGACCTAGAAAAGACACCTGATCGAGCCAGAATTCACATTTTGAGAATTTTGCATACAGCTGGCTCTGCTGAAGAATCTGCAATACTGTCCTGAGATGCTCAGCATGTTCCTCCTGAGTTCCTGAGTAGATAAGAATGTCATCAATGAAGACGATGACAAACTTATCTAAGTACTCCCTGAATACTCGGTTCATGAGGTCCATAAATGTCGCTGGAGCATTTGTGACCCCAAAAGGCATGACTACAAACTCGTAGTGCCCATATCTGGTTCTGAAAGCTGTCTTGGGAATATCACCCTCTCTGACTTTGACCTGGTGATAGCCGGATCTCAAATCTATCTTTGAGAAGACTGTGGATCCCTTTAGCTGATCGAACAAATCATCGATCCTGGGTAGAGGGTACCGGTTCTTAATGGTGACTTGATTCAAAGCTCGGTAATCTATACACAGGCGCATGGACCCGTCTTTCTTCTTCATGAACAACACTGGAGCTCCCCATGGTGAATGACTAGGGCGGATGAAGCCCTTGTCGAGTAGCTCCTGTAGTTGCTCCCAAAGTTCTCTTAATTCTGCTGGAGCCATACGGTATGGTGCTTTTGAAATGGGGTTGGTACTTGGAATGAGATCTATCTCAAACTCTATCTCCCTATCTGGTGCTAAGCCGGGTAACTCGTCAGGGAAGACTGATGGGTAGTCACATACCACTGGGACCTCTTCTAGCTTTTGGTCCTTGACTTGTTCGGCATGGACTACATGTGCTAGAAATCCAGCACATCCTGTACTCAGTAGTTTCCGTGCTTTCATGGCGGAGAGAAATTTCTTGGCCTTCTTCTTCGGTTCTCCGATGTATTCAAACTTCTCTCCTGCCTCTGGTCGGAATACGACTTTCCTTTTTCGACACTCTATAGAAGCGCCGTATTTGCTCAGGAAGTCCATCCCAAAAATGACATCATAGTTAGACATATTCAGTATTACCAGATCACAGTAAAGCTCTATGTCTGAAACGCCGACGGGTATGGCACGGAGCTAGTGTGTGGATGCCATGATGTCTCCGGAGGGTAGGGTAGTCAGAAACTGACCACTAAGTACGTCCGGAGGTATTGCTAGTTTTTCGGCGAATGCCCTGGATACATATGAATGGGTTGCCCCAGTATCGAAAAGTACAGATGCATGCAGATTTAAAATACTAATCTGACCTGTAACAACTGTAGAGACGGTGGCTACATCCTCTCTGGTCAGTGAGAAAACCCGTGCATTTGTAGTAGCCGGTGGAGCCTCTAATCTGCCTTGATTGATCTGAGGACCCTCTAGGGTCGTCTGCATCAGGTGAAGCTGAGCTGGCTTACCTCCATACTGAATAGGCTGTGGGGGAGGTAAGTTGGCCTTGTTAGGGCATTGCTTGGCCATATGCCCTTCCTGACCACAGGTGTAGCACCCTCGTGTGCCCAGGTGGCAGACTCCTGAGTGTTGTCTCCCACAGTTGGAACAAGTGGGATACTTGGTTTGCTTATTGGCTGGCTCCCCTTTTGGATTGTTCCACTGCTTTCTTTTGCCTTGATTCCTTCCTTTCCAGTTAGAGTTAGAGCCCTGGGGTTTCTGAGTTCCGGTGCTACTGCCTTGGCCCTTATTCTCTGTCACGAATGCCTTCTGCTGTCGCATGTTGTTCAGGTAATGCTCAGTGATCAGAGCACTGCTAACTAGTTCCTCTGAGGTTTGCGGCCTATGGACGCCACTGGCCACATTCAGTGCTATCTCTGGCCTTAGCATCTTGAGCATTAGCCTGACTCGCTCTCGTTCTGTACTGACCAGCTCAGGGCACAGGCGAGCCAGTCTGTTGAATCTCTTCATGGCTTCCTCTACTGATAGGTTACCCTGCCGAAGTTCAGTGAACTCGTCGTAGTGGCTGTTTGTGACCCGCATGTGGAAGAATTCTTCAAAGAACTCTTCTTCAAAGCTAGGCCAGGTCATCTGATTAATCGGGCGTTTTATCTTGATACGCTCCCACCACATACGTGCGTCTCCGGCTAGGCAGAAGGAGGCGCACTTTACTTTCTCATGCTCTGGCCAGTCTAGGAGCTCCATGGTACTCTCTAGGGTCTTGAACCAAGCTTGGGCATCCCATGGTTCACTGGTGCCTGAGAAGGTCTCTAGCTTGATCTTCTGCCACTGGATCAGATAAGCTTCCCTTTTTGCCCCTGTTGCTGTAGGGTTATTCGGGCCGCGAAAACCGCTTTTTCGCGTCGCGGAAACCCCGAAAGCCCCAATAGAAAGGATCCGAGCGAAGAAAAACATTTCAAAAATTTACGAGTGCTCGTTTACATGCTTCAAAACCGATCTACAACCTAGATCTATTAGAGAAGAGAAAAACTACCTTCGATGCGTGCCCCGCAATTCCCGCTCGCTCCTCGGTTGGTGTCGGATCTCAAGGATGCAAAGTAGCAACCCTCTAGAAGTATCTACACAAGCAAGAGAGTGGAGAGGAGAGCCCAAAAGTGTGCTAGCACTCCTTGGGGTCTCGGCAAGATGAGAGGAGAGGGAGAGCAAAACCAAAAACCAAGTTGGGAGAAAAATCCATCACCCACAAAAACCTCATCTTGTGTGTATAAGTGGCACGTCACTTAATGGCCATTATTGGCCATTAAGTGGCCGGCCACCACCTTTGGTAACCCCCTATTTGAATTCAAAATTCAAATGGGGAGGTTACTTAGCCTTGATGATGATGCCAAGTCATCACTTGGTCAAGTCAAGGTGATGTGGCTTGAGTCAAGTCAAACTTGCCTCTTATGGACTTTCCATATTTAGCCAAAGTCAAACTTTGACTTCATTATTCTCCCATGATTAGATTCATCCAACACTTGGATCAAACTCGAGTCCAACTCAAGTTGTCTAATTTGAGTCAAGTCAAACTTGCCTTTTATGGACTTTCCATATTTAGCCAAAGTCAAACTTTGACTTCATTATTCTCCCATGATTAGATTCATCCAACACTTGGATCAAACTCGAGTCCAACTCAAGTTGTCTAATTTGAGTCAAGTCAAACTTGCCTTTTATGGACTTTCTATATTTAGCCAAAGTCAAACTTTAACTTCATTACTCTCGGTCCATCATATGGACTTATTCTCCATCTATTGCTCTATGTGTGTGACCCTATAGGTTCTTGTAACATTGGCAATGCCCTTAAACCTATTTAAGGACATAAGCAATGAGAGGTATCTAGCAACACATCATTGCTATCCAAGTTACAAGAATGTCGAGATCCAACATCACCATTGTGACTAATAATTGTGACCATCACAATATGTGACAACGTCCTTCTATCCTCGATATCTAGATTGATCTTTCATGAGGCATAGACCGTGTCATCCTCCAATCAATCTATGTGTCTTGAACTCCAAGTAGACTCACTATAATCAAATAAGCTCAATATCTCATATTGCCTTATTTGGGCATGGCCATGCACTTAGTGATCTCACTCTATCAAGACTATGATATCTCTCCCGTCATATAGGAGGGATAGATCCCATCTACATCACTCACATCCCTCCGCATAATTTGTTACATACCCAGTAATCGCCTTTATAATCCACCCAGTTACGGGTGACGTTTGACGAAACCAAAGTACATAACTCCTTATGTAGGGAACTATGGTGACTTCAGGTCTAAGGACTAATAGTCATACTAATAGTCACATGAGAAAGTATATGACACTCATATAACGATCCATGATACTTTCTCATGGCGGGCCATTCAGTATACATTCCCTAATGTATACCCATGTGTCAACTTGATATCTCATATCCATGACTTGTGAGATCAAGTCATCATATTGACCTACATGCTAGTCTCTATGCATTAACATTGTCCTTGAATGTTAATACTTGACTAGGAATAATTAAAAGTAGTGTTCTCTATATCATCTCACTATCGATTCAACTAATCGATTGATATAGATAAGAACCTTCTACTCAAGGACGTTATTATACTAAGTTATTTGGCACCAATACACATAAGTACAATAACCATAAGAAATGCCTTTATATATAAGAAATATATATACAAGAATATGATACAATGAGTCCAAAAAGTAATCATCATATGATTGGCTCTAGGGCTCTCACTAACAATCTCCCACTAGCACTAGTGCCAATCGCTATAGTATCTAATACCCAATGACCAAGTGTGACCATCATGCTTCATCTGTGCCAAAGCCTTGGTCAAGGGATCTGCGACGTTAGCCTCTGTGGGTACTCTGCAAATCTTCACATCTCCTCGATCGATGATCTCTCGAATGAGATGGAATCGCCGTAGTATGTGTTTGGTCCGCTGGTGTGAGCGAGGTTCCTTAGCCTGCGCAATAGCTCCATTGTTGTCACAATAGAGCTCTACGGGATCAGATATGCTAGGAACCACCCCAAGCTCAGTGATGAACTTGCGGATCCAAACTGCCTCCTTTGCTGCCTCTGATGCAGCAATATACTCAGCTTCTGTTGTAGAATCTGCAATTGTGTCCTGCTTCGAACTCTTCCAGCTCACAGCTCCGCCATTCAAGCAAAACACGAACCCTGACTGCGATCTGTAATCATCCTGGTCGGTTTGGAAGCTGGCATCAGTGTAACCCTTTACAACTAGATGCTCATCGCCTCCAAATATCAAAAAATATTCCTTAGTCCTTCTCAAGTACTTAAGGATATTCTTGACCGCTATCCAGTGACGTTCACCTGGATCTGACTGGTACCTGCTCGTCATGCTCAAAGCATACGAGACATCAGGACGAGTACATAACATGGCGTACATGATAGATCCTATGGCAGAAGCATAAGGGATCTTATCCATACGGTCTCTCTCCTCTCTAGAAGAGGGACTCTGAGTCTTCGAAAGACTCACACCATGTGACATTGGCAGAATTCCTCTCTTGGAATTCTGCATGGCAAAACGGTGTAATACCGTATCAATGTATATACTCTGACTTAGGCCAAGCAATCTCTTAGATCTATCTCTATAGATCTTAATGCCTAGAATGCAGGCTGCTTCACCTAAGTCCTTCATTGCGAAACAAGTCCCCAACCAAGTCTTCACAGACTGTAGCGAAGGGATGTTGTTCCCAATGAGTAGTATGTCATCTACATACAAGACTAGGAAGACTACTGTGCTCCCACTAACCATCTTGTAGACACAAGGTTCATCTTCGTTCTTGATGAAACCAAACTGTTTGATCGCATCATCGAATCGAAGATTCCAGCTCCGAGAAGCTTGCTTTAGACCATAAATGGCCCTATGCAGCTTGCATACTCTGCCAGTATGCTGTGGATCTACAAAACCCTCAGGCTGTATCATGTACACATCCTCGAGGAGGTTTCCATTCAGAAACGTTGTCTTGACATCCATCTGTCAGATCTCATAATCGTGGTAGGCTGCAATAGCAAGCATGATCCGAATGGACTTAAACATCGCTACTGGAGAAAAAGTTTCATCATAGTCAATACCATGAATTTGCTTGAAACCTTTAGCTACCAGTCTACCCTTATAGGTATGAGTAAGTCCATCCATGTTAGGCTTTCTCTTAAAGACCCACTTACACCCAATGGGTTTGATCCCTTCAGGTGAATCAACCAAGGTCCAAACTTGGTTAGTGTACATGGATTCCATTTCGGATCTCATGGCTTCCAGCCATGACTCAGAATCTGGGCTCATCACAGCTTCCTGATAGGTGGTAGGCTCATTCTTAATGATCATAACGTCATCATGGTCAGGCAAGAGAAATGAATATCTCTCAGGCTGACGACGTACCCTATCAGACCTGCGAAGAGGTAGGTCTACCTGAATAGGTTGTTGTTCCACAACTTCTTGTGTAACAATCTCATCCACAACTTCTTGTGGTTCCTGTTCAGTATCCATCAAGGGCTCAGTGCTATGGTCGTTGTCTTGAACTTCGTCAAGATCAAACGAACTCCCACTAGACTTTCTAGAAACAAAGTCCCTTTCTAGAAAGACCCCAGTCTTAGCAACAAACACTTTGTGCTGACTGGGAATGTAGAAGTAATATCCCTTAGTTTCCTTGGGATATCCCACGAAATAGCACTTATCGGACTTGGGTCCCAGTTTGTCTGAGACTTGACGTCTAACGTAAGCCTCACAACCCCAAACTCTCATGAAAGACATCTTGGGACTCCTCCCAGTCCATATCGTATATGGTGTCTGTTGGTGCAGGAAGCACCATATCGAACCTTGTTTTGATATTGGCAAAGGATTCAAAGTTAAGTGTTATTTGTGATCTAATGTTGTTACTTGAGTGTGCAGAAACAAAGTCCTAGCGAAGGGTTGCTAGGCACCTGGCGAAGGGCTGCCAGGAAACCAAGTCCTAGCGAAGGGCTGCTAGGCACCTGGCGAAGGGCTGCCAAGAAACCAAGTCCTAGCGAAGGGCTGCTAGGCAACTAGCGAAGGGCTGCTAGTCACCAAGTCCTAGCGAAGGGCTGCTAGGCAACTAGCGAAGGGTTGCTAGTCACCAAGTCCTAGCGAAGGGCTGCTAGGCAACTAGCGAAGGGCTGCTAGTCACCAAGATAGCGANTCAAGCATCAGGAGCTGGAACATCCGTTTTGATGAGACAATCAAAGAGTTTGATTTCTCACAAAATCCTGACGAACCTTGTGTATACAAGAAGGTTAGTGGGAGTGCAGTCGTATTCCTAGTATTATATGTCGATGACATATTAATTATAGGAAACGATATATCAGTCTTACAATCAGTTAAAATTTGGTTGTCCAAAACATTCTCCATGAAAGACCTGGGAGAAGCAACCTATATCCTTGGGATTAGAATCTATAGAGATAGATCAAAACGGTTGCTTGGTCTTTCACAGTCTACATATATAGACCGAGTGCTAAAAAGGTTTAGCATGTCGGAATCCAAGAAAGGTTACCTTCCCATCAGGCATGAGATCAACCTTTCAAAGTCTATGTGTCCGCGCACAGAAGACGAGAGGATTTGCATGAATAAGATTCCTTATGCATCCGCGATAGGATCTATCATGTATGCTATGTTATGTACTAGGACCGATGTATCGTATGCTCTGAGCGTCACAAGCAGATACCAGTCAGATCCAGGAATGGATCATTGGGCGGCTGTCAAGACAATCCATAAGTACTTGAGAAGAACTAAGGATGTGTTCCTAATATATGGAGAAGGAGATATGGTAATACGTGGGTATACGAATGCCAGTTTCCAGACAGATAAGGATGACTCCAAATCTCAGTCTGGATACGTATTTACTTTGAATGGAGGCGCAGTAAGTTGGAAAAGTTCTAAACAAGACACCGTAGCGGATTCTACCACGGAAGCAGCAAAAGAAGCAGTCTGGATCAAGAAGTTTGTCTCCGAACTTGGCGTGGTTCCAACCATTGATGAAGCAGTGCCGGTTTACTGCGACAACAATGGAGCTATTACACAAGCAAAGGAACCAAGGTCTCATCAGCGATCCAAACACGTGCTTCGCCGCTATCATCTGATCAGAGAGATTATAAGTAGGAATGACATACAAATTGAGAAAATTTCCACTGAAAGGAATTTAGCGGATCCTTAACTAAGGCCTTGCCTCAGAACAAGTTTAAGGGTCATGTTAGAGCCTGTGGTATTGGATACCGTAGCGATTGGCATTAGGCCTAGTGGGAGTTTGTTAGTGATATGAGAGAAGTGTCCTAAGGCAATCGCCTTATGATTGTAAACATTCATTTTAATAAATGATAATTCACTATTTGAGTATACATGTTTGTGTATTTGATTGGGATCTTAAACTCATCTACTGAATGTCCGCAATACAATTCACAGCATAAGAGAATTTGTGATGGGATCACAACTAGTGATTATCTCTAAATGTGCAATTGTGAAGTATTGAAAATATCCCTAGTCGATGAATTGATAAAAATGGACATTATCAATTCTGTTGAGACTAGCATGGGTTATTCTCTAATCAGCTGATTCTCACTGGCTGGTGACATTGGGATGTCCGGAGATAAACATGGATGCTAGTTAAGGGAACTAGTTCATTGGAGTGACTAGCTGTAAAACTTCATATGGTAATCTATATAGATATGTCAATGAAGTTCTTACTGCAGCTTAAGTGCGATGTTCCTTTGACTTGCGGTGTTCAAGTCATCTTGGTCATGGAGACTTATACTTTAACATCTTAAGCAAGCATCTCCTAGGAGGTGTGGACCCAGGATGATTGGGTATAGCCGAAGTGCCCGAAGATGTTTGAGCAGCCTACAAAGGATTCACCACTCCTTGCGAGGAGATGTATACCCAGGCCTATCGTCGGATTGTTACTCAAAGCCTCTGGCCAGAGCATATCATGTTTAGAGTGCGAGTCTCTTAAATACATGAGAGTAATTAGAAATCCAAAGGACGAGAAAGACACTACTTGGGCTAGGTGTGACGTAGTCAGCCTAGTGGGGACTGACACAAATAGACCGTGTCCTGAACCAAGTGGGTATAAGATGGTGAAGGGAATGGGACACGATTCATTAGAGCTGCTGAAGGGTTTCAGAATTACTTCTGAGGTCAAACCGTTGATCTTTCGATTAATTGGGGGTCATGATGTACTACTAGGTGCCACTCATGATCGTTCTATAATTAGTTGATTATAGATGGCCAACATAAATCGAAAGCCTATTTAGTCACACGCACTACGAGTAATCCGAGGGATTTAAAATGAGTTAAAAATTGGATTTTCCGATCAAGAGAAATAAGTCGAATCTGAGTTAATCAGAGGCGCAACGGAAACTTAAAATGGCTAAGTCTTTTGAAGACTTATCGGGCGAATTAAATGAGTTTAATTCGCGATCGGTTCGGTTTGGTTTGGCCGGCCAAAGAGGGTGCTAAATCCCTTTGGTTTGGCCGGCCACAACAAGGGGAAGAAACCAATTTATTTGGTTTAATTAATAAAATAAATCTAGCGTGATTTGTTTTATAAATTATGGATAAATAAATTTGTGTAGAGAAATTTATATAAATAAATTTATAGAAATTTATTCTTTTATGAAAATTAAAATGATCCATGGAATGGTTTATTTTAATAAAATCAATTATGAATTGATTTTTTCATAATAAGAAAGTTTATAAATTTCTTGTAAAATTTATTCCATAATTAAAGGAGAGATGAATTTGTTTTATTATAAAGTTAGTTATAATAAAACTTGGTTTAAACGGAATAATTCATAAGAGAATTTATAAGATAAATTTCTTATGAAAACTAATTCCGTTAAAGAGGAGACTTAGCAAGGGAGAGACTACTATATAAAGGAAACAAAGGCAAGCCTTGAATTCCAATCAATATAGTAATCAAGAGATTAATTCTCTCCCTCTCTCTCTCTTATTCTCTTCTCCTTCTCCTTCCCTCCTAGGGCCGGCGCCCCTTGCCACTCTTAGGGCCAGCGCCCCTTGTCCAACCTAGGGCCGGCGCAACCTCACCCTTCCAAGGGTTGGCGTGAGCAAGGATCACCAAGAAGGAGCCAAACAAGAAGAAGAAGAAGCGGATCGCAACTCCTCTCTTCCCGGAATTTAGATTCCATTTCTTGTTGGTTAGTTTCCATTCATTTCTCTTGTTCTTCTAGTTGTGCCTTTAGAGAATCTAGTAGTTCTCGTCGGCACAAAACTCGTGACTTTGCGAAGTCATCCCGAAGAGAACTCGGCGTGGACGCGAATAGAGGCGAAGCTTCCAAGGGACGCTACGGTTGGATCTCGTCCCTTTTCTTCGAGTTAGGCGAGGTACAAAGTAAATTAGTTTACTTTTCCGCAATGTTTTAATTTATGATTACGTCCACACATCATAAGGTCGCATGCTAGATACGTGGTTAAAATAATTTGTGAAATTATTTTATGCTAATTCTTCCGCTGCACGTAAAATTTTAAAATATTACGAACCTGTATCCTTGTCAACATGCACCCGATCCCAACACCGGAGCCATGACCTTACGTTAACATGTACCCCAGATTTGTTTAACGACCCCCTTCCGAGTCGGGTACACAACTTCAAAGTAAAATACTTATCATGCTTTTACATATATGCTAAGGAGTACTCCAATCCACTCTTAAGGGACACATCATTCTTCAAGGGTGCTCATGATCCCATAGGGACACACCACACAACATAAGGGGTGCTCTTGATCCCATACTTAGTAGAGTATCCTTTCAAGCATTTTAACATACATATCACATGCAATTTCATAAGGGTGCCCCATGGGCTATAAGGCATGCTCATACATATATCATATTTCAACCACTTAAACATACTTATATATGACAAAATTGGTCACATCAATCATATTCATATCATAACATGCTTCATGGTTTAATTTAACCCTTCCTAACCCTAAACCTAGGGTTTGGCCGAAAATCAAAGGTAGGGTAGCTTAGATTTTTTTTGACATCAAACATCCCATACAAGCATCACATATATATACATCATGTATCATACTAAGCATAGCATACATCATGGAGTAATCAACCTTCACAACCCCTAATGTTCATGCCTTGGCCGAATATCACATGCTAGGGACATTAAGATTTCCAATCAAGCATTCCATTTAAACATCACATGCATATACTTACTAAACATAATCATGTCTCGTAGGGTAGTTTAACCTTCACATACATATCATGCTACATATTAAGCCTAGAATACATCCTAGGATAATCATGTACCCTAAACCCTAATTTTCTAGGGTTGGCCGAAAGTCAAGGGTAGGGGAACTAGGGTTCTTGAACTTAGGTTGCACACAAACATTTACACAAACACTTTGTCTACACTACTAAACATGGATACATCATAGGAAATCATACAACCCTAAACCCTCTTGGATCGGGAAATCAAAAAGCTAAGGAGCAAGGAGGTGCCCTTAGTCAAGGTCTTATGGCAAAGTCAGCGGTTCGAGGAAGCTACCTGGGAACGCGAGGACGAGATGAGACGCAAGTACCCAGAGCTATTCTAAGTTCGAGGACGAACTTTCACGAGGTATGGGGGATTGTAACGACCCGAAAAATTCTCTCAATATTTTCTTTAAAATATTGATCATGTCTAGATAATTTTTCCGAGGGACCTAGAGATATTAGTACGAACCTTAGCCTAGAAATCTATGATTTTCTCATTTAAATGGAGAAACTAGGTACTAATGGGCCTTATATGGGCTTTCTAGTACCATGATTATTGGTAGTTTTTAGGAAAAAATTTAATAAAAATATAAATGGATTTTAATTAGGAATATTAGCATAATTATGGGGGGATTTTTAGGGAATTTTTGGAAATAATAGGAAATAAAATGAAAATAAAATAAAAATAAAGTGCATGCACCAAGGATTGACCCTTGGACCTCTTGTACCACCATGCATGCACTAACCAATTCACCTAGCAAGGGTGTGCTAGTAGAGGATGAAGTGGATTTTGGTTAAGGCTTAGGGGAATATGAAGAGTCAAGAAGGGAAGAGACACCATGACTCTTCACTTGCCTCCTTAATGTGATATAAAGAGGTGGCATGGGAGTTACTTTTCTTCTTCCATCAAGTCCACCCTTCTCCCTCCTCCTTCCTCATCCTAGCTGAAATCCATAGGTGTGGTTTCCCCTTGGGAAAATCCACATGAAGGTCTCTCTTCCAAGACCCAAAGCTTTTAAAAGGTTACAAAGACTAGGGGTGGTCAAGAAACAACAAGATCTTCATCTTTTCCCTTATCTGAGGTCTATAACCAAGATAAACCAAGGTAAGACTCCCTCACCTGTGGTATAATAGTTCATTTTGATATTTATCATAATATGAAGTTTGGTTTGGGTTTGATGTTGAGAAAATCATGATTTGGACCCCTAGGACTTTCGGCCACCATGGTTTTTGGGTCCAAGATGATGCTAAAAATTTCACTCATGCTTTCTAATGTTTTCTCATGATGAATATAGGTTAAAATATGATTTGGAGAATTTTTGGAGTACCTTAGTACCCTTAGGGTTTTCGGCCACCACCATGATCCCATGGCTAGGGTTGGATCTAACCCTTCAAGTGTATGTCTTGTATACCCTCATGATACAAGGAAGGTTGAGGATGTTTTATGTGAATTTTCACATGGCCTAGAGACCCTACAGGTTTCGGCCAAGATGGATAATAGGGCAAAAAGTTAGGGCTTACTTTAAGTAAGGGTCCCAAGGGCTCTTACGGTAGGGTAGGGATGGTGTTGGATGATTAATTGGAAATTTTATGAAATTTTTCATGAACCCATGGCCCTTGTATGTTTCGGCCAACCCCAAGAAGAAGGGCTAGGAGTTAGGGTTAACCCTAAGTATTAGCCCTAATAGCTTCCTATGACGTTATAAGTAATGTATGGTCTTTTCCTTACCTTATGTTAGCTTACATGCCATTTGAATGATTGAACCCTTCCTTACATGTTTCGGCCAAGCTAATTGATTAGGGTTTAGGTGGAGTTAGGGTTTCAAGAATGATGGTTTATGGCTTATTATGATGTATAAATATAGGATCAAGCATGTGGTAGAAAATGATGTTACCTATGACCCTAACCTTAAGTGTTATGTTTCATGTTGGTATGTTATGTTTGATGTCATGCTTAATAGGGTTTATTTATGAATGTCTTGTGTGCTATGCCATGCTCCTAGATAGTAAGTAGTATGTTCATAGAAGTTCTACACATGCATGCTTGTGATAGATACTATACTAATGTATGTGATGCAATGCTTATCTTATGTATCATGATCATGCAAGTTAGATGAATTAGGAGAACGGTCTATGTAAATATGTCATGTTTTATGAATATAATGCAATGCTTACCTTATGTATCATGATCATGCAAGCTCTATGAATTAGGATGATGGTCTATGTAAACATGTCATATTCTATGAATACAATGCAATGCTTACCTTATGTACTATGATCATGCAAGCACTATGAACAAGAATGATGTTTATGTAAGCATGCCATGTTTATGAATGAAGTTAATGCTTATGCCTTAGGGCATCATGATGCTATGCATTAAGTATGAACGATGAAAGGGCAAGTATGATTTATGTCATGCTTCATGTGACAAGGTTATGCTATGCTTAAATATGCTATGAATGTCCCATGAATAATGAAACATGTGAAGTTATTTTACTTTATGGATGGGCTTGTACTGGACCGAAGTATGAGTCCAAGGGATGGGCACCTTAAGAACGCCCCGGTTTTGGACTACCGACTATGCTGTCCACGGTTCTGGCACTACCGAAGCTGTGCAACAGGGATGGGCACCTTAAGAATGCCCCGGTTCTGGGACTACCGACTATGCTGTCCTTACCCTAGTAGGTCGGGGCTCGCTACCTCGTATTTACTTAGGGATGCGCGCTTATGATGTATGCATGTGGTACAAGCCGGGGACCCCAATGATGTTATGATTATGTTTAAGTATTTAAAAGTATGATTTTAAAAGTTAAGCATCCTTATATATATGCATTTGACTCATGCATTCATTCATGTTATGCATTATGCCAGGATAGTAATGTTTTATGTTTAGGGTTCATGTTAAGAAATATGCATGATAGTAAATGTCTTATGTTTATGTTTATGTTAAGAAGATGCCATATGTTAGCATCATGTTAGTATATATGTATGCATGTATCATGTCATGTTAAGTATATTTATGTTTATGTTTATGCCATGTATCATGCCATGTTAAGTATATTTATGTTTATGTTTATGCCATGTATCATGCCATGTTAAATAAGTATTTTATGTATTTATGTTTATTTATGCCATGTATCATGCCATGTTAAGTAAGTTATGTTTATGTATGCCATGTATCATGCCATGCTAAGGATAGTTTATGTCTTATGCTTATGATTCATGCTAAGTACCAAGTTATGTTAATGTTTTGTGTGCTTATGATTAAGTGACGAATGGTTTTAGTGAGTAAGAAAGAGTCTTACTAAGCCTATGTGCTTATAGTCTTATTTTCTTATATCGCAGATCAAGCAAGAGGACAATAGGGGAAGCAGCAGGAGGGACAAGAGTATGTGTGTGGTAGTGACTTGGCCAAGGAAAATTATACTCACAAGTCTTATGCTAAAACTTTACGTTTGCTACTTATGTGCCTAATGGATGGCTTATGTGACTTCATGACATGATGATAAGTATGATGATAATAATGCTAAGTTCCTATGTCACTATGTTAGGAAAGATAGCTAGGTGCATGTATGTGTAAGTTTAACTTATTCCGCTGCATTTCGATGTTCACATGCCCCTACGTATGTTAGCGTAACGCCGCTTTATGAAAGAAAAAAAAAGCGGGCGTTACACCAATAGTGGTATCAGAGCCTGTTAGTGTTCGACATAATCAAATAATTGTTTTTGGGGAAAACTTTGTCATGATCTCAATTTTGGAAAATTTTCTAATTATGGAAACTTTCTGGTAAATTTCCAATTTAGGAATTTCAAGGTTTGGAAATTCTCATGAAATTTTGTAAACTTTTGAAATACCTCTGTTTCTGAAATTTTATGATAATTGTGAAAACTTTCCATTTTTGGAAATTTCTAATTTTGGAAACTTCCTATTTTGGAAATTTTCCAATTTTGGAAATACGTATGTTTTTTTTGTACCAAAAACTTACAATTATTCTGAAAACCTTTTATTTTTGAGAACTTTCCATTTATGGAAAGCTCGCAATTTTGGGTACTTTCTTTCAAGAAAGTCTAGATAAATTATGGGAATATTAATTGACATTTAAATTCATAATTGGAAATTATATTATTTACAAAATTCTTTATTTTGGATTGAGCCTCGGGGAGCCGTCCACTTTAAAGTTAGTTGTTATAATTAAATTTCCTAAATTGAATTTAAACTGTCAAATGTTTAATTTGGATTGAGCCTCGGGGAGCCGTCCAAATTATATTATCAATAAATTCTTATTTTGGATTGAGCCTCGGGGAGCCGTCCAAATTAAGTTATTGTTATTAATTTTCCATAAATAAAATATGTGATCAAATCTTCGAAATTTTGAGGTGATTCTCAAACGATAATTTCCTTATTTGATTTATGAGGTGATGCTCTTACATATTATTGTCTCCAAAATTAATTAGGAAAATTATTTCCTATAGAGTATATTTCCTTAAATAAGATTTTCATGAAAATAATATGTGGTTGAAATAAGGGAATCTGTCTCTTAATTTAATAAGACTTGATTTAGAGAAATCAAAGTTTTAAACATATTATTTCCGAAATTGATTATGATAATTTAAGAAATTGTTTCCCAAAACAATTCCTTGAATAAAGTATGAAATTAGAATTAGGAAATCCGGTTCCTAATTCAATTAATGAGACTTGATAAATTAAGTCACATACATACTTTATTAAGAAAATCGTTAGTACATGACAAATTATATGTCATGAATGTGCTTAAAAGAAAAGATGAGACCCAAAACCCCTTACAAAATATTAAGGCCAACACCTTCCATTAATATGGTTAGAACCGGAGTTTTGTTTCTCGTTTAGGTTGATGGACACATCCATGCCCGGCTTGAATCTCAACATGTTCAAACCATGGAATTAGTTTATGATTAATATAGTTGGAGTCAGAGGTCAATCCTTAGTTTTGTTTGTTGGACACATCCAAGCCTGACTAAACGGTTGAATGAGCTCCAACCATAATAAACTATTTCTTGATTAATGGGTCAGCCTTATGCTTAGAGCATCGTTTTGTTGTGCCACAGCCAAGGACGATGTAAAGAGAGGTGCAGTTGGGTGCTATGTATATTGTTGCATACTTGTTAATGAGTTAACAACCCAATGATATATGCAAACATTCAATTAGTTGATAGCATAATGTGATAGTTACATATGTGCAATATGTAATCGGTATAATTACCTACCTTCATAGCTAAGAATAACTTGATGGACTCCAGCCATGGTTGTTCTTATCTATGGTTGGATATCAACCTATTTGGAGATGCTCCTACGATCTCCCGAATTGATAAAAAGGGTTATTCAATTTGAAAAATAAATAGGATTTAATTTATGTATATTGATGCATTCTTTATCATTCTCATCACATAACCTCAATTTATATTTTTAGGATAATCACCTGATCATGTCTTCTTTGAATTTGCGTTCCATTTTGGACACCAATAAGTTAACTAAGGCCAAAAGGATTGAAAAGGCACCAAAAGGCACTTGCCATCATTGCGGCAAGGAGGGCCACTGGCGATGAAACTGCAAGGTTTATCTTGAGTCCTTGAAGAAGAAGGCATCCGATGCCCCATCCTCTTCAGGCATCTTCGTTATTGAATGTCACTCTATTTCCTTGTACACCTGGGTAATTGATACTGGGTGTAGCTCACATATATGTAATGACATACAGGAGCTAAGGAATAGAAGAAGACTCATCAAGGGAGAAGCGAATTTACGAGTTGGAAATGGAGCAAAGATTGCTGCTATTGCCATCGGAACATATTTGCTAAAGCTCCCTACTGGACTTGTCTTAGAATTGGATAATTGTTATTTTGTTCCTTCGTTAATAAAGAACATTGTATCTATTTCATGCTTGAATGAAAAGGGTTACCATTTAACTTTTAGTAATAATTGCTGTTACATAACTTTAAATGGTGTTCTTTATGGGACCAGAACTTTATGCAATGGTATCTACTCGTTAGATTTATCTGGTGACGTTTTCAATATCGAAGTTAGCAACAAACGTGCTCGAATAGATAATCAAATAGACTCCTATACGTGGCATTGTCGTCTTGGCCATGTAAGCAAGAAACTCATGACCAAATTACACCGATGTGGAATTCTGGAATCATTTGAACCTGGTTCATTTGATACATGTGAATCATGATTAAAAGGCAAGATGACCAAATTACCCTTTTCCAAAAAAGGTAAACCAGTGGGAGAATTGCTTGGTCTAATACATACTGATGTATGTGGACCAATGTCAACTCTTGCAAAAGGAGGCTATAGCTACTTCATTATCTTTATCGATGATCACTCACGATTCGGGTATGTGTTCTTAATGAAACACAAATCTGAAGCTTTTGAGAAATTCAAGGACTTCAGAAGTGAAGTAGAGAAACAGCTTGACAAAAGTATTAAGATACTTAGATCTGATCGGGGTGGTAAATACTTAAGTCAAGAGTTTCAAGATTATCTTAGGGACAATGGGATATTGTCACAATGAACTCCGCCATATACACCACAGCATAATGGTGTATCTGAGAGGTGTAACCGAACCTTGATGGACATGGTTAGATCTATGATGAATCATGCAACTCTTCCAAAATCCTTTTGGGGCTATGCACTTAAGACAGCTGTTTACTTGCTAAACAGAGTCCCGAACAAGGTAGTCTCTACTACTCCATATGAGACGTGGAATAGTAAGAAATCTCATTTATCTCTCCTAAAGATATGGGGTTGTCCTGCTTATGTAAAGCGGACTGTATCAGACAAATTGGATGCTAAGTCTGATAAATGTCTATTTATTGGATACCCTAAGGAAACGAAGGGTTACCAATTCTATCATCCCATGGAACAAAAGGTGTTTGTTTCAAGACATGCTGTATTTCTAGAAAAAGAATTTCTTTTACAAGAAAACAGTGGGAGTAGCATTGAACTTGAAGAAGTTTAAGAAACTCCAATAGACATTACAGAGACACCTAGTCTAGACCCACAACCAATAACTCATAATGATGAGCTATCAGTTGAACCTAAAATGACACCACTTCTTCGTAGGTCTGATAGGACACGCAATATTCCAGAGAGATACGGATTTCTCATAAGTGAATCGAACAACGTGTTACTCATTAACAATGACGAACCTATCAGTTATGAAGATGTTCTGAAAAATTCAAGTGGCTTGAAGCCATAAAGTCGGAAATGGATTCCATGTACAAAAATCAAGTATGGGACTTGGTTAACCCACCTGAAGGGATTAAGCCCATAGGGTGCAAGTGGGTTTTCAAGAAGAAAACCGACATGGAAGTAAATGTTGTTACCTTTAAGGCTAGATTAGTGGCAAAAGGATATCGTCAGAAACAAGGAATTGATTATGACGAAACCTATTCGCCAGTAGCTATGCTTAAATCCATTCGGATGCTCCTGGCCATAGCAACTCATTATGATTATGAGATATGACAAATGGATGTGAAAACAACTTTCCTTAATGGAAACCTGCTTGAGGATGTATACATGGTACAACCTGAAGGTTTCTCATCGGTTAATAAAACCAAAGTATGCAAGCTTCGACGATCCATATATGGATTAAAGCAAGCATCCAGGAGCTGGAACATCCGTTTTGATGAGACAATCAAAGAGTTTGATTTCTCACAAAATCCTGACGAACCTTGTGTGTACAAGAAGGTTAGTGGGAGTGCAGTTGTATTCCTAGTGTTATATGTCGATGACATATTACTTATAGGAAACGATATATCAGTCTTACAGTCAGTTAAAATTTGGTTGTCCAAAACTTCTCCATGAAAGACCTAGGAGAAGCAACCTATATCCTTGGGATTAGAATCTATAGAGATAGATCAAAATGGTTGCTTGGTCTTTCGCAGTCTACATATATAGACCGAGTGCTAGAAAGGTTTAGCATGTCGAAATCCAAGAAAGGTTACCTTCCCATCAGGCATGGGATCAACCTTTCGAAGTCTATGTATCCGCGCACAGAAGACGAGAGGATTTGCATGAATAAGATTCCTTATGCATCCACGATAGGATCTATCATGTATGTTATATTATGTACTAGGCCCGATGTATCGTATGCTCTGAGCGTCACAAGCAGATACCAGTCTGATCCAGGAATGAATCATTGGGCGGCTGTCAAGACAATCCTCAAGTACATGAGAAGAACTAAGGATGTGTTCCTAATGTATGGAGAAGGTGATATGATAATACATGGGTATACAGATGCCAGTTTCCAGATAGATAAGGATGACTCCAAATCTCAGTCCGGATACGTATTTATTTTGAATGGAGGCGCAATAAGTTGGAAGAGTTCCAAGCAAGACACCGTAGCGGATTCTACCACGGAAGCGGAATATATTGCAGCTTCAGAAGCAGCAAAGGAAGCAGTCTGGATCAAGAAGTTTGTCTCAGAACTTGGTGTAGTTCCAACCATTGATGAAGCAATACCGGTTTATTGCGACAACAATGGAGCTATTGCACAAGCGAAGGAACCAAGGTCCCATCAGCGATCCAAACATGTGCTTTGCCGCTATCATCTGATCAAAGAGATTATAAGTAGGAATGATATACAAATTGAGAAAATTCCCACTGAAAGGAATTTAGCGGATCCTTTAACTAAGGCCTTGCCTCAAAGAAACTTTGAGGGTCATGTTAGAGCCTGTGGTATTGGATACCGTAGCGATTGGCATTAGGCCAAGTGGGAGTTTGTTAGTGATATGAGAAAAGTGTCCTAAGGCAATCGCCTTATGATTGTATTCATTTATTTTAATAAATGAATATTCACTATTTGAGTATACATGTTTATGTATTTGATTGAGATCTTAAACTCATTTACTGAATGTCCGCAATACAATTCACAGCATGAGAGAATTTGTGATGAATTCACAACTAGTGATTATCTCTACATGTGCAATTGTGAAGTATTGAAATTGTCCCTAGTCGATAAATTTATAAATACGAACACTATCAATTTTGTTGAGACTAGCATGGTTTATTCTCTAATTAGCTGATTCTCACTAGCTGGTGACATTGGGATGTCCGGAGATAAACATGAATGCTAGTTAAGGGAACTAGTTCATTGGAGTGACTGACTGTAAAACTTCATATGGTAGTCTATATATAGATATGTCAATGAAGTTCTTACTGCAGCTTAAGTGCGATGTTCTTTTGACTTGCGGTGTTCAAGTCATCTTGGTCATGGAGACTTATACTTTGACATCTTAAGCAAGCATCTCCAAGGAGATGTGGACCTAGGATGATTGGGTATAAGCCGAAGTGCCCGAAGATGTTTGAACAGCCTACAAAGGATTCACCACTCCTTGCGAGGAGATGTATACCCAAGGCCTATCGTCGGATTGTTACTCGAAGCCTCTGGCCAGAGCATGACATATTCAGAGTATGAATCTCTTAAATACATGAGAGTAATTAGAATCCGTAGGACAAGAAAACGTTACTTGTGCTAGGTGTGACGTAGTCAGCCTAGTGGGGACTGACACACATAGACCATGTCCTGAACCAAGTGGGTATAAGATGGTGAAGGGAATGGGGCACGATTTATTATAGCTGCTGAAGGGTTTCAGAATTGTTTTTGAGGTCAACCGTTGATCTTTCGATTAATTGGAGATCATGATGTACTACTAGGTGCCACTCATGATCATTCTATAATTGATTAATTATAGACGACCAACATAAATCGAAAGCCTATTTAGTCACACTCACTACTAGTAATCCGAGGGATTTAAAATGAGTTGAAAATTAGATTTTCCAATCAAGAGAGATTAGGTTTGGTTAAGCCAAATGATAAGTCGAATCTGAATTTTTCAGAGATGCATCGGAAGCGTAAAATGGCTAAGTCTTTTGAAGACTTAATAGATGAATTAAATGAGTTTAATTCATTGGGGTGTGACTTGGATGGGCCGGCCAAAGAGGGTCTCCATCCTCTTTGCTTGGTCGGCCACAAGAAAGGGAGAGAACCAAGTTTTTGGATCAATTTATAAAACAAACCAATTGTGTGGTTTGTTTTATAAAATTATGGATGATATAAATTTTTATATAATAAACCAAGGTTTGTTTATTTTTCATGGAAATTAAAATGAACCATGGATTAGTTTATTTTATTTTATAAAATCAATCATGGATTGATTTACCATGATAAGAAAATTTATTCCATAAGAAAAAAGGAGACTTGGTCGATTTTTATCATGAATTAAAATATGATAAAACTTGGCATGATGGAATAAGTCATAGAAAATTTATTCTATAAGAAAAAAGAGACTTGGCGGTTTAGAGGCCACTATATAAAGGACCCAAGGCAAGGCTTGGAAATCAATCGAAGTATTCTTGCCTGGGCTCTCTCCCTCTCCTCCCTTCTTTCTCTTGGCCGGCCACAAGGCTCTTCTCCCTTCTTCTTGCCGTGAGCACAAGGAGAAGCACCGAGGCGATGAAGTTCTTCCGTTGGGACGATCTTCCTCTCCATCCATCATCACCTTAGGATTGGGCGCAAGTTATCTTCCTCCTTCTCGCCGTAATTATTTTTCCGGCCAACCTTGGTAGTGAGTTTTTCCGATGTAATTACTTCTCTCTTGGTTTTCTTGTCGCGTTCTAGGAGAATCTAGTAGTTCTCGAGAACACGAAACTCGTGGCTTTGCGAAGTCATCCCGAAGATACTCGGCGTGGACGCGAATAGAGGCGGAGCTTCCGAGGGACGCTTACGGTTGGATCTCGTCCCTTCCTTCGAGTTACGCGAGGTAATACGTAAATTAGTTTACGTTTCTGCAAAATTTTAAATATATGATCATGTCTACAGAAGATAAAGTTGTATGCTTAGATGTGTGGTTAAATAATTTGTGAAATTATTTATGCTAAACCTTCCGCTGCACATAATTAATTTTAAAATTACGAACCCGCATCCATGTCAACATGCACCCGGTCCCAACATCTATAACAAGAAGTCCAGATTAGTTGAAGTGTCTTCTGATGTTGTTTTTGAGGAAATTCCAAAAGCAAATGATCAATCAGAAGATGTAGAAGGAGTTTAATTCGAACTTAGGAAACTTGGTTTAGATGAAAGTCCAAGTGTTGTAGATGGTGTTGATGAGTCTGATGACGGTGAGCCTAGACAACCCATAGATCAGCCGGATCCTGAGGCTGAGCATGTGTCTAGTGACACTATCCAAGAAGCACCACCAACACCAAGGCAAACTAGGTTAGCCTCTAGTCATCCCCATGACCAAATTGTGGGAGATATCCATCATGGGACCTATGCTCGCGTGGCACGATTAGAATCCATCCGATTGATGCTCGCATTTGCAGCACATCGAGGTTTTAAACTCTATCAAATGGATGTCAAATCGGCCTTCCTAAATGGTTTCATAAGAGAAGAGGTCTATGTCGAACAACCTCCGGGGTTTGAAAATTCCGAATTTCCAAACCACGTGTTCAAGCTCAAAAAGGCGCATTACGGCCTTAAACAAGCACCCCGAGCTTGGTATGAGCAGTTGTCGACATTTCTAATCGAAAAAGGCTTCGTGAGAGGACAAATAGACGCTACACTATTTCTACGGAGAGATGGTGACAATATATTTGTAGCCCAAGTGTATGTCGATGACATAATTTGTGGCTCCAACAACAAGGACTTTTAAATGATTTTATTAGACACATGGAGAGTGAATTTGAGATGAGTCTAGTGGGAGAATTGACTTTCTTCCTTGGACTCGAAATCAAACAAACTCGAGATGGAATCCATGTGCACCAATCCAAATACACTCAAGAGATGCTCCGAAAATTTAACATGAGTGATTCTAAATAGGTAACCACTCCTATGGTGACAAACACATGATTAGACAATGATGAGAGTGGAAAGCCTGTTGACCTAACTCAATATCGGAGCATGATAGGTAGTTTGCTATACCTCACAGCTAGTCGACCGGATAATCTTTTTGCTGTGGGTATGTGCGCTAGGTACCAAGTCTGTGCCAAGGAATCTCACTGAATTGCTGTTAAAAGAATTCTCAGATACCTTAAGGGCACAATTGGAGTTGGTCTTTGGTACCCCCGTACCAAGTCATTTGACTTAATTGGCTATACCGATTCCGACTATGATGGGTGCAAGTTGGATCGGAAGAGCACAAGTGGGGGTTGCCATTTCTTAGGATCATCGTTAGTTAGTTGGTCAAGTCGGAAGAAACATTGTGTTGCTCTCTCCATGACTGAGGCAGAATATATCGCCATGGGAGAGAGTGTATCGCAATTGTTGTGGATGATTCATACACTAGAGGACTATGAATTAACCTATAAGGGTGTGCAAGTGTTGTGTGACAACATAAGCACGATAAACCTAACAAAGAATCCAGTCCATCATTCTAGGACCAAGCACATTGAAGTGCGTCACCACTTCATTAGAGATCATGTAGCTAGAGGAGATATTGTACTCTCACATGTAGAGTCAAAATCGAATCTAACGGACATTTTCACTAACCACTCCCCGAGAATGAATTTAGTTTCATACGAAGGGAGTTGGGAATGTGTCGTACTTCATAGGATTGAAAAGCATACAAAACCCTTCATGATCATTTAAAATTGTTGGGGAACAATTATTGGGCAACTTGGGGACATCTCACACAAACTATAAGGTTTAACAAAATATTTTTGTTTGCTAGAAATGGGGTGAGATGTTAGGATCAACCTAATTACTCAAAATGTTAATTCATCCCTTGAGGAATTAGGTTGACGAGATAATAATCATTAAGTTGACCAAGTATGGGGAAAACCAATGCATAATATATGTGTATTTGGCTTCATGATCATACTTGGACATTCCAATCAAGGAAACTTGATTGGAGACTTATTTTGATACAAACTTGGTTTAAATTGGATGAATGTTTTGATTGATTTTGACTTCACTTGATTGGGTGTTTGTGTTTACACTGGAGAGGTTGTTAAATCCATAAGGACTTTTGATTCCAGTTAACGGATTAATTCTAGTTGAGATAACACCTCCACAATCAGTAAACTTACATCAGATCGTCTCAGAACTCGAAGGAAGGTCTGAAATTGCAAGTTCTGTCTCGTATCAGATGATATCTGATCGGTCCAAATGACCGATCACAAAATTTCACGACAATCCTCAGAAACATTCTGTCTTGGATTTGATCGGTCCACAGACCAATCTGGCCACCTTGTTGATCGGTCCACCGACCGATCAGAAGGGTCATGAAAATTCTCGTAAACTCTTTGTTCGCTCCCTGATCGATCGACAGACGATCAGGGGCTTCCCTGATCGATCACCCGACCGATCAGGACCCAGCCAGACCGATCATGAGGTTCCCTGATCGGTCTGGGTACTCCCAGATCGAACGGTGATCCGTTCGATTGCAATAAATTTCGGTTGGTGGATCGATCCACCAACCTATTAACTCTCTCTATTCTCTTCATCTCCAACCCTAGCGCCGAAACCCTCTTCTCCCACCTGCGCTTCTTCTTCCTGTGATCTACTCCCTACGGTGTGTGAGGTCTTGTGAAGTTGCATTTTTTTTCATCTGCAAGTGCATTCCTCCCTTGCACCTGCTCTTTCTGCACTGCCATGAGTTTCCTGCTTGTGTCTGGGCTTTTCGGCTCCGAGCTTCTCAGTTCTTGCGCAAGGCCCTTTCCACTTCAAGTTATCAAAATCTTCTCCAACCAAGCCAACCGAATGGCATCTAAGTAAGATTTTTTTCCGGTTGCTGATTACTTCTTAAATCATACTTATTGTGGTCTAATCAATTTGTTTCAATTTGTGTTGTGTCTATACACTATTCTACCGTAATCTATGCATGCCTTGATCCATTCGAACATTATTTTTGCCTTGATCTTTCATTACCATGACTTTATGCTCATGTGATCAATTCCATCTTATGTCATAATCCATCCTTGTGTCATGCATTTCATCAACTCCAATTTGTTGCCGTGATCTCTTGTTCCAATCTTTAGGAGATCTTCCAAGGGCAAAGAACCGGTTGAGGGGACTTCAAAGGGGAAGGGTTCATCATCTAGACCCTCCCAGAGACCCCAACCCTCTGTGAGTGCTCAATTTGTGAGTTCCTAGTTCGAACAGAAGTTTCTCACCACTGCCTTCAAGCCTCTCCCTTGTAGTAACGTAGATAGAACTTTTGTCTACGAATACTGTCCCACGGTCAAACAGATCATCGAATTCTACAATATGGAATCTTTCCTTTTTATGGAACGCGAGATCAATGTCGACTTGATCCCCAAATTCTATTACAACCTTTATTCCACTGCTGGCACTCATGAATACACCACCCGGGTGGTCAAGAAGGACCTAGATTTTACTTACTCTACTTTCTTAGAGTATCTGGCCTTTCGACGTTCACCGAATAGTTTTTCCCTGTTTCCTACTCTTCCAGCTAGTTTGCCTGTTCCATTATTGGATGTCACCCCAATTCCATCTATGAGTATTTTTTCGGCCACCCCAGGCCGGATGGTCTCGATGAGCTGGACAGTGACTTCCCGACTTTTGCTGCCCTCTGATTGTCTCCTGTAGATTACATTCTATTCAAGATCATCACCCAATGCATTCTGCCCATAACTTCAAAACCTCTTACCAAGATCCGCCCATTCCACTGTCTGATGCTCTATGGGATGCATCGACAGTTGGATTTTGATATCATGATGAGTATTTTCGAGTCCATCGTCTCCTATAGAGAGTCCAGTCGTTGCACCGTCTACATGGCTTTTGGGCACATCATACTGATTGGCTTCAGACGGTTGGTATCGATGTGACCAAGGGCAGGACCGTGCCCATGGTTCGACAGGATTGCCGACTTGGCAAACACGCGTTTGCCAAGTCTGGCATCATTGTTGGGCCTCAGGATCAGGGCCTTATATGGAAGGATTGGTGAGGTCTAGGAGAGTTACCTCGGGGTGCACAAATTCAGGTACCGACCGCACCGGCTGTCCATCAGGAGGCGCCTGTCGCCGCAGCTGACTATGAGTACGAGACAGATCCCGATCTACGCTGGCAGGTTGCGGAACTGGAGCAGACGATCCAGCATGATCTTCATGTGACAGAGCTCTGGTGGCAGGGGATCAACTTCGAGATCTCTCAGATGCGCACTAGTAAGGAGACTTTTCAGACTGAGGTTCTGTCTGAGATCTCTAGGCTATGTGCTGATTAGCGAGCGACTGATTCGAGGGTTTCTGCGATGCACGCCCAGCAGCTGGCATGGTTCGAGGAGTGGCACGCGTGGTCAGCTGGTCATCCATACCAGCCTACACTTCCTAGTGTTGGGACCGGGTGCATGTTGACATGGATACGGGTTTGTAATTTAAAAAAAATAATTACGTGCAGCGGAAGAATTAGCATAAATAATTTCTCAAATTATTTTAACCATGTATCTAGCATGCAACCTTATGATGTGTGGACATGATCATAAATTAAAATTTTACAGAAAGTAAACTAATTTACTCAATACCTCGCGTAACTCGAAGTAAGGGACGAGATCCAACCGTAGCGTCCCTTGGAAGCTCCGCCTCTATTCACGTCCACGCCGAGTTCTCTTCGGGATGACTTCGCAAAGCCACGAGTTTCGTGCCTACAAGAACTACTAGATTCTCCAAAGGCACGACTAGAATATCAAGAGAGAAAGATGGAAGACTAACCACCAAGTAACGGAATCAATATCCGGGAGAGGAAGGAGTTGCGATCCGCTTCTTCTTCTTCTTTGGCACCTTCTTGGTGGAGGAGGCTCACGGCAACCCTAGGCGGTGCGCCGACCCTAGGGGAGGAGAGAGGGCACCGGCCCTAGAGAGAGATAGAGGGCGCCGGCCCTAGAGAGAGAGAGGGAGTGTCGGCCCTAGAGAGAGAGAGGGAGAGAATAAAAGAGAGAGAGAGCTTGCTACTTAATCTCTTAGATTAATTGGAATTCAAGCCTTGCTTTGGTTCCTTTATATAGTAGCCTCTCCATTGCCAAGTCTCCCTTTTAACGGAATAAATTTACATAAGAAATTTATCTTATAAATTTTCTTATGAATTATTCCGTTATGCCAAGTTTTATTATAACTAAATTTATAATAAAACAAACACATCTCCCAATTTATTATGGAATAAATTTTACAAGAAATTTACTATATAAATTTTTCTTATCATGGAAAAATCAATTCACAATTGATTTTATAAAAATAAAATAAACCATTTAAAGTTTATTTTAATCTCCATGAAAATAAATTTATTTATATAAATTTATTTATATAAATTTCTTTATATAAATTTATTTATCCATAATTTTATAAAACAAATCGCGCTTGATTTATTTTATAATTTAAACCAAATAAATTGGTTTCTCTCCTTTGTTCTGGCCGGCCAAACCAAAGAGGGTGGGAACCCTCTTTGGCCGGCCAAACCAAGCCGCCTACTCGCGAATTAAACTCATTTAATTCGCCCAATAAGCCATCAAAAGACTTAGCCATTTTAAGCTTTCGATGCGCCTCTGATTAATTCAGATTCGACTTATTTCTCTTGATCGAAAAATCTAATTTTCAGCTCGTTTTAAATCCCTCGGATTACTCGTAGTGCGTGTGACTAAATAGGCTTTCGATTTATGTTGGCCGTCTATAATCAACCAATTATAGAACGATCATGAGTGGCATCTAGTAGTACATCATGACCCCCAATTAATCGAAAGATCAACGGTTGACCTCAGAAATAATTCTGAAACCCTTCAGCAGCTATAATGAGTCGTGCCTCTTTCCCTTCACCATCTTATACCCACTTGGTTCAGGACACGGTCTTTGTGTGTCAGTCCCCACTAGGCTGACTACGTCACACCTAGCCCAAGTAATGTCTTTCTCGTCCAACGGATTCTAATTACTCTCATGTTTCCTTGAGATTCATACTTGGAACATGTTATGCTCTGGCCAGAGGCTTTGAGTAACAATCCGACGATAGGCCTTGGGTATACATCTCCTCGCAAGGAGTGGTGAATCCTTTGTAGGTTGTTCAAACATCTTCGGGCACTTCGGCTTATACCCAATCATCCTGGGTCCACACCGATGCTTGCTTAAGATGTCAAAGTACAAGTCTCCGTGACCAAGATGACTTGAACACCGCAAGTCAAAGGAACATCGCACTTAAGCTGCAGTAAGAACTTCATTGACATATCTACATGTAGATTCCCATATGAAGTTTTACAGCCAGTCACTCCAATGAACTAGTTCCCTTAACTAGCATCCATGTTTATCTCCGGACATCCCAATGTCACCAGCCAGTGAGAATCAGCTGATTAGAGAATAACCCATGCTAGTCTCAACAGAATTGATAGTGTCCGTATTTATCAATTCATCGACTAGGGATATTTTCAATACTTCACAATTGCACATGTAGAGATAATTACTAGTTGTGATTCCATCACAAATTCTCTCATGCTGTGAATTGTATTGCGGGCATTCAGTAAATGAGTTTAAGATCCCAATCAAATACACAAACATGTATACTCAAATAGTGAATTTTCATTTATTAAAATAAATGTTTACAATCATAAGGCGATTGCCTTAGGACACTTCTCTCATATTACTAACACCTAGAGCTGCACCCTCCAGCAACACTGTCCCGGGGTCCTTCCTACCTAACGATGACACGACCTACGACCCCATGCAGGCTGACGACCCCCCCCCCCCCCCCCCCCGTCGAGGATTGACTGTGGTTGTTCTCTGAGTTTGATTCTGCTTCCATGATTTGTGATGTATCTGACTATTTGACTATGCTTTCATACTTTGCTATGTATAATTGTCTGACTGGTTTCATGTTATAACTGCCATTTTCTGCTCTTGATGTTGACTTTTAGTTTCATATGATGCATATGTATATTCTGCCTCACTTTATCTTTACCATATGTTGTTCATATGCTTTCTTAATCATATCTTTTGTTGTTTTGGGATAACCCTTGGGTTGAGGGGGATAAATTTTTAAGCTTAACAACCAGTCTATACCCTTATCGGTGTTTGACAAAGGGTGAGAGTGTGGTTAGTTAAGTTTAGGATAATTACGAGTTTAATTATTGTAGGGGGAGGGTCCTGATTCTCCTACGATGGTGAAATTTGAGACAATTGATTTCAAATTCCTAATCTTAAAATCGGGTTGTCAAACAACAAAAAGGGGGAGATTATTGACACAGTCTGACCCTGATTGTTGTTTTGGTGTTGACACCGATTTTAGTTTAGGTTGATAAGATGAGTCTGGTTTAAGTCCTGGTCGGGGACTGGGCACGACTCCCGGTGTGTGAGGTCGGTTGAATGAAACCCTGGTGAGTGAAGCTAGGTTGACTGAAACCTGGTGAGTGAAGCCAGGTCCTAGCTTGGGAAGCTAGGTTGAATGAAACCCTGGTGAGTGAAGCCTAGGTTGAATGAACCCCTGGTGAGTGAAGCCAGGTCCTAGCTTGGGAAGCTAGGTTGAATGAAGTCCCAGTGAGTGAAGCTGGGCATGAAGTCTTGGTCTGGGGGACTGAGCATTGTGTGTACTGGACGGAGAGGGCACGTGAGCTCGTTCTCTGAGACCAGAATGAGTCAGAGAAGGCTAGGGAGGCTATTCCCTAGACTCAGGGCTGTTTTGGTCAAGGTTGGATCGGTCTGGTGACCGATCAGGGAGTTGGCACGAACTCCCTGTTGTGGATTGGTCTGGTGACCGATCCAGAGAAGTCTGATCGATCTGGTGACCGATCAGGGAGAGAACAGAAACATTGTTTGGCTTCTGTTCGGCTTTTGATCAGTCTGGTGACCGATCAGGGAGAGAACAGAGGCATTTGGTTCGGCTTCTGTGTGGCTTCAGATCGTTCTGGTGAACGATCAAAGAACCTTGATCGGTTTGGTGACCGATCAAATTGTCGCGAGGTTTCTCACCTTGACCGATCAGGATGGCTCCTGATCGGTCAAAGAGTGACCTGATTGTCCCCAGACCGATCAGGGCACCACCTGATCGGTCGGGTGATCGATCAGTAGGGTTTGGCCTGCGAAACTAAAGGATCTGTCCTCAGCTGTTGGATTGGTCTGGTGACCGATCCCCAGTCCTTGGTCGGTTAGTGTGACCGATCAAAGATGAGTTCGTGATCCCAGGTTTCTCATTGTGGACCGATCAGGCTGGAGCATGATTGGTCTGGGCTTACCCAGATCGGTCTGGTGACCGATCAGTAGCTAAACTTTATTTCAAAATGCGCTGTCAGAGTTCTGATCGCGTTCTGATTTTCTACTGATACACTACTGATATCTGCTTTGATCGTCTGATAATTGATTCTCTGTTGATTTGGTGTGCTAAACAACTGCTAAGTGTGCAGGTAACTCAGGATTACTCAAGGAGAGTCAAACGGAGGCTTTCGCTACAGCAGGTTTGGCTGTTTGCTTCAGCAGGATACAACATCTTCTGTCTTCTGGCGAACGGCTGGGAAGCTGACCTGAGGATCAACTGGAGGGAGTCCAGAAGAGGTCAGGGGTAGCTGAGCTACTTTAGATGAGCAGCTGGGGAGCTGCAGAGGAGCGTCTGTGACCTGAGTCTTGGGCAGAGGCTTATGAGCGGGTAGTGAGGAAGCCTCGGCAAGAACTTTGAACACTCGATCTGTTGCGACAACTCTCATTCATCCTGCACCTTGAAGCATACTCTTGAGCATCCTTTGAAGCTTCGGCAACTTGAGCACCTTGAAGCAGAGGAGAGCTTGGCGAGTCCATCTGTAATGACCCGGAAAATTTTCTTAATATTTTCTTTAAAATATTAAGCATGTCTAGATAATTTTCAGAAGGTTCTAGAAATATTAGTATGAACCTTAGCTTAGAAATCCATGATTTTCTCATTTAAATTGAGAAACTAAGTACTAAGGGGCCTTATATGGGCTTTCTAGTACCATGATTATGGGTGAATTTTAGGTAATTTAATAGAAATATAAAGGGGTTTTAATGAGAAATATTAACATAATTATGGGGGAATTTTTAAGGAATTTTCGAAATAATAGGAAATAAAATAAAAATAAAAATAAAATAGAAAAAAATTAGTGCATGCACCAAGGATTGAACCTTGGACCTCTTGTACAACCATGCATGCACTAACCAATTCACCTAGCAAGGGAGTGCTATGAGGGAATGAAGTGGATATTAGTTAAGGCTTAGGAAAATGAAGAGTCATCAAGGGAAGAGACACCATGACTCTTCACTTACCCCCTTTAATGGGGATTAAAGGCATAAGAGGGAAGTTACCTTTCATTTCTCTCATTCCATCAAGTCATTTGTTTTCTCTTCTTCTTCCTCCCCTCCTAGCCGAAACCTCCAAGCTCCCTTCTCCCTTGAGAAAAGTTCACATAAGCCTCCATTTTGAAGATCTAGGGTCTCTTCCAAGGCTACAAGGGCAAGGAGAGTTCAAGTGTCAAAGGGATTTACAAGTTCCTTCTCTTTAAAGTCTAAAAATGAAAGGTAACCCAAGGTAAAACCCTCTCACCTGTGGTATGATAGTTTTTCAAGTTTTTGTCATGATCAAAGTTTCTATTGGCATGATATGTTGAAGAATCCATGATTAGGGTTCGGCCAAGCCTTGTTTGGGGCTAGAAATCATGTTAAAGACTTCCTTTATGTTTTCAAATGATTTCTCATGATAGGTTAAACCTAAAAGTATGATTGTGGAGGTTTTGAAGCACCCTAAGAACGCCTTAGGGTTTCGGCCACCTTCAAGTATAGGATTAGATTTAATCTTTAACTCTCCAAGCATGCTTAGTATGTCTTGCTATGATATAGTATGGATGAAAGTAGTGACTTATATGAATTTTCTATGGGCTTGTTACACTTATAGGTTTTGGCCAAATCATGTTCTAGGGCTAAGGCTTAGTGTTAAGTCTAATCAAGGGTTCAATTGGTCTTCCATGGCATGATATGCAATGTATAGGATGTTAATCTTAACCTAGGCAAATTTTCAAGTTTCAGCCAAGACCCAAACCTAGGGTTTGGATTGGGTTAAGGTCTCAAGGATGCATGTTCCTAAGTTACCATGGTGCTAGTAAGTAGTTAAGCATGAAGTAAGGATCTTTATGTTACTAAAATCTTAGTTTATGAGTAGTATAACATGATTTTGTATGTTAGATTTTAGGTGATGCTTTACTCATGAATATTTAGATCATATACCATGAATATATGTAATTGATGTAGGATGCAAGTTATGATAGATAGAATGATGCATGTATGATGATAAATGCTTATAATAGATTTATGGTTTATGAAGGTATATGCATGTTTTAGGGTAAATGCCATGAACCCTAGTAGTATGTGTCATGTTTATATGTAGCTTACCATCCATGCTTTATGATGAATACTAGGATTATGTATGCTAGATGAAATGTATCATGTATGAAGTACATGTTTATTTATGTATTATGATCAGGCAAGCTTTATGAACCAAGATAATGTTTATGACTAGAAACATGATTATGCATGTATGTCCTATTTTATGAATAAAGAATGATAAGTATGAATGAAGATGATGGTTATGCCTTAAGTATGAATGATAAGTATGAATGATAAGTATGAATGATGAAGGCATAACGATGATATGAAATAAGTATGAATGATAAGTATGAATGACAAGTATGAATGATGAAGCATGCATATTTATTTTTATGAATGAGGCTTGTACCGGACCGAAGTAAGGGTCCAAGGGATGGGCACCTTAAGAACGCCCCGGTTCTGGACTACCGAAGCTGTCCACGGTTCTGGCACTACCGAAGCTGTGCAACAGGGATGGGCACCTTAAGAACGCCCCGGTTTTTGGAACTACCGACTATGCTGTTCCTACCCTAGTAGGTCGGGGCTCGCTACCTCGTGTTTACTTAGGGATGCGCGCTTATGATGTATGTATGTGGTACAAGCCGGGGACCCCAATGATGTTATGTTTATGTTAAGCATTTAAAAGTATGATTTTAAAATTAAGCATCCTTATGTAGTAAATGCATTTGACTCATGCATACATCCATGTTGTGCATCGCGCCAGGGTAAGAACATTTTATTCTTATGCTATGATAAGTATGTCTTATGTTCATGTATGCTAAGAACTATGCCATGATAAGTATGTCTTATGTTCATGTATGCTAAGAATTATGCTATGATAAGTATGTCTTATGTTCATATATGCTAAGAACTATGCCATGATAAGTATGTCTTATGTTCATGTATGTTAAGATTTATGCCATGCTAAGTAGGTTGTAGATCTATGGTGATGTTAGGAATCATGCTATGTTAGTTGTTCATATGCTTATGACTTATGCCATGACTATGCTTATGTTTATGTTCGAAGTTATGTTATGTCAGATACTTGATATGTTTATGTTTAAGTGACGTATGGTTTTAGTGAGTAGGAAAGGGTTTTACTAAGCATATGTGCTTATAGTTTTATTTTCCTTGTACCGCAGATCAAGCAAGAGGCTATTAAGGGAAGCTGCAGGAGAGGCAGAAGCATGTGTGTGTGTAGCAGTGACTTGGCAAAGGATTCTTATATTCACACATAATGCATGTCTTGGGTGTGGAAATGTTTTCTTAAATTTTATGCTATGTTTTATGGTTATGACTAATGGGTGACTTAAGACTCATGATGCTACGTTTATGGATAAGTACATACTACTTATGACGATTATGAATAAGCTATGGAATGGTTAAGTCATGATGCCATGCAGGTCAATAATATGCTAAGTTCAATGACACTAAGTTTATGAATGACAAGTTTATACATGTATAGATGTTTCATGTGTTAGTTGCATGGTTAAAAGCATGTGTAGGAAAAAAAATGTTCCGCTGCATTAAGATGTTCTCTAAGTCCATGTATGTTAAGCGTAACGACGCCTTCTTCACCACACCATAAGTGGTGGGAAAAAGGCGGGCGTTACAGGTTGGTATCAGAGCCATTGTCATCTCACTACACACACATCAAGCCTCCTTCCTGCCGCTTCCAAGTAAGTACCTTTCGGTATATTTCATGATAGTAAGCACTTTTACGATATGTTATATTTCTAGAATATGCAAGTATGAATGATGCCATATGATAGATAATGGCAAGTACTTGTAAGATATGTGAATACGAACAATATTTTCTATTGTTTTATTTATGAAAAATTAAATAATTTAGAATTTAATATGGGGTAGGTATAACAACAACTCATATTATCCATACTTGTCCTTTATGAAGGAGAGCATGGCTAGAAGACAGAGTAACAGACTTAATGAGACTGCTCCCTCGCTTGACCTAATGCAATTAGTGACCCAACTTCAGCGTCAAGTCACTGAGCAGCAGCAAACTATTAATACCCTGATGAACCAACAAGAAAATTCTACTACTCCACCGGCGAACCAGAATGCTATACCCGTTGCGCCTACGGTTATGCAAACTCCTCCGTCAGGCTTGACCACTGTAGCACGACAAGAGGCTTATTTGATCCAGTGGTTGAGGCTGAAGTCGGAAAATTTCTCGGGTGTCGGTGAACCGTGGGACGCTCAAGCGTGGTTCAAAACCGTAGAGAGTACAATGGAGCTGCTGGACTGGCCTGAACAAGAGAAGATCAAATGTGCATCATTCTGCCTTTCTGGAGATGCCAGAATGTGGTGGGAAAGGGTCAAGGCCAAGAGACAGGTGAACCAGATGACGTTGTCAGATTTCGAGTCAGAATTCTTCGAGGAATTCTTCAACATGCAGGTCACCAATAAACATTACGACGAGTTCACGGAATTTCGACAAGGCAACCTCTCAATCAAGGAAGCCATGAAGAAATTTAATCGATTGGCTCGCTTATGCCCTGAGCTGGTTCGCACTGAGAAGGAGAGGGTTCGACTTATGTTAAAGATGTTGCGGCCCGTAATAGCTCTGAACGTGGCCGGCGGAGTTAACAGACCACAGACTGCGGAGGAGCTGTTTAGTAGTGCCCTACTCACCGAACATTACCTGAACAATATCAACCAACAAAGGAAGGCAGTAAATGAAAGTAAGAATCAAGTTCACTCCGGAATTCTCGATTCGTTGTCTTTCATTTTTCCTAATGTTCCTTCCTTGTTATGAACACTCAGGGGGTCAGAAACCTTAGAGTACCAACTCTAATTGGAAAGGAAACCAGAGTGGTAAACGGCAGCCATGGAACAACCCCCAAGGGGGCCCAGCAAATAAGCAGTCCCGATTTCCCCTGTGTGCTACATGCGGGAAAATGCACCCCGGGGAATGTCGCAAGGGTACGAACCGGTGCTTCATCTGCGGAGTAGAAGGGCACATGGCCTCGTACTGTCCTACCAAGAACCCGGCATCTTCCCAACAACTCGTTCAGTACCAGGGTGCACCCGCGAAGCTACATTATATACAAGCGGAGCCGGAGAGTATCCTGATGAACCAGGAAGGAATAGAGGCCCCATCAACTATGGCAGATGCCAGGGTTTTCTCTATCACCAAGGAAGATGCTGCGAATGCTTCAACGGTTGTCACAGGTCAGATACTTATTTACAGTCAGTATGCTACCACATTATTTGATACTGGGGCAACGTACTCGTTCATCTCTACATGCTACACTAAGAAGATAGATATGTCTCCACAAGTTTTAGATTGCAAGTTCTTAATAACCCTGCCTTCGGGAGAAATAATGACATCCACGCACGTGTTGCGTGCGGTGCCAGTCGGAATTGCGGAAAGAGAACTCTACTGCGATCTGATAGTACTCGACATGCAGGACTATGATGTTATAATGGGAATGGACTTTCTGAGTAAATACGGTGCTTCTGTTGAGTGCCGTAAACGAACGGTGGTTTTTCAACCCGAGGCAGATTCCACGTTTGAATTTATCGGGGAGCCAAGGAAAAGGACCCGGAAATTCTTATCGACTCTCAAGGCAAGGAAGATGTTAGATAAGGGATATACTGGTTTTCTAGCACATGTGGTTGACATGGGTCAAACAAAGGATCAGAAGTTGGAAAATGTCAGAGTAGTATGCGAGTACCCAGAGGTATTCCCAAAGGAATTACCGGGATTAGCTCCTGATAGAGAAGTGGAATTTGAGATCGAATTGGTCCCTGGTACTAACCCGATCTCCAAGGCACCCTACCGGATGGCGCCGGTTGAGTTAAAAGAACTTCAAGAACAGCTGCAGGAGTTGCTCGATAAGGGACTTATTCGCCCTAGTCATTCCCCATGGGGAGCTCCGGTACTGTTTGTGAAGAAGAAGGACAGATCTATGCGAATGTGCATAGATTATCGAGCACTGAACAATGTAACGATCAAGAACAGGTTTCCTCTTCCGAGAATAGATGACCTATTTGATCAATTAAAAGGAGCTACTGTGTTCTCGAAAATTGATCTGAGGTCTGGTTATCATCAAGTCAAAGTAAAAGAGGATGATATTCCGAAGACAGCTTTTCGAACAAGGTACGGACATTTTGAATTTGTTGTCATGCCTTTCGGCGTGACCAATGCTCCTGCGATGTTTATGGACCTTATGAATCGAGTGTTCTCGTCTTTTCTCGATAAATTTGTAATCGTCTTCATCGACGATATTCTTATTTATTCAAGAAACCAAGAAGAGCATGCCAAACATCTGAGGATAGTACTACAGACTCTCCGAGAAAAACAACTGTACGCTAAGTTCTCCAAATGTGAGTTCTGGCTTGATCAAGTAGGTTTTTTTGGGTCATATTATTCCCAAAGATGGGGTTATGGTAGACCCGACGAAGATTGAAGCTGTGAAAAACTGGAGTCGGGTGAGGAACGCCGGCGAAATCAGAAGTTTCCTTGGCCTAGCAGGCTATTATCGGAAATTTATGGAGGACTTCGCAAGGATTGCAGCCCCTTTAACAGCTCTCACCCGGCAGGATAAGAAATATGAATGGATCGAAAAATGCGAAAGGAGTTTCTTGGAGCTAAAAAGGAGACTTACAAGTGCTCCAATTCTTACCCTTCCGGAAGGTAACCAGAGCTTCGACATGTATAGCGACGCCTCCCGACTGGGACTTGGAGCTGTGCTTATGCAGAAGGGCAGAGTCATTGCCTACGCCTCTAGGCAACTTAAAGAACATGAACAGAATTACCCCACCCACGATCTGGAATTAGCCGCTGTGGTCTTCGCTCTTAAGATATGGAGGCACTATCTGTATGGAGCGCAGTGCAGGATTTATACAGACCACCAGAGCCTGCGGTATTTCTTCACTCAGAAAGACCTAAATATGAGACAGCGCCGATGGCTGGAGTTGGTAAAGGACTATGACTGTGAGATCTTATATCATCCAGGAAAGGCAAACAAAGTGGCCGATGCACTCAGCCGGAAGTCAAGTGCCACCTTGATGTCTATATCTAGCTTACCCCGACCACTCGCAAAGGAAATTATGAGGTCTGGAGTCGAGGTCATCTCCGGATGGCTTTCTACCATGACACTATCACCGACGCTGTTCGAGGACATATTGGACAAACAAGATGGTGATCCTAGCCTTCAGAGAATCAAACAGGAGATCCTAGAAGGGAAGGGCGATGGGTTTCGTATCGCCAACGGGGGAGTACTTTATCTTAGGGATCGTCTATGTATTCCGAATGATCCGGAGCTACGGAGAGTGATATTAGTAGAAGCTCATGAAACTCCTTATTCGATGCATCCAGGATCCACCAAGATGTATCAAGATCTGAAAGAGAAATTCTGGTGGTCCGGTATGAAGAGAGATGTGGCTCAGCATGTTGGCACTTGCCTGACCTGCCAACGAGTGAAGGCAGAGCACCAGCGACCCGGAGGAGTTCTGCAGCCACTTCCGATTCCGGAATGGAAATGGGAAGATATCTCTATGGATTTTATTTCGGGACTTCCCAAGACTACAAATGGATATGATGCGGTATGGGTAATTGTGGACAGGTTGACAAGTCTGCTCACTTCTTAGCTATCAAGATGACTTATTCGATTGAGCAACTGGCTCAATTATATGCTAAGGAGATAATCAGACTTCATGGAGTTCCCAAGACCATCATCTCAGATAGGGATGGTCGCTTTCACTTCACATTTTGGGATGTGTCCAGAAGTCCCTGGCACTAAATTACGATTTCAGTACAGCTTTCATCCTCAGACTGACGGGCAAACTGAACGGGTGAATCAAGTACTGGAAGACATGTTGCGAGCTTGTGCCTGGATTTCAAAGGAGTTGGTGTCGATATCTATGTTTAGCGGAATTCGCCTACAATAATAGCTACCAAGCTACTATTGGCATGGCACCTTATGAAGCTTTGTACGGGAGGAGATGTAGGTCTCCAATCTGTTGGTATGAAGGTGGCGAAAAAAGGCGATGGGGACTCACGACGGATCTCATCGACGACACCACCCAAGCTATACAAGACATTCGACAAGGATAGAAGCTGCACAGAGTCCAAGAAGAGTTATGCAGATGTCCGGCGTAGGCCACTGGAATTCAATATTGGGGATCTGGTACAAAGTGGCTCCAATGAAAGGGTGACAAGATTGGGAAGAAAGGAACTGAGTCCGCGATAGTGGGACCGTACCTGATCCTGAAAAGAGTTGGAAGGTGGCTATGAGCTAGAGCTACCTCAGGAATGGCAGCTATTCATAATGTGTTCCATGTGTCAATGCTTAAGAAAGTGTATTCCAAACATGGACCAAGTGCGAGCCACAGACGGTACAGTTCAGGAGGACCTAAGTTATGAAAGCCGACCTATCCGGATCTTGGATCGGAAGTCAAGAAGGTTAAGGAACAAGGAAGTAGCCTTAGTCAAGGTTCTATGGCAAAGTCAACGGTTCGAGGAAGCTACCTGGGAACGCGAGGACGAGATGAGACGCAAGTACNCTTATATGGGCTTCTAGTACCATGATTATGGGTGAATTTTAGGTAAAAGTTAATAGAAATATAAAGGGGATTTTAATGAGAAATATTAACATAATTATGGGGGAATTTTTAAGGAATTTTCGAAATAATAGGAAATAAAATAAAAATAAAATAGAAAAATTAGTACATGCACCAAGGATTGAACCTTGGACCTTTTGTACAACCATGCATGCACTAACCAATTCACCTAGCAAGGAAGTGCTATGAGGGAATGAAGTGGATATTAGTTAAGGCTTAGGAAAATGAAGAGTCACCAAGGGAAGAGACACCATGACTCTTCACTTACCCCCTTTAATGGGGATTAAAGGCATAAGAGGGAAGTTACCTTTCATTTCTCTCATTCCATCAAGTCATTTGTTTTCTCTTCTTCTTCCTCCCCTCCTAGCCAAAACCTCCAAGCTCCCTTCTCCCTTGAGAAAAGTTCACATAAGCCTCCATTTTGAAGATCTAGGGTCTCTTCCAAGGCTACAAGGGCAAGGAGAGTTCAAGTGTCAAAGGGATTTACAAGTTCCTTCTCCTTTAAGGTCTAAAAACCAAAGGTAACCCAAGGTAAAACCCTCTCACCTGTGGTATGATAGCTTTTCAAGTTTTTGGTCATGATCAAAGTTTCTATTGGCATGATATGTTGAAAAATCCATGATTAGGGTTCGGCCAAGCCTTGTTTGGGGCTAGAAATCATGTTAAAGACTTCCTTCATGTTTTCAAATGATTTCTCATGATAGGTTAAACCTAAAAGTATGATTGTGGAGGTTTGGAAGCACCCTAAGAACCCCTTAGGGTTTCGGCCACCTTCAAGTATAGGGTTAGATTTAATCTTTAACTCTCCAAGCATGCTTAGTATGTCTTGCTATGATATAGTATGGATGAAAATAGTGACTTATATGAATTTTCTATGGGCTTGTTACCCTTATAGGTTTCGGCCAAATCATGTTCTAGGGCTAAGGCTTAGTGTTAAGTCCAATCAAGGGTTCAATTGGTCTTCCATGGCATGATATGCAAAGTATAGGATGTTAATCTTAACCTAGGCAAATTTTCTATGGAGTTACACTTCTTCAAGTTTCGGCCAAGACCCAAACCTAGGGTTTGGATTGGGTTAAGGTCTCAAGGATGCATGTTCCTAAGTTACCATGGTGCTAGTAAGTAGTTAAGCATGAAGTAAGGATCTTTATGTTACTAAAATCTTAGTTTATGTGTAGTATAACATGATTTTGTATATTAGATTTTAGGTGATGCTTTACTCATGAATATTTAGATCATATATCATGAATATATGTAATTGATGTAGGATGTAAGTTATGATAGATAGAATGATGCATGTATGATGATAAATGCTTATGATAGATTTATGCTTTACGAATGATATGTATGGATGTCATGCTTAATGAACGATATGTATGTATGTCATGCTTTACGAATGATACGTATGTATGCCATGCTTTACGAATGATATGTATGGATGTCATGCTTTATGAATGATAAGTATGTATGTCATGCTTAATGAATGATATGTATGTATATCATGCTTTATGAATGATACGTATGTATGCCATGTTTTATGAATGATATGTACGTATGTCATGTTTAAGAATGAAGATGATGAATGAAAATGATAATCATGGCTCTAAGACAAAATGATGTATGCATGATATACCTTATGAATGAAGAAAATGAATGATGATGAATGTTCATGCCTTTACGACATCATGATGTTAAGTATGAATGATGAAATGTTATGTATGTCTATGAATGATGAAGCATGTAAAGTTATCTTACTTTATGAATGGGCTTGTACCGGACCGAAGTAAGGGTCCAAGGGATGGGTGTTAGTGATATGAGAGAAGTGTCCTAAGGCAATCGCCTTATGATTGTAAACATTTATTTTAATAAATGATAATTCACTATTTGAGTATACATGTTTGTGTATTTGATTGGGATCTTAAACTCATCTACTGAATGTCCGCAATACAACTCACAGCATAAGAGAATTTGTGATGGGATCACAACTAGTGATTATCTCTAAATGTGCAAATGTGAAGTATTGAAAATATCCCTAGTCGATGAATTGATAAAAACGGACACTATCAATTCTGTTGAGACTAGCATGGGTTATTCTCTAATCAGCTGATTCTCACTGGCTGGTGACATTGGGATGTCCGGAGATAAACATGGATGCTAGTTAAGGGAACTAGTTCATTGGAGTGACTAGCTGTAAAACTTCATATGGTTATCTATATAGATATGTCAATGAAGTTCTTACTGCGGCTTAAGTGCGATGTTCCTCTGACTTGCGGTGTTCAAGTCATCTTGGTCATGGAGACTTATACTTTAACATCTTAAGCAAGCATCTCCAAGGAGGTGTGGACCCAGGATGATTGGGTATAAGCCAAAGTGCCCGAAGATGTTTGAACAGCCTACAAAGGATTCACCACTCCTTGCGAGGAGATGTATACCCAGGCCTATCGTCGGATTGTTACTCAAAAACCTCTGGCCAGAGTATATCATGTTAAGAGTGCGAGTCTCTTAAATACATGAGAGTAATTAGAAATCCAAAGGACGAGAAAGACATTACTTGGGCTAGGTGTGACGTAGTCAGCCTAGTGGGGACTGACACAAATAGACCGTGTCCTGAACCAAGTGGGTGTAAGGTGGTGAAGGGAATGGGGCACGATTCATTAGAGCTGCTGAGGGGTTTCAGAATAATTTCTTCTGAGGTCAAACCGTTGATCTTTCGATTAATTGGGGATCATGATGTACTACTTGGTACCACTCATGATCATTCTATAATTAATGGGTTAATTATAGACGGCCAACATAAATCGAAAGCCTATTTAGTCACACGCACTATGAGTAATCCAAGGGATTTAAAACGAGTTAAAAATTGGATTTTCCGATCAAGAGAAATAAGTCGAATCTGAGTTAATCAGAGGCGCAATGGAAGCTAAAAATGGCTAAGTCTTTTGAAGGCTTTTTGGGCGAATTAAATGGGTTTAATTCGCGACCGGTTCGGGTTGGTTTGGCCGGCCAAAGAGGGTGCTAACCCTCCTTGTGGTGGCCGGCCATTAAAGGGAATTAAATCAATTTATTTGGTTTAATTAATAAAATAAATCTAGTGTGATTTGTTTTATAAATTATGGATAAATAAATTTGTAAAAAGAAATTTATATAAATAAATTTATAGAAATTTATTTCTTTTATGGAAGTTAAAATAATCCATGAATTGGTTTATTTTAATTTTATAAAATCAATTAAGAATTGATTTTTCCATAATAAGAAAGTTTATAAATTTCTTATAAAATTTATTCCATAATTTAAAGAGAAGAAGAATTTGTTTTATTATAAATTAGTTATAATAAGACTCGGCTTAAACGGAATAATTAATAAGAGAATTTATAAGATAAATTTCTTATAACTAATTCCGTTAATTCCGTTAAGAGGGAGACTTAGCAAAGGAGTTGCTACTATATAAAGGAACCAAAGGCAAGCCCTTATTCCTAACTAACTAATCAAGTTGTGAAGAGCTCTCCCTCCCTCTCTCTTCTCTTCTCCCTCCCCTCTCCTCCATTAGGGCCGGCGCCCACTTGGTGACCTAGGGCCGGTACCCTTCCTCCATCTAGGGCCGGCGCACCTCATCCACTTCCTTGGGTTGTGGTGTGAGCATTCAAGAAGAAGGAGAACCCGAACAAGAAGAAGAAGAAGCGGATAGCGACTCCTCTCTTCTCGGAATTCGATTCAGTTACTTCATTGGTTAGTTTCCTAATTTTTCTCTTGATCTTCTAAGTTGTGCCCATAGAGAATCTAGTAGTTCTCGTCGGCACAAAACTCGTGACTTTGCGAAGTCATCCCGAAGAGAACTCGGCGTGGACGCGAATAGAGGCGGAGCTTCCAAGGGACGCTACGGTTGGATCTCGTCCCTTTTCTTCGAGTTACGAAAGGTATAAAGTAAATTAGTTTACTTTTCCGCAAAGTTTTATTTTATGATTATGTCGAAACACCATAAGGTTGCATGCTAGATACGAAGTTAAAATAATTTAGAAAATTATTTTATGCAAATTCTTCCGCTGCACGTAAAAATTTATAATTTTACGAACTCGTATCCTTGTCAACATGCATCCGGTCCCAACAGTGGTATCAGAGCCGGTTAGTGTTCGACATAATCATATAATTGTTTTACGGAACACTTTGTCATAATCTCAATTTCGGAAAATTTTTCCAATTATGGAAACTTTCAAATTATAATAAATTTTAGATTTAGGAATTTCAAAGTTTGGAAATCCTCATGAAATTTCGCAAACGTTTGAAATTTTCTAGTTTCTGAAATTTTATAATAATTGTGAAAATTTCCCATCTTTGTAAACTTTCCAATTTTTGGAAATATGTAAGTTTTCTTTTTACCAGAAACTTACAATTATTCTGAAAAATTATTTTTGAAATCTCGCAATTTTGGGCACTTTCTTTTGAGAAAGTCTAGACAAATTCATGGACAGTTAATTGACAATTAAATTTGAATTGGTTTTTAAATTGACAACAAAATTCTTTATTTTGGATTGAGCCTCGGGGAGCCGTCCAATTTAAAGTTAGTTGTTATAATTTAATTTCTCAATTTTTAATTGAAATTGTCATGTTTGATTTGGATTGAGCCTCGGGGAGCCGTCCAATTAGATTTACAACACATTACTTTTCTTTGGGTATTTGAGCCTCGGGGAGCCACCCTTAGAAAACGATTTGTTGTAATTAATTAAATCCATGAATAAAATATGTTTTAAGAGGTGATGCTCTTACATATTGTTGTCTCCAAAATTAATTAGGAAAATGGTTTCCTATAGAGTATTCTTAAATAAGATTTTCATGAAAATAATATGTAGTTGAATTAAGGGATTTGTCTCTTAATTTAATAAGATTTGATTTAGAGAAATCAAAGTCTTGAACATATTATTTCCGAAATTAATTATGACAATTTAGGAAATTGTTTCCCAAAACAATTCCTTTAATAAAGTATGAAATTATAATTAGGAAATCCGGTTCCTAATTTAATTCATGAGACTTGATAAATTAAGTCACATACATACTTTATTAAGGAAATCGTTAGTCATGACATAATTCTATGTCATGAATGTGCTTAGAAAAGATGAGACCCAAAAACCCCTTACAAAATATTAAGGCTAACACCTTCCATTAATATGGTTAGAACCGGAGTTTTGTTTCTCGATTGGGTTGATGGACACATCCATGCCCGACTTGAACCTCAACATGTTCAAACCATGGAATTAGTTTATGAATAATATAGTTCGAGTCAGAGGTCAATCATTAGTTTTGGTTGTTGGACACATCCAAGCCTGACTAAGCGGTTGAATGAGCTCCAACCATGTTAAAACTATTTCTTGATTAATGGGTCAGCCTTAAGCTTGGAGCATCGATTTGTTGTGCCACAGCCAAGGTCGATGTAAAGAGAGGTGCAGTTGGGTGCTATGTATAATGATACATACTTGTTAATGAGTTAACAACCCAATGATTTATACAAACATTCAATTAGTTGATAGCATAAAGTGATAGTTACATATATGTGATGTGTAATCGGTAAAATTACCTACCTTCATAGCTAAGAAAAACTTGATGGCCACAGCCATGGTGGTTCTTATCTATGGTTGGATATCAACCTATTTGGAGATGTTCCTACGATCTCCCGAATTGATAATAAGGGTGATTCAATTCGTAAAATAAATAGGATTTAATTTATGTATGTTGATACATTCTTTAATAAATCTTCTCACATAATCTCAATTTGTATTTCTAGGTTAATCACTCGATCATGTCTTCTCACATAAACTTGCGTTCCATTTTGGACACCAATAAACTGACTGGGCCAAACTACATGGACTGGCTTCGAAACCTGAGGATAGTCCTCAAGGCAGAGAAGCTTGCTTATGTCCTTGAAGAACAACTTCCCACCCATCCTCCAGAGAATGCAACTCCAGACCAATTGTTGGCCTATCAGAAACATGTGACTGATTCTGAACTTGCGAGTTGCATCATGCTAGCCTCAATGGTACCTGAGTTGCAAAAGCAGCATGAGCATATGGATGCTAATACCATCATCTTCAATCTTCATGAGTTGTTTGAAGAGCAGGCGAGATCCGAAAGGTTCGAAGTCTCCAGACTCCTCTTCACCACTAAAATGCAGGAAGGCACTTCTGCCTCGCAGTTTGTGTTAAAGATGTTGGGGTACATTGAGTGAATGAGCACACTCAGTTTTGCAATGGATCATGATCTAAGTATTGACTTAATTCTGAGTTCTTTGCCCAAGAGTTATTCACAATTTATGATGAACTATCGGATGAACGAACTAGAGACAACCATTCCTGAGTTGCTCAACCTGCTGAAGACTGTAGAGCCTTCTGTAAAGCCGGATCAAAAAGCAGTACTGTTAGTTGGTTCCTCGAAGAAAGGTTCTAAGAGGAAGGCCAAAGAACAGAACAAAGGAAGAAGAATAAGGCCAAGAAGACTGAAAAGAAACCAAAAGGAACTTGCCATCATTGTGGCAAGGAGGGTCACTGGCGAAAAAACTGCAAGGTTTATCTTGAGTCCTTGAAGAAGAAGGCATCTGATGCCCCATCTTCTTCAGGTATCTTCGTTATTGAATGTCACTCTATTTTGTTATTTTGTTCCTTCGTTAATAAAGAACATTGTATCTATTTCATGTTTGAATGAAAAGGGTTACCATTTAACTTTCAGTAACAATTGTTGTTACATAACTTTAAATGGTGTTCTTTATGGGACTGGAACTTTATGCAATGGTATCTACACGTTAGATTTATCCGGTGACATTTTCAATATCGAAGTAAGCAACAAACGTGCTCAAATAGATAATCGAATAGATTCCTACACGTGGCACTGTCGTCTTAGCCATATAAGTAAGAAACGCATGACCGAATTACACCGATGTGGAATTTTGGAATCATTTGAACCCGGTTCATTTGATACATGCGAATCATGCTTAAGAGGCAAGATGACTAAATTACCCTTTTCCGGAAAAGGTAATCCAGTGGGAAAATTGCTTGGTCTAATACATACTGATGTATGTGGACCAATGTCAACTCTTGCACAAGGAGGCTATAGCTACTTCATCACCTTTATCGATGATCACTCACGATTCGGGTATGTGTTCTTGATGAAACACAAATCTGAAGCTTTTGAGAAATTCAAAGAGTTCAGAAATGAAGTAGAGAAACAGCTTGGCAAAAGTATTAAAATACTTCGATCCGATCGGGGTGGTGAATACTTAAGTCAAGAGTTTCAAGATTATCTTAGGGACAATGGGATACTGTCCCAATGGACTCCGCCGTATACACCACAGCATAATGGTGTATCTGAGAGGCGCAACCGAACCTTGATGGACATGGTTAGGTCTATGATGAATCATGCAACTCTTCCAAAATCCTTTTGGGGCTATGCACTTAAGACAGCTGTTTACTTGCTAAACAGAGTCCCGACCAAGGTAGTCTCTACTACTCCATATGAGATTTGGAATAGTAAGAAACCTCACTTAACTCACCTTAAGATATGGGGTTGTCCTGCTTATGTGAAGCGGGTTATATCACACAAATTGGATGCTAAGTCTGATAAGTGTCTATTTATTGGATATCCTAAGGAAACGAAGGGTTACCAATTCTATCATCCCTTGGAACAAAAGGTGTTTGTTTCAAGGCATGCTGTATTTCTAGAAAAAGAGTTTCTTTTACAAGAAAACAGTGGGAGTGGCATTGAACTTGATGAAGTTCAAGAAACTCCAATAGACATTACAGAGACACCTAGTCTAGACCCACAACCGATAACTCATAGTAATGAGCTATCGATTGAACCTAAAATAACACCACCTCTTCGTAGGTCTGATAGGACACGCAATATTCCAGAGAGATACGGATTTCTCGTAAGTGAATCGAACGACGTGTTACTCATAAGCGATGATGAACCTATCAGTTATGAAGATGTTCTGAAAAGTTCAGAAAGGGACAAATGGCTTGAAGCCATGAAGTCGGAAATGGATTCCATGTACGAAAATCAAGTATGGGACTTGGTTAACCCACCTGAAGGGATTAAACTCATAGGGTGCAAGTGGGTTTTCAAGAAGAAAACCGACATGGAAGGTAATGTTGTTACCTTTAAGGCTAGATTAGTGGCAAAGGGATATCGTCAAAAACAAGGAATTGATTATGACGAAACCTATTCGCAGTAGCTATGCTTAAATCCATTCGGATGCTCCTAGCCATAGCAGCTCATTATGATTATGAGATATGGCAAATGGATGTGAAAACAGCTTTCCTTAACGGAAACCTGCTTGAGGATGTATACATGATACAACCTAAAGGTTTCACATCGGTTGATAAAACCAAAGTATGCAAGCTTCGGCGATCCATATATGGACTGAAGCAAGCATCCAGGAGCTGGAACATCCGTTTTGATGAGACAATCAAAGAGTTTGATTTCTCACAAAATCCTGACGAACCTTGTGTGTACAAGAAGGTTAGTGGGAGTGCAGTCGTATTCCTAGTATTATATGTCGATGACATCTTACTTATAGGAAACGATGTATCAGTTTTACAGACAGTTAAAATTTGGTTGTCCAAAACTTTCTCCATGAAAGACCTGGGAGAAGCAACCTATATCCTTGGGATTAGAATCTATAGAGATAGATCAAAACGGTTGCTCGGTCTTTCGCAGTCTACATATATAGACCGAGTGCTTAAAAGGTTTAGCATGTCGGAATCCAAGAAAGGTTACCTTCCCATCAGGCATGGGATCAACCTTTCGAAGTCTATGTGTCCGCGCACAGAAGACGAGAGGATTTGCATGAATAAGATTCCCTATGCATCCGCGATAGGATCTATCATGTATGCTATGTTGTGTACTAGGCCCGATGTATCGTATGCTTTGAGCGTCACAAGCAGATACCAGTCGGATCCAGGAATGGATCATTGGGTGGCTGTTAAGACAATCCTTAAGTACTTAAGAAGAACTAAGGATGTGTTCCTAATATATGGAGAAGGAGATATGGTAATACGTGGGTATACAGATGCCAGTTTCCAGACAGATAAGGATGACTCCAAATCGCAGTCTGGATACGTATTTACTTTGAATGGAGGCGCAGTAAGTTGGAAATGTTCCAAACAAGACACCATAGCGGATTATACCACGGAAGCAGTTTGGATCAAGAAGTTTGTCTCGAAACTTGATGAGGTTCCAACCATTGATGAAGCAGTGCCGGTTTACTGCGACAACAATGGAGCTATTGCACAAGCAAAGGAACCAAGGTCTCATCAACGATCCAAACACGTGCTTCGACGCTATCATCTAATCAGAGAGATTATAAGTAGGAATGACATACAAATTGAGAGAGTTCCCACTGAAAGGAATATAGCGGATCCTTTAACTAAGGTCTTGCCTCAAAGCAAGTTTGAGGGTCATGTTAGAGCCTGTGGTATTGGATACCGTAGCGATTGGCATTAGGCCAAGTGGGAGTTTGTTAGTGATATGAGAGAAGTGTCCTAAGGCAATCACCTTATGATTGTAAACATTTATTTTAATAAATGATAATTCACTATTTGAGTATACATGTTTGTGTATTTGATTGGGATCTTAAACTCATCTACTGAATGTCCGCAATACAACTCACAGCATAAGAGAATTTGTGATGGGATCACAACTAGTGATTATCTCTAAATGTGCAAATGTGAAGTATTGAAAATATCCCTAGTCGATGAATTGATAAAAACGGACACTATCAATTCTGTTGAGACTAGCATGGGTTATTCTCTAATCAGCTGATTCTCACTGGCTGGTGACATTGGGATGTCCGGAGATAAACATGGATGCTAGTTAAGGGAACTAGTTCATTGGAGTGACTAGCTGTAAAACTTCATATGGTTATCTATATAGATATGTCAATGAAGTTCTTACTGCGGCTTAAGTGCGATGTTCCTCTGACTTGCGGTGTTCAAGTCATCTTGGTCATGGAGACTTATACTTTAACATCTTAAGCAAGCATCTCCAAGGAGGTGTGGACCCAGGATGATTGGGTATAAGCCAAAGTGCCCGAAGATGTTTGAACAGCCTACAAAGGATTCACCACTCCTTGCGAGGAGATGTATACCCAGGCCTATCGTCGGATTGTTACTCAAAAACCTCTGGCCAGAGTATATCATGTTAAGAGTGTGAGTCTCTTAAATACATGAGAGTAATTAGAAATCCAAAGGACGAGAAAGACATTACTTGGGCTAGGTGTGACGTAGTCAGCCTAGTGGGGACTGACACAAATAGACCGTGTCCTGAACCAAGTGGGTGTAAGGTGGTGAAGGGAATGGGGCACGATTCATTAGAGCTGCTGAGGGGTTTCAGAATAATTTCTTCTGAGGTCAAACCGTTGATCTTTCGATTAATTGGGGATCATGATGTACTACTAGGTACCACTCATGATCGTTCTATAATTAATGGGTTAATTATTGACGGCCAACATAAATCGAAAGCCTATTTAGTCACACGCACTACGAGTAATCCGAGGGATTTAAAACGAGTTGAAAATTGGATTTTCCGATCAAGAGAAATAAGTCGAATCTGAGTTAATCAGAGGCGCAATGGAAGCTAAAAATGGCTAAGTCTTTTGAAGGCTTTTTGGGCGAATTAAATGGGTTTAATTCGCGACCGGTTCGGGTTGGTTTGGCCGGCCAAAGAGGGTGCTAACCCTCCTTGTGGTGGCCGGCCATTAAAGGGAATTAAATCAATTTATTTGGTTTAATTAATAAAATAAATCTAGCGTGATTTGTTTTATAAATTATGGATAAATAAATTTGTAAAAAGAAATTTATATAAATAAATTTGTAGAAATTTATTTCTTTTATGGAAGTTAAAATAATCCATGAATTGGTTTATTTTAATTTTATAAAATCAATTAAGAATTGATTTTTCCATAATAAGAAAGTTTATAAATTTCTTATAAAATTTATTCCATAATTTAAAGAGAAGAAGAATTTGTTTTATTATAAATTAGTTATAATAAGACTCGGCTTAAACGGAATAATTAATAAGAGGATTTATAAGATAAATTTCTTATAACTAATTCCGTTAATTCCGTTAAGAGGGAGACTTAGCAAAGGAGTTGCTACTATATAAAGGAACCAAAGGCAAGCCCTTATTCCTAACTAACTAATCAAGTTGTGAAGAGCTCTCCCTCTCTCTCTCTTCTCTTCTCCCTCCCCTCTCCTCCATCAGGGCCGGCGCCCACTTGGTGACCTAGGGCCGGCGCCCTTCCTCCATCTAGGGCCGGCGCACCTCATCCACTTCCTTGGGTTGTGGCGTGAGCATTCAAGAAGAAGGAGAACCCGAACAAGAAGAAGAAGAAGCGGATAGCGACTCCTCTCTTCTCGGAATTCGATTCAGTTACTTCATTGGTTAGTTTCCTAATTTTTCTCTTGATCTTCTAAGTTGTGCCCATAGAGAATCTAGTAGTTCTCGTCGGCACAAAACTCGTGACTTTGCGAAGTCATCCCGAAGAGAACTCGGCGTGGACGCGAATAGAGGCGGAGCTTCCAAGGGACGCTACAGTTGGATCTCGTCCCTTTTCTTCGAGTTACAAAAGGTATAAAGTAAATTAGTTTACTTTTCCGCAAAGTTTTATTTTATGATTATGTCGAAACACCATAAGGTTGCATGCTAGATACGAAGTTAAAATAATTTAGGAAATTATTTATGCAAATTCTTCCGCTGCACATAAAAATTTAAAATTTTACGAACTCGTATCCTTGTCAACATGCACCCGGTCCCAACAATGGGCACCTTAAGAACGCCCCGGTTCTGGACTACCGAAGTTGTCCACGGTTCTGGCACTACCGAAGCTGTGCAACAGGGATGGGCACCTTAAGAACGCCCCGGTTTTTGGAACTACCGACTATGCTGTTCCTACCCTAGTAGGTCGGGGCTCGCTACCTCGTATTTACTTAGGGATGCGCGCTTATGATGTATGTATGTGGTACAAGCCGGGGACCCCAATGATGTTATGTTTATGTTAAGCATTTAAAAGTATGATTTTAAAATTAAGCATCCTTATGTAGTAGATGCATTTGACTCATGCATACATCCATGTTGTGCATCGCGCCAGGGTAAGAACATTTTATTGTTATGCTATGATAAGTGTGTCTTATGTTCATGTATGCTAAGAATTTTGCTATGATAAGTATGTCTTATGTTCATGTATGCTAAGAATTTTGCTATGATAAGTATGTCTTATGTTCATGTATGCTAAGAATTATGCTATGATAAGTATGTCTTATGTTCATGTATGCTAAGAATTATGCTATGATAAGTATGTCTTATGTTCATGTATGTTAAGATTTATGCCATGCTAAGTAGGTTGTAGATCTATGGTGATGTTAGGAATCATGCTATGTTAGTTGTTCATATGCTTATGACTTATGCCATGACTATGCTTATGTTTATGTTCGAAGTATGTTATGTCAGATACTTGATATGTTTATGTTTAAGTGACGTATGATTTTAGTGAGTAGGAAAGGGTTTTACTAAGCCTATGTGCTTATAGTTTTATTCTCCTCGTACCGCAGATCAAGCAAGGGGCTATTAAGGGAAGCCGCAGGAGAGGCAGAAGCACGTGTGTGTGTAGTAGTGACTTGGCAAAGGATTCTTATATTCACACATAATGCATGTCTTGGGTGTGGAAATGTTTTCTTAAATTTTATGCTATGTTTTATGGTTATGACTAATGGGTGACTTAAGACGCATGATGCTACGTTTATGGATAAGTACATACTACTTATGACGATTATGAATAAGCTATGGAATGGTTAAGTCATGGTGTCATGCAGGTCAATAATATGCTAAGTTCAATTACACTAAGTTTATGAATGACAAGTTTAGACATGTATAGATGTTTCATGTGTTAGTTGCATGGTTAAAAGCATGTGTAGGAAAAAAAAAATGTGTTCCGCTGCATTAAGATGTTCTCTAAGTCCATGTATGTTAAGCGTAATGACGCCTTCTTCGCCACCCCATAAGGGGTGGGAAAAAGGCGGGCGTTACAAGCTGTTTGGTGGCCAAGGTGGCTGAAGCTCACGGCAGCAAGGGCCTCCTTTAGGGGTACTAGAGAAGGGAGAGGGAGAGAAGGAGAGAGAGAGAGGGCTTATTCCTAGATCTCTTAGATTGATTTCCAAGCCTTGCCTTGGTTCCTTTATATACTGGCCTCTCAACCGCCAAGTCTCCTTTTTATGGAATAAATTTTTCATAAGAAATTTATCATATAAATTTTTCTATGATTTATTCCATCATGCCAATTTTTTAATTTATGATAAAAACAACCATGTCTCCCTTTTCTTATGGAATAAATTTTCATAAGAAATTTATCATATAAATTTTTTCTTATCATGGAAAATCAATTCATAATTGATTTTATAAAATAAAATAAACTATTCAAAGTTTATTTTAATTTCCATGAAAATAATAAACCAAACCTCGGTTTATAAAAAAAATTTATATTATCCATAATTTTATAAAACAAACCACACTTGGTTTATTTTATAACTTGAACCAAACAATTTGGTTTTCCCTTTTGTTGTGGCCGGCCAAGCAAAGAGGGTGGGGACCCTCTTTGGCCGGCCAAACCCAAGCCAAGACCTTATGAATTAAACTCATTTAATTCGTCCAATAAGTCTTCAAAAGACTTAGCCATTTTATGCTTCTGATGCGTCTCTGAAAAATTCAGATTCGATTTATTTCTCTAGATCGAAAAATCTAATTTTCAACTCGTTTTAAATCCCTCGGATTACTCGTAGTGCGTGTGACTAAATAGGCTTTCGATTTATGTTGGTCGTCTATAATCAACCAATTATAGAACGATCATGAGTGGCACCTAGTAGTACATCATGATCCCCAATTAATCGAAAGATCAACGGTTGACCTCATAAATGATTCTGAAACCCTTCAGTAGCTATAATGAATCGTGCCTCATTCCCTTCACCATCTTATACCCACTTGGTTCAGGACACGGTCTATGTGTATCAGTCCCCACTAGGCTGACTACGTCACACCTAGCCTAAGCAATGTTATTTCGTCCTACGGATTCTAATTACTCTCATGTATCTAAGAGATTCATACTCTAAACATGTCATGCTCTGGCCAGAGGCTTCGAGTAACAATCCGACGATAGGCCTTGGGTATACATCTCCTCGCAAGGAGTGGTGAATCCTTTGTAGGCTGTTCAAACATCTTCGGGCACTTCGGCTTATACCCAATCATCCTGGGTCCACACCTCCTTGGAGATGCTTGCTTAAGATGTCAAAGTATAAGTCTTCATGACCAAGATGACTTGAACACCGCAAGTCAAAGGAACATCACACTTAAGCTGCAGTCAGAACTTCATTGACATATCTATATGTAGATTACCATATGAAGTTTTAGAGCTAGTCACTCCAATGAACTAGTTTCCTTAACTAGCATTCATGTTTATCTCCAGACATCCCAATGTCACCAGCCAGTGAGAATCAACTGATTAGAGAATAACCCATGCTAGTCTCAACAGAATTGATAGTGTCCGTATTTATCAATTCATCGACTAGGGACAATTTCAATACTTCACAATTGCACATGTAGAGATAATCACTAGTTGTGAATTTATCATAAATTCTCTCATGCTATGAATTGTATTGCGGACATTCAGCAAATGAGATTAAGATCTCAATCAAATACATAAACATGTATACTCAAATAGTGAATATTCATTTATTAAAATAAATGATTACAATCATAAGGCGATTGCCTTAGGACACTTCTCTCATATCACTAACACCTTCTTCTCCTTCCCATCTCTTCCACAGCTCTTCAGTCGGTGATCACAGATCAAAGGAGAAGCTAGGCTCCTATTTTGGTGATCAGCAGGGCTGGAGATTGGAAGAGAAGCCGGCGGCGGTGAGGAGAAGGTGGCGCCTGTAGCTAGGTGGAAGAAAGGCTCAAAGGGGAGAAGAATTGTTCTCTTCTCCTTCTTAGCTTCTTCCTTGCTTGAGCCCACACACCAGTAGAGATAGGAGGCAATCGGCGGTGAGGAATATTCTTCCTCTAGCTCCGGCGACGACGGTTTTGGCAGAAGTTGTCGGCGGCGGCAACTTCAGGTTGGAGCTTGAAGAAAGGAGTTCTCTTTTGGTCAATATCCTTTTCTTCTTCTTCTTTACCTTCCTCTCTGAGGTATCTTGTGGTCGGCAGGACCTTGGAGCCTGAGGAGGCCGGCGGCGCAAGAAGGAAAGGTGGAGAGATCGCTGGCGCAAGCAAACCCTAGCTTATTAGGGTTTGTGTTGGTGATTGGAGGGAGCTTCAAGAAAGGTGGTTAATTCAAGGCCTTGGTGACTCCGCGTCTTGGTAGATCGTCGCCCACACAACGTCTAGGAGGGGAGGGTCATAAGGTAGAAGACTGCGAGGTAAACGACGAGGTATACTCTCCCGAGCTCCATTTTACTTTTGCTACGTCTTATTGTGCCATGTTGCTTTGTCTCATCATTTTATGCATGTTAGTTAGTTATTTTGATTGTTTATCATAGATAATAATTAACTAACTTGACCCCGAAGATAAACACAAAAATCGGCGATCCAAATCGTCATTTTTTCCGTGGTTAATTAATCCAAAAAGTTATAAGGCCTTAACCTCGGTTTTGGCTAAGTTGTAACTTGGATTAATTAACACGACGATGAGGCGGTCGTTAGAGGGGCGGGTCTCTTTTCGGATTAAATTTTTAATCCGTAGACATAGAGAGGTCTCTCAGATACGACCCCGTGGTTGTCTTGGAAACCGCCAAGCCATACCCTACAACTGATATCAGAGCTGTGTTTCCGGTTTTATGTGTTTAGGATTCGGTTATTTTGTTGCAGGCACTAGATTCCAACTATTATGGCATTAATGTGATATGTATGTGATTGATTGTGTTTGATTTGTATTAATTGAATCCTCGGGGTTGACGAGGCTAGATAAGTTATTTAATTTTTGTAATTAAATATGGCACTTGTTTAGCCAAGCTTTCTATTTACTTTTGATCTAGATGACATGTACACTCCTTTGTGGAGAATAGGATCAATGGATGTAAATAAGTAAGCTAGTCATCTCGGCTCGGGGAATCCTTCATGGTGGCTTGCGCATGGATAGGATGGAGTGGACGAGGTGACGACATGACTGGAGGCGCATTGGAGACCAAGGCCATAATAGTTGGAAAAATCTAGAATTTTTTCATAGCTCTATTATTTTTGGTTTATGTGCTTGTTGTGTGTGTGCATGTGAAAACCTCAAACGCAAATAACTAAGTGGGAGAGGGACCCTAAGGGGTCTCACGACCTACATTACAATCTAACAAGTGATGCGAACAAGCCCGCGCTTGGCTCTGAGTGTCTTCCTCCATAACGGATAGGCTTGTTCTGCAGATCACTGGGTTAGAAAAGATTATAGAAAATTATTAAAGAGCGTGTGTAGTTCCCCAACGGAAGACACATAATCGGAAATAATTTTTCTTAGTGTCGTGTAATGGTTAACACTTAGATACAAATAATAGTATCCTTCCCAACGGAGTAACTGCTATTATTTGTAGGGCCAAAAAGGACCAACTATTAATTTTACTTGTCAGAAAGTTAGGATGACAAGATAGTAAAATTAATAGGTAAAATCTCCTCTCACAAATGTAGAATTCGTATACGTCCACACTAATGTGGCATGCGTAATTCTCGGTGTTTTGAGGTGTTGGTAGATTTTGTAATAAATTATTTTTGAGGTGTCAATTTATTTTCGAAATCTAAAGTGTGTGATTGTTATGATTCTCAGGTGTTTAAAATGGATCTAGACCCACTTGACCTAATTCAAAGAGAAAATCAAATAAATGCCCCTAATAATAAGGATTGGGAATTAAACATGGATTTTGTCTCTACTGTCGAGGAACCCAAAATTGATCTTATCGAGTTCTATGCCAAGAAACCTAGCGAGATTAACACTGAAGAGGAGTTTGAATATTTTAGGAAATGGCTAGAAGCAGACGAGACGACTGAGAGTCATCAAAATCAGGCTTCTTCCATTACCGGTAATAAAATATTCGAACTCGATAAACTCTTCGGGGAGAATAATCGAGCCGCTAGGCATAAGGTCTTGAAGAACTTGATGACAACTATCTTGGTTGAGGGTATGCCCGTGAGGGAACATGCCCTCAAAATGATGGCTTGGATGAAGGAGATGGAAATCCTTGGAGCAAAAATCTATGGGGAAACCCAGATCGATTTTATCCTCCTATCTCTACCAAAGAGTTTTGAGGAGTTTTGCCTAAGATACAATATGGACAATCGTCCATATTCATGGGCAGAGCTTTTGATAGAACTCGAGACGGCAGAGGGGTTTCTCTTCAGAGTTCATAGACTTTCGTTGCTCAAGAAGTTTCTACTTCTAAACCAAAAGGACAGAAGAAGAAGAAACAAGCTGGAGCAAAGAAAGAAATACAGGAACCTCAGGGGTGCATAAAGAAGCTGAAAGGCAAGTGCTTTGTGTACAAGCAGTCAGGACTTTGGAAGACGGATTGTCCCCTTCGTCAGAGTAGTACCACAGGTATATTTTCTTCTTGTGTCGTTGTAACATGTTTAGCGGTGATATCTACCGGTACCTGGTGAGTAGATACGGATGCCACTAATCATGTCTACATTTTTGTGCAGGGGTTCTAGGAAACCCGACGGCTAGCTGAGGAGGATATCACTGACTACATGGATGGGCTATGGAGATGACCTTTTACAGTGGGAGTTTTATCTATTTCATTTATGTCTTTAGCATAGGTTGACATAGTTTTGGCTTTATAGAGATTGCCTTTATGTACTTAGTTTTTTGGAAAGAACTTTTGTTCAGTTTCTGGAATAAGATATTTCTATTGCTTTTATTTGTTAAAAGTGGAATAGAATGACTATTAAAGTACATAGATAGGCAATTAGTATATAAAACCAAAAGCCTTCCATGATGCAATTAATAGCTTATCATCTTAACTAAAAGAGAAAGGTTCCTTCCAAGAAGAACCAAACATATATTTTGGCTCTAAGGATGGTCTTGTTAAACTCTAGTGGGATTCAAAAGTGGTCAACCAATAAGCCCTTGGGTTCATTGGTAAAGGAAGACCTATCTTCCTTAAAAGATTTTTTGACTCCTACTAGGGAGGTAACAAAACCAAATAGGTTTGTTCTAAGCCTAGGGGCATAGAGCCAAAGATATGTAAGAAGTGGTTCATCCTGATAAGTATGGGTCCTTAGTCTATCCAGAATAGAGGTACCTTTGAATATTTTACTTATTTTATAAACAATTATTTAAAAGACAAAATACATTTACTTGATGTACTGCAAGACTGAAACTTTGATTAGATCAAAGTATTTAAGTCTGATGCAGAAGAAACATCAAAATAAAAGTATTTGGACATTATGATTAGATCATAGTGGCAAGTACTTCTAGGGATAGTTGTAGGACTTACTTATCAAAAATTGGGATTTGATCCCAAATCATTGCACCTAGTGTGCCCCAACAAAACGGTGCAACACATGGAAGGAAGAAGGTCTCCTAAGCTAATAGTTAAGAGGATGATAAGCTACTCTGAGATTAGCAAGAATTGTTCAAAGGGATATGTCCTGGATACGATAGTGTATATGCTTGATTCTAGGTCAGTAGTCTCTTAAAACCATAGAAATATGGACTAAATAAAGGCTTAGTCTAGGCAATATTCAGATTATGAGTAAATCATCACATGTGTTGAAAAGAGACATTGACAAGTTGGAATCTAGTGCATATGTTCGTAGACTATCCTAAGGGAACAATAAGGTGATTTATTAGTCCTAAGGATCAGAGGATGTTCGTTGGGACGAATATCTAATTCTTAGAAAAAGGACTATGTAATAAACCACAAGTCCATTAATACAACTATTCTGAGATACATTCCAATCTTAGTACCAACTGTACAAGAGGAGATACCACAAAATACTGCACCTCGTGTCACTAAAGATATACAAAGGGTACCCTGTCGTAGTGGGAGGGTTATTGCACAACCTAAAAGTCTCATGTTCTTGGAGAGTCTATGGACTGGATCCTAAGTGAACATGAACCGGATCCCTAGACCTATGACAAGGATCATCCGCTTTGAAGAGATAAATCTTGTTATATGGATTTGTTCAAAGGAAGGATAAGATTGTGTATATAAGTAATGTGACAGAAACGTAGTGGTATTCTTGTACTATACATAGATAATATTTTGTTAGTTGGCAACAATAACGGAATATTGTCAGACGTAAGGGTACGGTTGTCCACACAATAATGAAGGACTTGAGAGAAGTAAGACATATCTTTAGAGATCAAAGATCTAAGGGATCTCTGATGTTTGCCCACAACTATTGTCACAAATGGTCTCAAATTGATTAGAAGTCGAAAACCCACAGCTCACAAATGAAATGTAGAATAGGGGCATCGAGTTGTATTTTTCCAAGGCTAGTAGTGGTTCGGTTGACTTTATGCTTGGATTACCTTTTTGGGGTTTTCGATGTAATTGTAAAACAGGACTACTGAAAAGTTAATTGTAAATGCGAGAAGTTGAATAACAAAAGGAAACTGATCATACTATTCAAAGATTAATTGCAATTGCTCTTAGACTACCAAGTAACTATTAAACCGAATTAATCCTGAACAATTTAAACTTAAGTTGAAACTTAAACTAAGACTTGTGAAGAGAAATTAAATAGAATTAAATCTAACATGCTGAAACAAATTGCAGGGTGCAAAATGTAACGCCCCAAAATTCCCATTTTTGGTTCTTAAAAGTTCTTAGAATTATTTAAGAATGGTTTAGAAATATTCTAGATATTTTTAGGAATTTTTAGAATATTTTTATGGAATTTTCCGAGTCCGTTTAGTATTTTTGGAAAAAGAAAAAGAAAAATAAAAAGAAAAAGAGGAAAAACCAATTAAGTGCAGCAGGTGGATCGAACCCGCGACCACCGCGAGACCACACAAACGCGCAACCGGCTGGGTTAGGGGTATCAAGCACAACAAGGGACGGAGAGAACTCTATTTAAGGTATAGTTAAGTTAATCCGCCCTTAAGTATAAATAGATAGTTAAAGAGAGAAATTTTATTTCTCTCCTCTCCAAACCCTCACCATCCGCCGACCCCTCTCCCTCTCCTCTCTTGTGCGCACGCCACACCAAGCCCTAGAGGGCCGGCCAAAGCTCTTCTCCAAGAGATATTCCTATATTCGGGATCCCCGCGACGAGAGGAACGCGTAGGCGTGAAGAATTCTCCGAGATCTCAAGTTTCTCCCGAGCTCTAGACGTCAATCTTGGTTGTAAGTCCAAGATATCAATGTAAGTACTGCTCACCTGCAGTAAGAGGCGGTTTTTCCGCAAGAATTTCCTTTAAAAGTTTTTAAAAGAGATATTTACTTGTTGTTTGAGTTTTTGCATATGATCTTAGTTCATTATATGCTTATATATTTTATTGAGTGCCCTATATGAGATTAGGGACCAAGAAAAGCTATGAGAAAAGAAAAGAGAAGATAAAGATAAGAAAAGAAAAGGCCAAGGCCTTAAGAAATCCCCAAAAGTCAAGACTTAGGGATTTTAGCACGCAAGGTGCTCAAGAAAATGCCAAGGCATTTACAGATGAGAAAGAAAAGAAAGAAAAGTTATTTTATTTTCTAAGGCCAGTACCCGGCGTCCAAGGGCGTCGTTAAAGAAATCCAGGTGTCCAATTCCAAGGTCTTGGCCCTGGTAGACCAAGGTCTGCTCTATTAGGATTGGTGGCTCGCTACCCCAACCTTTTAGGGAACGCGCATGAGATGGTACTTACGTCTTCAGTGGATCCAAGTGATTAGTATTTTCAAGTATATGCTTTAGCAAAGTTTCGAAAATTTAAAGAGTTTTCAAAAAGTTAAAGAATAGCTAAAGTTTCAAGTTGAGCCAAGAAAAGTAAATTGAGATTTATTATTGCTTGAGTATGCATGTTTTGAGTTATACATGTTCTTAGTTTTCTTTCAAGCATCTTAGTATCTCATATGATTTTCATATTGTCCTAGAAGTATGTTTGCACATTTCGAGATTTTGTGAGCTAGATAGTACTTACTAAGCTTTTTGCTTACTAGATGCATTTCCTCTTATTGCAGATAAAGGTAAAGGCAAGCAATTCTGAAGGAGGGCGACGAGGCGGTGCTGAGTAGAGTGTGTGTGGTGGCTGATTATGGAGAGATCTTTGAGACGAGACAATTTAGTTATTTGAATTGTAATGTTTAAGTTTATTCAAATTTCAAGTTCTTGCTTATGGAGATTATAGAGTATTTGAGTTTTGGATAGTTTTACATGCTCAATTTCTTAGAGTAAAGATTCCATGTCATTTCATTTAGCATACATATCCTTATGATTGCATTGGATGAGTAGAAGTGTAAGTAGTTAGAGATATTGATACTTTGTTAGAGAAAAAGGTGTTTGTGCCAAGATAGTATCAATTTCCCTTTGAATCAAGTTTTTATTGCTTAAAAATGTTTAGGAAAGTTGCAATCACATTTCATAATGCATTAGCAAGGTTGTAGAACATGTATTTGGCGTTATGAATGCATAGGAGTCAAGATTGGTACAAATTCTATTGTTAAAGTTTATATAAACTTGTTTAATTTATTTTCTTCCATAAAAGTCCTAAATTCAAGTTTATGGATTCGTTTGATTGGCTAAATTGTTTAGGAAACTGACATAGAGTATAGAAATGGTGTCGTAGTTTGATATGGCTCGAAACTGAATGAATGGTGGACTTAAGAAGCAAGAGCCGAAAACCTGTAATTCTGATTACAGGCGTACCAGTCGACTGCTACGTCACCAGTCGACTGGTACGGGCAGTTTAAGTTGGGTGAGGCTTGATCAATAAGTATCAACTACGAGTTTTGAGAAGGAAAGTGTGATACGGTATCATGCATGACTACTTAAATTAGAATATCATTCTTAGATGAATTAAAAAGAAAAAAAAAAGATTTCCGCAATTTTTAGTCGTGTATAAAAGTTGAGAAGTAGAGAAAAGTAACGATCCGTCTAAGGTAGGAGAAGGCGGGTCGCTACACAAAATTTCTAAAATTAAACAGCGAGAAGTTGCGGCAACTAACTCTAAATGTAAATCTAAATTACAGTAATCAAAATTCAGTGGCAGAGTAATCAAAAGACAAGTGCAGAATTGAAACTAAACCATCCTAACACACTCGAATTCACTGGATCCATATCAAACTGCATTTCTGTGGTCACACAAAAATTGGAATCAATTCCAAAAATCAGCAAGGAAATTTAAGAGATATTCTGAACTTGAATCTATCCAAATATGAAGACCATCAATCAAGAAACCCTCTCTCAATTAGAAAATTAGATTCAGACAGAGTTGAGACTGTAAATCTGGAAGCTAAGCTCTGTCTTGCTACAAATTTATTCTATGAAGCTTGGAATGGAGTTGGGAACCACCAAAGAACTCCTCTGATGATCGATGAAGATAGAATTGCCTCTCCAGCTAATTTCTGGAGGAAATTGCAGACAAACAGATCACACGAATACACGACAATGAAACCCTCGGTGTCGCGATTCCAGCTGCCTAAGGCCATCCAGATCATGACTTGAAGCTTCCTCAAAGATTCTGCAGCTTGAATGAAAAGAGAACTCGAGATGGTGGAAAGTGTGGGCTTGGAGAAGAAGAAATCACAATGAAACAGTAACTCGCGGCCACCCTTCATCACGAGGGTTTCTTTGTTTTTGTGAAATTTCTTGAACCGGGTTCAATTTTGGGTTTGGTTTGGTTTATAGGAAAATTAGGGATTATTTAGGGTGGCTTGGCTTGGCTTGCGTTTGGATTTTGAATCCGTGATGAGGGCTAGATCGATTAAGCTTCCTTGTTAGATTACTCCTTATGGTTTGCCTTGACCAAGTGCCCATTTGAGTCAATTTAAAATGTCCCTAAAAAAACCCACCTTAAATCTGTGAGAAATAATATGACAAATGAGATAAATTTATACTAAAGCTTCAAAATAGTCTCCACTCAAAGAATATGACAAAAATTGTAAAATAAAATATAGAAGTAACAAAACACCTCAATTATCATGCCAAAGGGTTGTACTAAATGATAACTTGTCAATTCCCCCATACTTATCCTTGAACGTCTCGGTCAAGTAATCAAAACTAAGAAACAATGAATAAGGTATCTCCCTAGACAATTCTCAATCTTACTTGGAAGGTAATTAAGAGAAAGTCATCTAAAACTGTCAAATCTCAAGCTTAAGTTCAATGGACTCGACTCTAATTCTTGGTTAATACATAATGACCTTCATCCATCATGAATCAATTGAGATGAATTTAGCACATTAATTCTCTCAAGGGTATTTTGGTGGCTCTCATCCTACTTTCTAACTCATGTTACAAATTGGAGCTCACCTAGGCTACTTATGTTTCATGCACTACTATATGATTGCTTGTCTTCTACTCTCCACCACTATCCTTGATATAAGAATTCACACTTATAAAAGCTTATTTGGAGTTTTGCACAAATCAATATAAATTGCAGTGCTAGAAGAGAAATGAGAAAAGAATTCAAGATAATGGTGGAAGATATGGGTACAATAGAATGTCACTTGATAACTTTTTTTGCCACACTTCCTTTCATTCTTTTTCTGATCCGCCTGACTACCTTGCTACAATTCAGCAATTCTAACACAAGCATTTTAACTCTGATATCAATGTTTAGCAGTCTTGCCTCACATACTTTTCTTATTATCATTGTCCTTATTTTAACTAGTTTTTTTTTTATTTGTGCACTTCAGATCTTAAATCTACTCTGATTTCATATCTTAATCCCTCAGTCATGAATGTAAGGATACCCTTGAATAAATCAGAACTTACATCGAACTCTGGTACACCTAAGCTCGAATCTGATTATGAAATCAATTTCTGAATTTGTTTTCTGCAATATACAGCCTGGACTTACAGCTTCACAGTTTCTTCTCAGCTTGGAGGTTCACATGATAACTGAGAAACTTAGTGCTCCACTTGAAGCTTTTTATTGGTCAAAATATTGTCTCTACTTTAGCATCCAAGCTTAAAACTGATTCACTAAATTCACGTTCAGTAATAGCTTCTGAATTCCAACTTGGCACACAAGTTGGCACTCAACAATTTCCAATTGATACACCTGCTTTCATTTAGTTCAATTCTTCAAGACGCGCTACGATTTGAGCTTTTCTTTCTGCTTATCAAAATTTCAGATTGCAATTTGCATATTCCCATTTCTTGCTCACTGTTTCTTACATCTTCCATCTACTGCCCTTTCCGGTTCAATTCTGGCCTATTTTTCAGTTCAGCCAACAGATACTGCTGATCTCCACATTGTCAGCTCCCATTTCATCAGTTGAGCTCTCATCTAATCTCTTTTTCACTTTACACTTCATCTTATTCTTTCTTCCTTCCAGATTTCCCTGATCTTCTTGCAATTTTAGAAGTGCATCCATTCGAATATATTGCTCAAGGCTTGATACTTTTCTTTACTCCTTGTTTCCTGCAACCCATATAACTTCCATTTCCACTTCTAATCTAGACTTCAGAATTCTGTTTAAGTAATCATCATCAAGGTAAGAGCACCAATGACCAATATTTGGCACGCAACAGTCTCAAATTGGCACACTGCTTCATTTCATTCTATCTCAATTGTAGCTGGAAAGCTAAACACAATTACTGCACAACATCATAAATTTCATAGCTGGCAGACTAAATTGGTGCACTCGACAGCTAATTATTATTTGGACAAACATACCCTTACGTCTGACAATATTCCGTCATTATTGCCAACCAACAAAATATTATCTACGTATAGTACAAGAATACCACCACGTATCTGTCACATTAATTACATACACAAATCTCATCCGTCCTTTAAAAAAATCCTCATGACTGGATTTTTCCATCAAACCGGATGTTCCTTGTCACAGGTCTAGGGATCCGGTTCATGTTCACCAAGAAGCCAGTCCATAGACTCTTCAAGTACACGAAGCCTTTAGGTTGACTAACAACCCTCCCACTATGATAAGGTACCCCTTGTGTATCTTCTATGACACGAGGTGCAGTGCCCTGTGGTATTTCTTCTAGTACAGTTTGTACTGAGATCAGAATATCCCCTTATTTAATTTACTCAGAGTAACTCTACACATGGACTTATGGTATATTTCATAGTCCGTTTCCTAAGAATCAGTCATTCGTACCAATGAATATCCTCTGATCCTTAGGACTATTAAACCACCATTTATTCCCTTAGGATAGCCTATGAACATATGTATTAGATTCCAACTTATCAGTGTCTCTCTTCAGCCCATGTGCTGAACTACCCATAATCTGAATATGCCTTAGACTAAGCTTTCGCTTAGCCTATATTTCTATGGTTTTAAGAGACTACTGACCTAGATAGTATCAAGCATATACACTGTCGTATCCAGGGCATATCCCCTTGAGCAAATCTGGCTAATCTCAGAGTTGCTTATCATCTTCTTAACCATTACCCTAAGAGACCTTCTTGTTGGTGCCAGAAGTACCAAAGTCGAACCTATGTTTTGATAATGGCAAAGGGATTAGAAGTTAAGATTTGGTTGTGATCTAACAAGCTTATTAAGTGTGCAGAAAAGTCCTAGGTACACTAGGCACGAAGTCCTGGTTCTATGAATTGGGCACTAAGTCCTGGCTGCGGGCTGGGCAACGAAGACCTGGTGAGTAAATCTGGGCACGAAGACCTGGTCGAGGACTGGGCACCGAAGACCTTATCGAGGATTGAGCACCGAAGACCTGGTGAGTAAAGCTGGGCACGAAGACCTGATCGCGGATTGGGTACGAAGACCTAGTGAGTGAAGCTGGGCAAAAGTCCAACTGGAGGAGCCGGTTGGCAAAAGGTAAATTATCCCGAGAGGAGTAGGTGAGGGCGCGTTCCCGTAGGAGGGAACATTAGGCGTCAGTTCGACCAAGGGTTCCATTTGGAAAACCCAAAGTCAGAACCAAGACAGCTCAGGCTGTAAATAATGGTCTAACACTATCATTTATATACTTTGTATGTCTTTGGAACTAACCATGGTTGCAGGAATGAATGGAAGGAGTTTTCTGCACTCAAGCGCCTCAATGGAGTGAGGCGCCCTAGCTGGGCTAGGCGCCTGTGTTGATACAGGCGCCCCAGTGAAGGGTTAAACCAAGTCATCGAAGCAAACTGCCACGCAAGCCTCTGGACCAAGTCAAGTGAGGTGCCTGTGTTAACACAGGCGCCCCAGTCAGCTCAGGCGCCTCAATGAAGGGGATAGATGCTAACCAAGCCTGTGGATTAGAGTTTGCGCAGGAGAGGCCACATGTCAGGCGCCCCCTTCAACACAGGCGCCCCACTGACCACTATAAAAGGGGGTTCACCCCCAAGGCTTCAACATCAATGGTTTTCATCTGCTACACTCAAGCGCTCCACTCCGACAAGTTCCGTACTCTGATTCAAGCGCTAACGACAACCCGCTGCTCCAGAAACTTCCAACCCCTCCGGTCGTCGGTAAAACTGATTTTTCTTTAAGTGTTGTAACTCTATTTTTCAATTATATATTTGTACACTTGAATTGTAATCTTTCACGAAAATATAGAATTGCCCATAGTAAACGGTCAAGGACCGTGGGCCTTGGAGTAGGAGCCGACCGCAAATCCGAACCAAGTAAAAACAAATCGTGTTAGCGATTGGTTTTATTTTTCGCTGTGCAATTACTCTAACACTTCCGAAAAAAGTTTTACGAACGATATTCACCCCCCTCTATCATTTCAATCCAATCCCACAAGTGGTATCAGAGCGAGTGGCTCAAACTTGGTGCAACCACCAGTTTGAGAATTTTTTAGATTTTCGAATTTCTATTTTTTTCGCTCGAGTTTTTCTCGTTAATCGAGATTAGTGCAACACCACTCGATTTTTTTTACGTTATTAATATTCTTCCAGCACTACTAATCCAAGACTCAGTCTTGGAACAAGTTTTTTTTCTTTATTCTTTTTCAGAAAATCTAATAGCCATGCAAGAGGGATACAACACCGCCAAACCCCCTCTTTTCAGTGGAGAAGTTTCTCCTACTGGAAAAGCAGGATGGAAGTCCACTTGAAAACTCAGGTGGACATGTGGATAATTATCCAGTCTGGGCTGGAAATTCTAAAAATGCACAAGGCATGGTGCAACACTATACCGAGTGGGATGGCCCACTGAAGAAGAAAATTGAGGCCGACGCAAAGGCAACCCAAACTCTGCAATGCGGCTTAACAAAAGAGGAGCTGAACTGGGTAGGACCCTTCAATAGCGCGAAGGAGCTTTGGAACAAGCTGATCGAGTTGCACAAAGGTACCTCCGACACAAGGATCAGCAAAAGAGATCTATTGCTTAACAGACTCTACACAATCAAGATGCATGACGATGAGACTGCAGGCTAACTCCATGCCAGAATCCAGGAGCTGATGAATGAACTGCACACGATAGGTCACAAGGTTGAAAACCGTGACCTGATAAGGTATACGTTAAATTCTTTTCATAGAAACTCACTGTGGGCGTCTATGGTGGATGCCTATAAAGTTTCAAGGAATTTATCTGAAATTAAGTTAGACGAGCTTTTTTCTAAATTAGAACTGCACGAACAGACTAACACTACCTTGATCGAGAAAGGTATAGCTTTTGTTGCAGGAAAATCTCAAGGAAAAACTCCCAAAAAGAAGCATCAACTAGCACCCAAGTCCGACTCAGACTCGGAATCAGAAGATAGTGAAGGGGATCGACCCAAGTTGGTTCGGCTAGCTCGGGATTACTACAAAGAACTAAAGTACCAAACGAGCAAGAAGAAATCAAGCCGAAGAAAGGAAGATCCAGCAGAACCTTCAACGAGCTCGAAGAACAAGACCAACATTATTTGCTACGAATGCAACAAAAAGGGACACTTCAAGTCAGAGTGCCCTAACCTGAAGGAAAGCAAGAAGGCGCGCAGAAAGAAGGCTCTTCAAGCCACCTAGGACAATCATCTTCCGAAGAAGAAGAAGAAGTCCCGCACGTGAATCTTCTCGCACTAACCGCCTAGGAAAATGTCGACTCCGGATCAGAATCGGAACCAGACGACGGAAGACTCACAATCTCGGAGAACGGGCAAATCACTGTAAGAGGTTACTCTGAATATGAATTGTCAAAGTTAATTTCTTACTTGTCTTGTAACATAGCGAAATCCAAAATCCAGGTTAAGTCCCTCCGACAGGAAGTAAATCGCCTGAAAGAGGAAGCCGACTCGAGGTCCTTGACCGAGCAAATTCAAGAAGGAAACTTAACTCAAGTTCAAAAGCTTGAGGAAGAGAATTCCTCCTTGAAAACTCAAGTCAAGGAGCTCAGAGTAGCCTTAGAACGGTTCACTTCGGGTTCCAAGGGTCTTGACATGATCCTTGGAAAGCAGAAGTCCGTTCTTAACCGATCCGGATTAGGCTATCGAACTAAGTCGAGACAACGCACATATTATTCTATATTGAACCAATCTAGAACCCAAGTCCAAGCATGGGTCCCCAAGCTATGTTTACATAAACAAGCTGGACCAAACCAATATTGGATCCCCAAGGACAAGATTCACATCTTGCCTAACCCTTATAGAGGCTATAGTCCAGGGGGAGTCAATATAAAGACCATATGTATAATTAGATGATTTTTTATTTTTGGTTGCTTGCTTGTTTATTTTCTTTTGCAATTTTAAGTATTATCATGCTTAGATTTAGGAGTGGTTAGATTAAGGACTAATGATTAAGTTGAAATTTGAACAACATAGTATTGGGTGGAGGTGAGATGATAGTACGTTAGGGAAGCCCTTCTAATAAGATCAAGTATATCCTACTTGGTCTGTTTAGTCTGGTGGAACTAGCCGAAGCTACCGATCCAAGACCCAAACTAGTTAGACCAAAATCTTTCAAGAAGTAACTTGAAGATGAATTTTCAGTAAAAGGCTTTGTCAAGGAAAGGGTTGATGCTCCAATAAGGCTACGGCCAAAGAAGGCCTTGTGCCTCGTCAAGACCTGGAAGTCCAATTACTGAAAATCAAATTCACTTTACTATTTGTTAAATTTGAATCTAACACAAATTTCAATTAATTTTAGATTCAACACATTTTTCAATATCAATAAACTTAACCTTATAAATGTCTTCAAAATTAACCATATTTTCAAAGGTAAAATAGTTTTGAAAACCTGTCTCACAAAACCCATAAGGTTAACATGTTTGATAATATTAGACTGGGTGAGACAGATTAGGTAGTGAAATTCAATTTAGGCTATCCTTACTTCTATTGGATCCAAATCAATAAATACTTTATGTGTAGGAACATAAAGATTTGGACCAGTGGATGTTGGATAGTGGGTGTTCCAGACACATGACTGGAGACAAATTGAAATTCACCAAACTCAAATTCAAGAACCTAGGCTCAGTAGCATTTGGCAACAATGTTACACTCAAAGTAATTGGGCCAGGTAACATTGAGCTTAAATCTGATATTGTTATTAAGAAAGTACTCTTGGTTGAAAATTTTAAGTTCAATTTACTTAGTAATAGTCAGCTCTGTGATACTGGCTACCTAATTACATTCACCAACTCTGACTGCCTGATTAGAAACCTCCAAGACTCAGAAGTTATGCTTAAGGGTACTAGGAAGAACAATATTTACACTATTAATCTACCCTTAATACCAAAATGCTTCTTGACTCAATTGAAGAATCCAACCTCTGGCATAGGAGATTAGGTCACACTCATGTTAAACTAATTTCTAAAATTACCCAACTTGGTTTAATCAAAGGTGTACCAAAAATCAAGAATTTTGAAAACACAATATGTAATTCATGTAAACAAGGTAAACAAACCAAGTCTATTCATAAACCAACTCAATCAGACTTAACCCAAACCACACTTGAGCTCCTGCACCTTGACCTATTTGATTCACATGGAGCCAAGTCACTAAGCGGGAATCGGTATTGCTTAGTAATTATCGATGATTACTCTAGGTTTACATGGGTTAGGTTCCTGAAAACTAAGGATGAAACCTTAAATCTATTTATCGACTTATGTAAAATAATTGAAAACCAAAATGACACTAAGATTAAGAGACTTAGGAGTGATCATGGGGGAGAGTTTGAAAATCAAAGGTTTGAGGAATTCTACAAAATTAATGGGTATATTCATGAGTTTTCATGTCCTAGAATCCCCCAACAAAATGGGATAGTGGAGAGAAAAAATAGAACCCTTCAGGAAGCCGCCAGGACAATGTTGAATGAATATAACCTAGCTAACCAATTTTGGGCAGAAGCAGTAAGTATGGCATGCTACATCCAGAATAGGGTCCTAATTAACAAAAGGCATAATAAAACCCCTTAAGAACTATATTATAATAGAATGTCTAACCTACACTACCTAAGGGTCTCTGGGTGCAAAGTCCATATTATTGGGTATGGCTTGGCGGGTTTCATAAGCGAATACTCGGTCGATTCGAGAAACCTCTCCATATCTACGGATTAACATTAATCTGAATGGAGACCCGTCTCCCTACGACCATCTCGTGCCGTATCGAACGATCCAAATCACAACTCGGCCAATTACCAAAATCGGCCTTGTGATTTGCTTGACCGTTCGACCGCGAAAAAGGCGACGAGTTGATCGTCAGCTTTTGTGTTTATGGTCGGGGTCTAGTTAGTGAATTAATAACTATGATACAAAATTAAATTAATAAACTAACACACATAAAATGAGGAGGTAAATGAAACAAGCACACAAATAACATAAGGAGCCAAGGAAGAATTATACCTTCCATTATCTTACGATCTTCTACTGTATAACCCTCCCCTCTTGGACGTCGTGTGGGCGATGATCTACCAAGAACCGTGGTCACCAAGTCGATCCCTTCTCCTCTAGCCAACCAATCCCTAACCAAGGATGCCCCCGGCCACTCCGAGGAAGAAGAATAATCCGAACACAAAACCCTTTAATTCCGCTCCTCCATACCATCGGCGCCTGAGCCGTTCTCCACAGGTGGGTTGCGTGAGCATCATCGACCACCAAAGGTTGCTTAATCAACCTTCTTTCTCCCTCCGAAGCGGTTGCGTGAGCCACCTTCTTCATCGAAGCAACCTTCTTGCCCGAAACGAAGAAGCATGACGCTCATGCAAATTTGTCTTCTCCATGAAGGTTGTCATGTTTCTCTTGCCGTTGTCCGCACTTGAGTGGAGAAGGGAAGTCACACCATCCTCTCCGTTGCCGTGTTTCTCTTATCGTGTTTCTCTTGCTGTTATCCGCACTACTACTGGAAGCAGTCGACTGGTGTCGACTGGAACAGCTATCAAATTCGAACGTTGTACGGTAACGGTCAAATCTGAGTGGGACCAATCGACTGCCCCAGGGGCAGTCGACTGGTAGCGGCTGTTTCAGATTCGAGCCCTATTTAAAGGGGCTCGTTTCATGCTTTCTTTTCTTGCCGAAACTTGCTTGGTCAAAGCTTGTTAGTAGCCTGCTGTGGTCGGATATTGTCGAGGTGATTGTGGCGAGGTTTCTCCACCCACAAGGAGCGACAAGGACTAGCCGGAGGTTATCCGGGGAGTGATCTACTGACGGATTCTTGGATTAGTCACCCTTAGGGGTGGATACCAAGTAAAATCGGTTTGTTAGCATTGTCTCTTGTTGTTAGTTTTATTCTTTTGTATTTTCGCTTGCGCAACTAACAATGTAGAAAGAAGAAGATTCGAAAATCGCTATTCACCCCCCCCCTCTAGCGCACGTACAAGATCCAACAAGTGGTATCAGAGCAAAGTGTTGGTGCAGAAAGCACCCAAGTCGAACCTGGGTTTTGATAATGGCAAAAGGGTTCAAAAGTTAAGTCTTATTTGTTATCTAACATGCTACTCAAGTGTGCAGGGTAAAAAGTCCTAGCAAAGGACTGCTAGGCACTGGCGAAGGAATACCAGGGTAAAAAATCCTAGCGAAGGACTGCTAGGTACTGGTGAAGGAATGCCAGGGTACTGAAGCCCTAGCGAAGAACTGCTAGGCACCAGGCGAAGGACAGCTTGGACTGAAGACCTGGCGAAGGACTGCTAGGCACCAGGCAAAGGACAGCTTGGGACTGAAGACCTAGCGAAGGAATGCTAGGCACCGGGCGAAGGACAGCTTGGTATCCAAGACCTGGCGAAGGACCGCTAGGCAAAAGTCCAACCGAAGGAGCCGGTTGGCATCAGGTACATTCTCCCGAGAGGAGTAGGTGAGGACGCGTTCCCCGTCGAGGGAACAGTAGGCGTCGGTTCGACCTAGGGTTCCATTTTGGAGACCCAAAGTCAAAACCAAGACAGCTAAGGCTGTATAAACTAACATCTTATTGTTTTATATTGTTTTGGACTAACCCTGGATGCAGGACTGAAGGAACGAGTGTCTGCAGCTCAGAGAGCCTCAAAGGAGTGAGGCAAAGGCTGAGCAGGGCGCCCGGAGTGTCCCGGGCGCCCCCAAGGTGAACACAAGCAGTTGAAGCAAAGGAACTGCGTCTGCAGCTCATGGGCAGGGCACCCCCGTGCTCCCGGGCGCCCTCGCTGCTCCCGGGCGCCCCCAAGTGAAGCTAATGAGGCAGATCCCATCGAAGCCAATGGATAAGAAGAGACCCGGTCAACCCGGGCGCCCCCAGCGTCGCGGGCGCCCCCGTCAAGATCTGATCCCGAGTTTGAAGGGATCAGAAGCTGACCGAGTGAAAGTCGGATTGGCCGACACGTGGGGGGGCGCCCCCGACGTTCCGGGCGCCCCCAGGGGCTATAAATAGGCCCTCGACCCCAAGGCTTCGAACAACAATTCATTCAACGCAATCATACTCTTCTGCTCCCGCGCTCTGCTCCGGAAACCTCCCGACTCGAGACTCAAGCGTCGACGACGTCCCGTTGCTCCGAAAATTCAATCTACATCGGACGTCGGTAAAAGAATAGTTACTTTTAAGTTTACAATACTGCTTTTGTAATATCTCTCTGTAAACGTTTTGCGCACTTATGGAATTGCCCGCAGAAAATGGTCAACGACCGTGGGCCTTGGAGTAGGAGTCGACCTAGGCTCCGAACCAAGTAAAACTACCTGTGTTCGCGATTGTTTTTATTCCGCTGTGTACTTGCTCTAGTTTTTATCCGAAAAGCGTTTAACGATATTCACCCCCCCCTCTATCGTTTCTCTCGATCCAACAAGTGGTATCAGAGCGGGGAAGTTCAAATTTGGTGCAACCACCAGTTTGAAAAATTTTCGGATTTTTTTCAAAATTTTTCTTTAAAATTTTTTTTCGTTCGAAATTCTTCTCGTTAATCGAGGCTGGTGCAACACCCCTCGATATTTAATTTTCTTTATCCCGCACTACTAATCCAAGACCAAGTCTTGGGACAAAGCTTTTTTTTCTCTTATCTCTTTTTCAGATAAAATCCCTAATGGTCATGCAAGAAGGATTCAGCACAGCCAGACCTCCACTTTTCAGTGGAGAAGACTTTTCCTACTGGAAAAGTCGAATGGAGGTCCACCTGAAAACTCAGGTTGACATGTGGATAATCATCCAGTCCGGACTGGAGATTCCAAGAAATGCTGAAGGAATACCTCAAAGCTACACAGAGTGGGACACCGCTCTGAAACAGAAAATTGAAGCGGATGCAAAGGCGACCCAGACCCTTCAATGCGGCTTAACAAAAGAGGAGCTGAACCGGGTGGGCCCTTTTAACAGTGCCAAGGAGCTGTGGGGAAAACTGATCGAGCTGCACGAAGGAACATCGGACACTCGGATCAGCAAGAGAGATCTGCTCCTGAACAAGCTGTATACCATCAAAATGGCCGACAACGAAACAGCAGCTCAGCTTCACGCCCGAATTCAAGAACTAATGAATGGTCTACACACCATTGGTCACAAGGTTGAAAACCATGACCTAATAAGGTATGCTCTAAATGCTTTCTCGAGAAACACCTTGTGGGCATCTATGGTAGATGCATACAAGGTTTCAAGTGATCTTTCAAAAATTAAATTAGATGAATTGTTCTCTGAATTAGAGTTACATGAACAGACTAACTGCAATTTGGCCGAGAAAGGTATTGCCTTTGTTGCAGGTAAAACTGGAAGGATAACAAAGAAAAAGCCTCAACCTGAACCCGAGTCCAACTCAGACTCAGACTAGAAGACGAAGAAGGAGATCGACCTAAGCTGGTCCGACTGGCCCGAAGCTACTACAAGGAACTGAAGAACCAAACCAACAGAAGGAAAGTCAGCCGAAGAAGGGATGAACCATCTGAACCCACAAACGAAAAGAATAAGCCCAACGTGACCTGCTACGAGTGCAAGAAGAAGGGCCACTACAAGACCGAATGCCCTAACTTGAAGGAAGCAAAGAAGACAAGGAAGAAAAAGGCACTTCAAGCAACGTGGGACGAGTCATCCTCCGAAGAAGAAGAAGAGGTCCCACAGTCGAACCTACTAGCACTAACCGCCTCAGAAAAAGTCGAGACCGAGTCAGAAACAGAACAGGACGACGGCAGACTGACCTTTTCAGAGGATGGCGAAATCAAGGTAAGTGGATTTACTAGAAGTCAATTAAATGAATTAATATCTTATCTTTCTCGAGATTTGGCGAAAGCTAAACTCCGAGTCGAATCCTTCCGACAGGAAGTAAAACTCCTGAAAGAGGGAGCTGACTCTAGACCCTTAACCGAGAAGGTTCAAGAAGGAACCTCTACTCAAGTTGAAAAACTTAAGAAAGAGAACTCCTCCCTGAAAACTCAGGTTAAGAATCTAAGATCAGCTTTAGAACGATTCACTTCTGGTTCCAAGGGTCTTGACATGATTCTTGGAAAACAGAAATCAGTTCTAAATCGATCCTACTTTGCTGTACTGAATCAGTCCAGAAATAAAGTTTAGGCATGGGTACCTAAACTGTACCTGAACAAACCAACTGGATCAAATCAATATTGGATCCCCAAGGACAAGATTCACATCTTGCCTAACCATCACCGTGGCTTTAGTCCAGGGGGAGCCAAATTAAAAATTATATTTATTGTTAAATAAAATTTTAATTCTTGATTGCAAATTGCTTGGTTGATTGTTTATTTAATTTTTACAATTTACCATGCTTAGACTTAGAAATGGTTAGTTTAAGGACTCAACAAACTTAACTGAAACTTGACAACACAGTATTGGGTGGAGGTGAGATGATAGTACGTTAGGGAAACCAATTCTAATAAGGTCAAGTATACTTGGTCTCTTTAGACTGGTGAGACTAGCCGAAGCTACCGATCCAAGACCCAAACTAGTTAGACCAGAATTTTTCAACGATTAATTTTGAAAATGAAATTTCATTAAAAGGCTTTGTCAAGGAAAGGGTTGATGATCCAATAAGGCTACGGCCAAAGAAGGCCTAATGCCTCGCCAAGACCTGGAAGCTAATTTTTGAAATTCAAATTCAAATTATTCTTTGTCAAATTCAAATTAACACAAATTTTCAGTTACTTGTAGATTTAAACATTCGTTTCAAAATAAATTCAATTGTTTTCAAAAATTAATTTAAGGTTTTCAAAATAATTTTTTAAAATAATTTTACTTATCAAAACCTGTCTCACAAAACCTATAAGGCCAACGTGATTGAAAACCCTAGATCGGGTGAGACAGTAGAATTAAACTCAATTGTAATTCCTTTATTGTGGGTTAATCCTGTAGTTCAGAATGTAGTCAAAACATGGTCAACGCAGTCAAACCATGGTCAACGTGGTCAAACCATGGTTAACATAATCAAACCATAGTCAAAGCAGTCAAACCATAGTCAAAGTAGTCAAACCATGGTCAAACCAACTAAACCATGGTCAAACAATGACAAGACATCAAATTTGTCACTTCCTATACACTTCGGGCGCCCGTGACTCCTCGGGCGCCCCCCCCCCCATGACTTTATCTTCTCTCAAGGCAAAAAGCTGCCTTTAATCCCTTAGTCAGGGCGCCCGGAACCACGCGGGCGCCCCCATCGCAGTAAATGCAGCAAAAGCTACAAAATCAGCCTGACCAGGGCGCCCGGGCCACTCCGGGTGCCCCTAACCAGCCCCAGTCTCTGCCATGGCAGAGACCACTGTCCCGGGCGCCCCCATTAACCTGCCTATAAAAAGGCATCTGAACCCCCTCTTCTTCCCACACCAAAAACCATCCTCCTTCCTCCCTTCCTTCCTTCCAAGAAGATCAAGTGACACTTGTGCTTCCTCAATCTCAACCATGCCTCCCCGGTATGATTTGTTTTATGCATTTAGAATTACTTTCCTAATTCCTTTTGCATTTAGAATTATTTTCTTAATTCATTTATTATAAATGCATCTCTCTCAACTTAGAAAACGCCGAGCAAACCAAGCGAACCCCAGTACCGAACCGAGTCTCGACCCTAGGTTCCTGACTCTAGAACTGTGTAATAAGTTCGCTTGAACAACTTACAAGCCTATCAAAACTAGCTATCTTAATAGACATTTCTTTACCCAATCTTGTCCTTTAGCCATGAATGTCATAAACTTTTATCAACTAGACAATCTAGTATTCTGCACTTATTCGATTAATACATCTTTATGTGCCGGATTCTATAATAACATAGTTAGACAGAACGATCTCATGTTTAACACTACTGTTCAAGGAATACCCCTGTCGATCACCCCTACCTTGCTAAATCGATTCCTTGGACTACGACCCTCCCAGTCCACCTTTTGTTGCTATCCACCTAGGAATCCTCCATTTGATCCTCCCTACTCTCACATTACTCTAGACTCTGTCCACTCCTATTTCTATAGGGAAGCTAGACTCCCCGCAGATAAACGATTCCAGTCCGTTGACCTTCAGGTCCAGGACTACGCCCTGTACAAGGTTCTGGTCTGATGCATCTTACCACTATCCACTAGGGATGTCGCGACCATGCGACCCTTCCATACTTTCCTTCTGTATGCCCTGATCCATCATCTAGACATTGACATTGGCCTTCACATGTTCCATGCTATCTTATGTAACGCCCGCTTTTTTTTTTCTTTCATAAAGCGGCGTTACGGTAAACATACATGTGCATATAAAACATCTTAATGCAGCGGAATAACTAGTACTTAAATCATATACACATGTCTAGGTTATCATTCATGGACATGGTGACATTGTACTTAACATACTACCAGCATACCTAGCATCATGATATCAACTTTCCATAACTTATTCATAAGCATTTCAGGTAACATATTACCAGCATGCATAGCATCATGATATCAACTTTCCATGACTTATTCATAAGCATTTCAGGTAGCAAGTAGTTTATCCATAACTTCATGAATAGTAGGTTGTTTCTTAGGCGTAACTATCATAAGTCGAGCATAAACCAAAATAAGCATTGTCAGATCACAAAACATGCAATAAGTGAAATGAGAGGGTTTCTTGGCCATGTCACTACTACACACCCATGTTCTTGCCTCTCCTGCTGCTTCCCATAGAAATCTCTTGCTTGATCTGTGGTATAAGAAAATAAGACTATAAGCACGGAGGCTTAGTAAGACTCTTTTCCTACTCACAAAAATCCATACGTCGTATAAACATGAACATAATGCTTCAATCCTACATATCATAGCATACTTCTTATCATGAACATCTACACAATCATGGCATCATCGTTTTAGCATAAACATAAATAAAATCATGGCATCAGAATTTAGCATGAACATAGATATCATCATGGCATCATAGTCTAGCATGAACATAAATAAAATCATGGCATCATAATTTGGCATGAACATAAATAAAAATCATGGCATCATAATTTACCATGAACATAAATAAAATCATGGAATCATAATTTAGCATGAACATAAATAAAATCATGGCATCAAAATTTAGCATGCACATAAATAAAATCATGGCATCATAATTTAGCATGAATATAAATAAAATCATGACATCATAATTTAGCATGCATATAAATAAAATCATGGCATCATAATTTAGCATGAATATAAATAAAATCATGGCATCATAATTTAGCATGCACATAAATAAAATCATGGCATCATAATTTAGCATGAATATAAATAAAATCATGGCATCATAATTTAGCATGCACATAAATAGAATCATGGCATCATAATTTAGCATGAACATACATAAACATAAATAAAATCATTTGCATAAACATACTTTGCATTAATGTACCTTGCATAAACATACTTTGCATAAGCATACTTATCATAAACATAATGCATAACATGGATGAATGCATGGGCAAATGCATATATCATAAGGATGCTTAGTTTAAAATCATACTTTTAGATACTTAAACATAATCATAACATCATAGGGGCCCTGGCTTGTACCACATTCATATATCATATATGCGTATCCCCAAGTAAATATGAGATAGCTAATCTCGACCTACTAGGGTAAGGACAGCTTCATCGGTAGTCCCCGAACCGTGGACAGCTTCATCGGTAGTCCAGAACCGTGGACAGCTTCATCGGTAGTCCAGAACCGTGGACCTTACTTAGGTCCGATACAAGCCCATTCATAAAATAAAATACTTTCACATGCTTCTTCATTCATAAACATACATAGCATAATCATTCATTCTTTATGCTTAACATCATCATTATGCCTTGAAGGCATACACCTTATCTTCATTCATCATTTTCATTCCATATCATCATTTTGCCTCGAAGGCATGAAACTTAACTTCATTCATCATTTTCATCCATGAACATGACATACATACATATCATTCATAAATCATAGCATACATACCTACTATTCATAAATCATGGCATACCTACATAACTAGCATCTTAATTCATAAAACATGCATGGTCATGGTACATAGGAAAACATGTCTAGGTCCTTTCATATATGATACATTTCCTTAGGTTCATGGCACATGGTCTAAGCATTTATGAATCATCATAACAAATGGCCTATCATACAAGTCATGACCCATAAGCTAGGGTTTTGGTTGACATAAAATTCTTCCAACATACTTAACCATATCCATACATCTTAGTACCCTATAAACATGCATCCTTGTGGTCTTAACCCAACCCTAGCCCTAGGTTAGGGCCTTGGCCGAAACCCTAAGGAGCCCTAGGTCCATGGAAAATACATATAGACCACCAATAACATCCCATACAAACATAAATGCCATAGAAAAACCTTTGATCCCATAATTAGGGCTAACCCTATTCCTTTAGCCCTAGATTAGCCCTTGGCCGAAACCTAAAGGCCCATGAAATTCATAGAAAAATCTTTATAAAACCCAATTACTATTCATCATGTCATAGGGAAACAAATTAAACATGTTGGATGGTTAGATCAAGTTCCATCCATGAGTTAAAGGTCTTGGCCGAAACTTAGAGGAGCCATTGCACATGTAAAAATTCACATGAATCACCACTAACATCACTTACATCATAAGGAGACATAAGAATCATCATTAGAGAGTTAACACTAGTCCTAGCCATGGAAACATGAAGTGGCCGAACCCTAGAAGTCCTCTTTCATGGATTTCTCAACTTAGATCTCAACCAAAAACTTAGATCATAACCATATCAAGGAAAACCATTACACCACAGGTGAGGGAGTCTTACCTTCCTTGATCTTGCTTATAAACCTTGAATAGAAAATAACAAGAAACCCCCCTTGTCTCTAAACTTCTCCTTAGCCCTTGTATCCTTGTAGAGGGCCTTAGATCTTCAAGATGGAGGCTTATATGAACTTTTTCCAAGGGAAGATCCCCTTGGTGATTTTCGGCAAGAAGAAGGAGGAAGAGGGAGATGGATTTCGGTGGAGGTGGAAGAAGGAGGAAGAAGAGATCTATTTATAATGCCCTTTTGTCTCTTCACAAGTACCTTTTCATCTTCTTCACATGGTGCCTCTTCACATCCCCTGCCTTTAAATAAAATCTACTTCATTCTCTACTAGCACTCCCTTGCTAGGTGAATTGGTTAGTACATGCATGGTGGTACCATAGGTCCAAGGTTCAATCCTTGGTGCATGCACTTCATTTTTACTTCATTTTATTTTTATTTTTCTTTTAATTTCGAAAATTCCCCTAAGACTCACCCATAATTATGATAATATTCCTAATTAAAACCCATTTATATTTATATTAAATTCTACCGAAAATCCACTAATAACCATGGTACTAGAAAAACCCATATAAGGCCCATTAGTACTTAGCTTCTCAATTTAAATGAGAAAATCATGGATAACTAGGCTAAAGTTCGTACTAGTATCTCTAGGTTCCTCAAAACTATCTAGACATGATCAATATTTTTAAAAAAAATATTGGGAAAATTTTTCGGGTCGTTACAATCCCCCATACCTCGTGAAAGTTCGTCCTCGAACTTAGAATAACTTCAGGTACTTGCGCTTCATCTCGTCCTCGCGTTCCCAGATAGCTTCCTCGAACCGTTGACTTTGCCATAAAACCTTGACTAAGGGTACTTCCTTACTCCTCAACCTCTTGACTTCCCGATCCAAGATCTGGATCGGTCTGCTTTCATAACTTAGGTCCTCTTGAACTTGTACTATCTGCGGTTCAATCACTTGATCTACATCTGGAATACACTTCTTAAGCATTGACACATGGAACACGTTATGAATAGCGGACATCTCCTGAGGCAGCTCTAGCTCATATGCTACCTTGCCAACTCGCTTCAGGATCAAATACGGTCCCACATATCGCGGACTCAGTTTTCCTCTCTTCCCAAATCTTGTCACCCCTTTCATAGGAGCCACTTTGAGGAACACCAAATCTCCGACATTGAATTCCAGTGGTCTACGCCGGACATCTGCATAACTCTTCTGCCGGCTCTGAGCAGCTTCTATCCGTTGTCGAATGTTCTGTATAGCTCGGGTGGTGCTGTCGATGACCTCCGTTGTGAGCCCCATCTCCTTCTTTTCACCACCTTCGTACCAACAGATCGGAGACCTACATCTCCTCCCGTACAAAGCTTCATAAGGTGCCATTCCAATAGTAGCTTGGTAGCTATTATTGTAAGCGAATTCCGCTAAACATAGGTATCGGCACCAGCTCCCTTTGAAATCCAAGGCACAAGCTCGCAACATGTCCTCCAGCACTTGATTCACTCGTTCAGTTTGCCCGTCAGTCTGAGGGTGAAAGGCGGTACTGAATCGTAGTTTAGTGCCGAGAGACTTCTGAACACACTCCCAAAAATGTGAAGTAAAGCGACCATCCCTATCTGAGATGATGGTCTTGGGAACCCCATGAAGCCTGATTATCTCCTTAACATATAATTGAGCCAGTTGCTCAATAGAATATGTTATCTTGATGGCTAGGAAGTGAGCCGACTTCGTCAATCTGTCCATAATTATCCATATTGCATCATATCCGTTTGTAGTCTTGGGAAGTCCTGAAATGAAATCCATAGAAATATCTTCCCATTTCCACTCCGGAATTGGAAGTGGCTGCAGAACTCCTCCAGGTCACTGATGTTCTACTTTCACTCGTTGACAAGTCAGACAAATACTAACATACTGAGCCACATCTCTCTTCATACCGGACCACCAGAACTTCTCCTTCAGGTCTTGATACATTTTGGTGGATCCTGGATGCATCGAATAAGGGGTTCCGTGAGCTTCTGCCAATATTTCTCTCCGTAGCTTCGGATCATTAGGGATACATAGGCGATCCCCGAGGTAGAGTACTCCCCCGTCGGCGATACGAAAACCATCGCCCTTTCCTTCTAGGATCTCCTGCCTGATTCTCTGAAGACTCGGATCCCCAGTTTGTTTTTCCAATATATCCTTGAACAGCGTCGGTGATATTGTCATGGTAGAAAGCTGTCCGGAGATGACCTCAACCCCAAAGTTCATAATTTCTCTTTCGAGTGGTCAGGGTAATATAGATATGGACATCAAGGTGGCACTTGCCTTCCGGCTGAGTGCATCAGCCACCTTGTTTGCCTTCCCTGAATGGTAGAAGATCTCACAGTCGTAGTCCTTCACCAACTCAAGTCATCAGCGTTGTCTCATATTGAGGTCTTTCTGAGTGAAGAAATATCGCAGACTCTGGTGGTCTGTGTAAATCCTACACTGCACCCCATACAGATAATGCCTCCATATCTTAAGAGCGAAGACCACCGCGGCCAGTTCCAGATCATGAGTGGGGTAATTCTGTTCATGTTCCTTGAGTTGTCTAGAGGCGTAGGCAATAACCTTTCCATTCTTCATAAGTACCGCTCCAAGTCCCAGCTTGGAGGCATCGCTATATATGTCAAAGCTCTGATTACATTCTGGAAGGGTAAGGATTGGAGCGCTTGTAAGTCTCCTTTTTAGTTCTAAGAAACTCCTTTCACAGTTTTCCGTCCATTCATACTTCTTATCCATCCGGGTGAGAGCCGTTAAAGGGGCTGCAATCCTCGAGAAGTCCTCCACAAATTTTCGATAATAGCCTGCCAGCCCAAGGAAGCTTCTGATTTCGCTGGCGTTCTTTGGCCGGTTCCAGTTATTCATAGCTTCAATCTTTGTTGGATCTACCATAACCCCATCCTTGGAAATGATATGGCCCAAAAAGCCTAATTGGTTTAGCCAGAAATCACATTTGGAAAATTTTGCGTACAGTTGCTTTTCCCGAAGAATCTGCAAGACCATCCTCAGGTGCTCGGCGTGCTCTTCTTGAGTCCTCGAATAAATAAGGATATCGTCGATGAAGACGATCACAAATTTGTCAAGGAACGGCAAGAATACCCGATTCATAAGGTCCATAAACATAGCAGGAGCATTTGTCACGCCGAAGGGCATAACAATGAACTCAAAGTTCCCGTACCTTGTTCGGAAAGCCGTCTTCGGAATATCCTCCTGTTTTACTCTAACTTGATGATAACCAGACCTCAGATCGATTTTCGAGAAAACAGTGGCTCCCTTTAATTGGTCAAACAGGTCATCTATCCTCGGAAGGGGATACCTGTTCTTGATCGTTACTTTGTTCAGCGCTCGATAATCTATACACATTCGCATAGATCCGTCCTTCTTTTTCACAAACAGTACCGGAGCTCCCCACGGGGAATGACTAGGGCGAATAAATCCCTTATCCAGTAGCTCCTGTAGCTGTTCTTGAAGCTCCTTTAGTTCAACCGGCGCCATACGGTAAGGTGCCTTGGAGATCGGGTTAGTACCAGGAACCAATTCGATCTCGAATTCCACCTCTCTATCAGGAGCTAATCCTGGTAATTCATCTGGGAATACCTCCGGGTAATCACATACAACCCTGACATTCTCCAGCTTCTGGTTCTTCATTTGACTGGCATCAACCACATATGCTAGAAATCCAGTACATCCTTTGTCTAACATCTTCTGAGCTTGGAGAGTTGATAAGCATTTCCTGGTTCTTTTCCTTGGCTCTCCAACGAATTCAAACATAGAACCTGCCTTAGGTTGAAAGACCACCTTTTGCTTACGGCACTCAATAGAAGCACCGTACTTACCCAGAAAATCCATTCCCATTATAACATCGTAATCTTGCATGTCGAGTACTATCAGATCGCAGTAGAGTTCTCTTTCTGCGATTCCGACCGGCACCGCACGCAGCACATGAGTGGATGTCATTATTTCCCCGGCGCAGGGTTGTTAAGAACTTGCAATCTAACACTTGCGGACACATATCTATCTTCTTGGTATATGGCACAAAAATGAACGAGTGCGTTGCCCCAGTATCAAATAATGCAGTAGCGTACTGACTGAAAATAAGTATCTGACCTGCGACCACCGTAGAAGCTTCCGCAGCATCCTCCTTGGTAACCGAGAAAACCTTGGCATTCATCATAGTCGGTGGGGCCTCCAGCATCGGGGTACCTTCCAGCTCAGCTTGCATATAGTGTAGTTTCGCTGGGGCACCTGGGTACTGGACGAGTTGTTGGGAAGGTGCCTGGCTCTTGGTAGGACAGTAAGCCGCCATATGCCCTTCCACACCACAGATGAAACACCGGTTCGTACCCTTGCGGCATTCCCCGGAGTGGTTTTTCCCGCATGTCGCGCATGGGGAAGGCTTGGTCTGTTTATTTGCTGGGCCCCCTTGAGAGTTGTTCCATGGCTTTCGTTTACCACTTTGATCTCCCTTCCAATTAGCGTGGGTGCTCTGGGACTTTTGACCTCCTAAGCGACCATTAACGGAAAGAACATTAAGGATAATGAGAGAAAGAATCGAGAATCCTGGAGTGAACTTGATTCTTACTTTCATTCATCGCCTTCCTTTGCTGATTGATATTATTCAGATAGTGCTCAGTGAGTAGGGCACTACTAAACAGTTCCTCGGCGGTCTGGGGTCTGTTAACTCCGCCCAGCCACGTTCAGGGCTATTTCGGGCCGCAACATCTTCAGCATAAGTCGGACCCTCTCTTTCTCCGTGCGGACCAGCTCGGGGCATAGACGAGCCAGTCGATTAAATTTCTTCACGGCTTCTTTGACCGAGAGGTTGCCCTGCCGGAATTCCGTGAATTCGTCGTAGTGTTTGTTTGTGACCCGCATGTTGAAGAATTCTTCAAAGAATTCTGATTCGAAATCTAACCACGCCATTTGGTTCACCTATCTCTTGGCCTTGACCCTTTCCCACCACATTCTGGCATCCCCAGAAAGGCAGAATGATGCACACTTGATCTTCTCGTGCTCAGGCCAGTCCAACAGCTCCAGTGTACTTTCCACCATCTTGAACCACGCCTGGGCGTCCCATGGTTCACCAGCACCCGAGAAATTTTCCGGTTTCAGCCTCAACCACTGGATCAGATAAGCCTCTTGTCGTGCCACGGTGGTCGAGCCTGTCAGAGGAGTTTGCGTAACCGTAGGCGCCACGGGTATAGCAGTCTGATTGGCTGGTGGAGTAGTAGAATTTTCTTGTTGGTTCATTAGGGTATTTATGGTTTGTTGCTGTTCCGTGACTCGACGCTGAAGTTGGGTCACTAATTGCACCAGATCAGGAGAGGGAGCAGTCTCATTAAGTCGGTTACTCTGTCTTCTAGCCATGCTTTTCTTCATAAAGGACAAGTATGGTTAATATGTGTTATTGTTATCCCTACCCCATATTGAATCCTAAATTATCTGATTTTTTTCTAAAATAAAGTAAGGTATTATTCATATTACATATCCTAAAGTACTTTTCATCATAAACATCATTCATACTTGCATATTCCAGAATCGTAGGATATCCTATAAGTGCTTACTATCATAAAATATACAGAGAGGTACTTACTTGGAAGCGGCAGGAGGGAGGCGTGATGTGTGTGTAGTGAGATGGCAACCGCTCTTATACCAACCTGTAACGCCCGTTTTTTTTTCTTTTCATAAAGCGGCGTTACGCTAAACATACATGTGCATATAAAACATCTTAATGCAGCGGAATAACTAGTACTTAAATCATATACACATGTCTGGGTTATCATTCATGGACATGGTGACATTGTACTTAACATACTACCAGCATACCTAGCATCATGATATCAACTTTCCATAACTTATTCATAAGCATTTCAGGTAACATATTACCAGCATGCATAGCATCATGATATCTGTAACGCCCGTTTTTTTTCCTAAAGCGGCGTTACGCTAACATACTTAAGGCATGTAACATCATACTGTAGCGGAATAACTTAAGCCTTACATATACATGCCCCTACTACCATCCCTAATATAATGACATGGAACTTCACATATGAACATCATGCTTAACATCATATCATAACATGCTTAACATCATACCATAAGGTTCATATCATATCATACTGAACATCTTATCATAAAGTTCCATAAGTCACTATTCGAGCATATAGGTAGCAAAAATAAAGTTCTTAGCATAAACGGTTAACACATTCGATTTCATGGGCCAAGTCACCAACACACACATACTTCAGGCCCTCCTGCTGCTTCCTCGTTATCCCCTTGCATGATCTGCGGTATAAGGAAAGAAGACTATAAGCACACAGGCTTAGTAAGACTCTTTCCTACTCACTAAAATCATTCGTCATTCATTCATAATCATATGGAACATAAGCATCATAAACATTTCTATCATAGCATAAAGCATAAACATAGGCATAAATCTAATTAAACATTCTTATCATAGCCTAAAGTATAACCATAGGCATAAACATAATTAAACATTCTAAGCATGGCATCATACATGGCATGAACATAACTTAATAAACTTTCCTAGCATGGCATCATACATGGCATGAACATAACTTAATAAACTTTCCTAGCATGGCATCGTACATGGCATGAATATAAACATAAGATATAAACCAACCTATATGGCATAAACATAGGCATACATTCTAACATATCATAAGAGCATCTTCTTACCATAATCATAACATGGATCATTCATTCTCATACATATCTTTTAACATGGAGCATAAGCATAACACATCATTATCATAACATAATGCATAACATGTATGAATGCATGGGTGGAATGCATATACATAGGGATGCTTAACTTTTAAAACATACTTTGAAAATGCTTAAACATCATCATCATAACATTTGGGGTCCCCGGCTTGTACCACATACATACATCATAGCGCGCATCCCTAGTAGATCCGAGGTAGCTAGCCCCGACCTACTAGGGTAAGGACAGCATAGTCGGTAGTCCCCGAACCGAGGCGTTCTCAAGGAGCCCATCCCTGTTGCACAGCTCTGGTAGTGCCAGAACCGTGGACAGCTCCGGTAGTCCAGAACCGGGGCGTTCTTAAGGTGCCCATACCTTGGACCCATACTTGGGTCCGGTACAAGCCCATTCATAAAGTAAAATACTTTGCATGCTTCATCATTCATAAGACATTCATAGCATACTTATCATGGCATCATTCTTATCATGAACATGATCATAACATACTTGTCGTAACATCATTCTTATCATGCATAACCATGGCATATCATTCATAAACATGGCATATCATTCGTAAACATGGCATATCATTCATAACATGGCATATCATTCATAAGCATAGCATATCATGTATAACCATGGCATATCATTCATAAACATGGCATATCATTCGTAAGCATGGCATATCATTCATAACATAGCATATCATTCATAAACATAAATCACATCTTACCATAGGGCCATTGGGACCCTTACTTGGAATAAATCTTAACTCTTATCCTATTAACCCTTATTGGCCGAAACTTATGAAGTCCCATGGCCATGTGAAAATTTCACACAATCACCATCCATCATCCTTATATCATGGCAACACCTAAACATAAGTTGAAGTCAAAGACTCAACCCTAACCCTTGGGTCCTTGGGGTTGGCCGAACCATATGAGGCCTATAGGGTGTTCCAAAAATTCCCAAAATTTATACTTAACTTCTAAACATCATCAGGGAACATTAAATAACATTATCATGATTTTTAACATATTTATAGACATTTAAATCATGGTGGCCGAAACCCATAAACATAGGGACCTTGGTTTTGTCCCTTTCATATTGGCCGAAACCCTAGAGTGTCCTAGGGTACTCCAACAATTCCCAAAAATTTCACTTAACTTCTAAAAATCATAAGGGAACATTAAATAACATTATAAAGATTTTTGGCATATTTTTAGACCTTTAAAACATGCTGGCCGAAACCCTTGAACTTAAGGTTCTGGGTTTTGCTTCTTTCATGTTGGCCGAAACTCTAGGGTGTCCTAGAGTACTCCAAAAATTCCCAAAAATTTTACTTAACTTCTAAAAATCATAAGAGAACACTAAATAACATTTTCATGATTTTTAACATATTTTTAGACCTTTAAAACATGCTGTCCGAAACCCTTGAACTTAAGGTTCTGGGTTTTGCTTCTTTCTTGTTGGCCGAAACTCTAGGGTGTCCTAGAGTACTCGAAAAATCCCAAAAAATTACACTTAACTTCTAAACATCATAAGAGAACACTAAATAACATTTTCATGATTTTTAACATAATTTTAGAACTTTAAAACATGCTGGCCGAAACCCTTGAACTTAAGGTTCTGGGTTTTGCTTCTTTCTTGTTGGCCGAAACTCTAGGGTGTCCTAGAGTACTCCAAAAATCCCCAAAAATTACACTTAACTTCTAAACATCATAAGGGAACATAAAATAATATTATCATGATTTTTAGCATAATTATGGACCTTTAAAACATGCTGGCCGAAAGCTTTGAACATAGGAACCTTGATTTTGTTTCCCTTCAACATTAAATCCGAAACTAACCCATATATCATGCCAAAAATCATGGAAATCATAGGTAACTATTATACCACAGGTGAGGGAGTCTTACCTTAGATTTCTTGATTTTTCAAACCTTGAAAGTGGAGAAGGAAGAGGACTTGGTATCTCTTGACCACAACTAATCCTTGTCACCTTGTAGGAACTTGAGATCTTGAGAAATGAGACCTCTTGTGAAGTTTTCTCCAAGGCACTCCTCCCTTTGGTGCTCGGCAAGATGAGGAATGAAGTGGAGAGGAAATGCACTTGATTGAGAGAATAAGTAACTCCCAAAACTCCTCTCATTATAACCCATCAAGGAGGCAAATGAAGAGCCTCTCCATGACCCTTCACCTCCTTTTACTTCTTAACCATCCTCCACTTCAATTACTCATAAGTATTCCTTGCTAGGAGAGTTGGTTAAGGCTTACATGGATGTACAAGAGGTCCAAGGTTCAATCCTTGGCTCATGCACATTTTTTTTTATTTTTATTTTTATTTCATTTATTTTATTATTTTTATAATTCCGAAAATTCCCCTAAAATCATCCATAATTATGCCAATATTCCTAAATAAAATTCTTTTATATTTATATTAATTTTACCTAATTTATATTAATTTTACCTAATTAATATCTATTTTTGGAGCCCATTTAAAGCTCATTAGCACCTAGTTTTTCTCAATTTAAATGAGAAAACATGGATTTCTAGGCCCAATTTTACATAATTATTTCTGGGCCCCTCGGAAAATTATCTAGACTTGCTCAATATTTTAAGAAAATATTAAGAGAATTTTTCGGGTCGTTACAATATCAACTTTCCAAGACTTATTCATAAGCATTTCAGGTAGCAAGTAGTTTATCCATAACTTCACGAATAGTAGGTTGTTTCTTAGGCGTAACTATCATAAGTCGAGCATAAACCAAAATAAGCATTGTCAGATCACAAAACATGCAATAAGTGAAATGAGAGGGTTTCTTGGCCATGTCACTACTACACACCCATGTTCTTGCCTCTCCTGCTGCTTCCCTTAGAAATCTCTTGCTTAATCTGCGGTATAAGAAAATAAGACTATAAGCACGGAGGCTTAGTAAGACTCTTTTCCTACTCACAAAAATCCATACGTCGTATAAACATGAACATAATGCTTCAATCCTACATATCATAGCATACTTCTTATCATGAACATCTACACAATCATGGCATCATCGTTTTAGCATAAACATAAATAAAATTATGGCATCAGAATTTAGCATGAACATAGATATCATCATGGCATCATAGTCTAGCATGAACATAAATAAAATCATGGCATCATAATTTGGCATGAACATAAATAAAAATCATGGCATCATAATTTAGCATGAACATAAATAAAAATCATGGCATCATAATTTAGCATGAACATAAATAAAATCATGGCATCATAATTTAACATGAACATAAATAAAATCATGGCATCATAATTTGGCATGAACATAAATAAAAATCATGGCATCATAATTTAGCATGAACATAAATAAAATCATGGCATCATAATTTAGCATGAACATAAATAAAATCATGGCATCAAAATTTAGCATGCACATAAATAAAATCATGGCATCATAATTTAGCATGAATATAAATAAAATCATAGCATCATAATTTAGCATGCACATAAATAAAATCATGGCATCATAATTTAACATGAATATAAATAAAATCATGGCATCATAATTTAGCATGCACATAAATAAAATCATGGCATCATAATTTAGCATGAATATAAATAAAATCATGGCATCATAATTTAGCATGCACATAAATAGAATCATGGCATCATAATTTAGTATGAACATACATAAACATAAATAAAATCATTTGCATAAATATACTTTGCATTAACGTACCTTGCATAAACTTACTTTGCATAAGCATACTTATCATAAACATAATGCATAACATGGATGGATGCATGGGCAAATGCATATATCATAAGGATGCTTAGTTTAAAATCATACTTTTAGATACTTAAACATAATCATAACATCATAGGGGCCCTGGCTTGTACCACATTCATACATCATATGCGCGCATCCCTAAGTAAATACGAGGTAGCTAATCTCGACCTACTAGGGTAAGGACAGCTTCATCGGTAGTCCCCGAACCGTGGACAGCTTCATCGGTAGTCCAGAACCGTGGACAACTTCATCGGTAGTCCAGAACCGTGGACCTTACTTAGGTCTGATACAAGCCCATTCATAAAATAAAATACTTTCACATGCTTCTTCATTCATAAACATACATAGCATAATCATTCATTCTTTATGCTTAACATTATCATTATGCCTTGAAGGCATACACCTTATCTTCATTCATCATTTTCATTCCACATCATCATTTTGCCTCGAAGGCATGAAACTTAACTTCATTCATCATTTTCATCCATGAACATGACATACATACATATCATTCATAAATCATAGCATACATACCTACTATTCATAAATCATGGCATACCTACATAACTAGTATCTTAATTCATAAAACATGCATGGTCATGGTACATAGGAAAACATGCCTAGGTCCTTTCATACATGATACATTTCCTTAGGTTCATGGCACATAGTCTAAGCATTTATGAATCATCATAACAAATGGCCTATCATACAAGTCATGACCCATAAGCTAGGGTTTTGGTTGACATAAAATTCTTCCAACATACTTAACCATATCCATACATCTTAGTACCCTATAAACATGCATCCTTGTGGTCTTAACCCAACCCTAGCCCTAGGTTAGGGCCTTGGCCGAAACCCTAAGGATCCCTAGGTCCATGAAAAATACATATAGACCACCAATAACATCCCATACAAACATAAATGCCATAGAAAAACCTTTGATCCCATAATTAGGGCTAACCCTATTCCTTTAGCCCTAGATTAGCCCTTGGCCGAAACCTAAAGGCCCATGAAATTCATAGAAAAATCTTTATAAAACCCAATTACTATTCATCATGTCATAGGGAAACAAATTAAACATGTTGGATGGTTAGATCAAGTTCCATCCATGAGTTAAAGGTCTTGGACGAAACTTAGAGGAGCCATTGCACATGTAAAAATTCACATGAATCACCACTAACATCACTTACATCATAAGGAGACATAAGAATCATCATTAGAGAGTTAACACTAGTCCTAGCCATGGAAACATGAAGTGGCCGAACCCTAGAAGTCCTCTTTCATGGATTTCTCAACTTAGATCTCAACCAAAAACTTAGATCATAACCATATCAAGGAAAACCATTACACCATAGGTGAGGAAGTCTTACCTTCCTTGATCTTGCTTATAAACCTTGAATAGAAAGTAACAAGAAAACCCCCTTGTCTCTAAACTTCTCCTTAGCCTTTGTATCCTTGTAGAGGGCCTTAGATCTTCAAGATGGAGGCTTATATGAACTTTTTCCAAGGGAAGATCCCCTTGGTGATTTTCGGCAAGAAGAAGGAGGAAGAGGGAGATGGATTTCGGTGGAGGTGGAAGAAGGAGGAAGAAGAGATCTATTTATAATGTCCTTTTGTCTCTTCACAAGTGTCTTTTCATCTTCTTCACATGGTGTCTCTTCACATCCCCTGCCTTTAAATAAAATTCACTTCATTCTCTACTAGAACTCCCTTGCTAGGTGAATTGGTTAGTACATGCATGGTGGTACCATAGGTCCAAGGTTCAATCCTTGGTGCATGCACTTCATTTTTACTTCATTTTATTTTTATTTTTCTTTTAATTTCGAAAATTCCCCTAAGACTCACCCATAATTATGCTAATATTCCTAATTAAAACCTATTTATATTTATATTAAATTCTACCGAAAATCCACTAATAACCATGGTACTAGAAAAGCCCATATAAGGCCCATTAGTACTTAGCTTCTCAATTTAAATGAGAAAATCATGGATAACTAGGCTAAAGTTCGTACTAGTATCTCTAGGTTCCTCAAAACTATCTAGACATGATCAATATTTTTAAAGAAAATATTGGAAAAATTTTCCGGGTCGTTACATCTTACATGCCTCCAGTGTCATGACTCAGGGTCGGGTACGCACCCCCTTCTGCCACATCATCACCTCCATCCTGTTGGTGCAGAGAGCACCCAAGTCGAACCTGAGTTTTGATAATGGCAACAGGGCTCAATAGTTAAGGTATAAATGTTATCTAACATGTTACTCAAGTGTGCAGGAAAAGTCCTAGCGAAGGACTGCTAGGTACCTAGCGAAGGAATGCCAGGGTACAAAGACCTGGCGAAGGAATGCTAGGCACCAGGCGAAGGACTGCTTGGGTACAAATGTTAGTGATATGAGAGAAGTGTCCTAAGGCAATCGCCTTATGTTTGTAAATATTTATTTTAATAAATGATAATTCACTATTTGAGTATACATGTTTGTGTATTTGATTGGGATCTTAAACTCATCTACTGAATGTCCGCATTACAATTCATAGCATAATAGAATTTGTGATGGGATCACAACTAGTGATTATCTCTAAATGTGCAATTGTGAAGTATTGAAAATATCCCTAGTCGATGAATTGATAAAAACGGACATTATCAATTCTGTTGAGACTAGCATGGGTTATTCTCTAATCAGTTGATTCTCACTGGCTGGTGACATTGGGATGTCCGGAGATAAACATGGATGCTAGTTAAGGGAACTAGTTCATTGGAGTGACTAGCTGTAAAACTTCATATGGTAATCTATATAGATATGTCAATGAAGTTCTTACTACAGCTTAAGTGCGATGTTCCTTTGACTTGCGGTGTTCAAGTTATCTTGGTCATGGAGACTTATACTTTAACATCTTAAGCAAGCATCTCCTAGGAGGTGTGGACCCAGGATGATTGGGTATAAGCCGAAGTGCCCGAAGATGTTTGAGCAGCCTACAAAGGATTCACCACTCCTTGCGAGGAGATGTATACCCAGGCCTATCGTCGGATTGTTACTCAAAGCCTCTGGCCAGAGCATATCATGTTTAGAGTGCGAGTCTCTTAAATACATGAGAGTAATTAGAAATCCAAAGGACGAGAAAGACACTACTTAGGCTAGGTGTGACGTAGTCAGCCTAGTGGGGACTGACACAAATAGACCGTGTCATGAACCAAGTGGGTATAAGATCGTGAAGGGAATGGGGCACGATTCATTAGAGCTGCTGAAGGGTTTCAGAATTACTTCTGAGGTCAAACCGTTGATCTTTCGATTAATTGGGGGTCATGATGTACTACTAGGTGTCACTCATGATCGTTCTATAATTAGTTGATTATAGACGGCCAACATAAATCGAAAGCCTATTTAGTCACACGCACTACGAGTAATCCGAGGGATTTAAAACGAGTTGAAAATTGGATTTTCCAATCAAGAGAAATAAGTCGAATCTGAGTTGATCAGAGGCGCAACGGAAACTTAAAATGGCTAAATCTTTTGAAGGCTTATTGGGCGAATTAAATGAGTTTAATTCGCGATCGGTTCGGCTCAGTTTGGCCGGCCAAAGAGGGTGATAACCCCCTTTGGTTTGGCCGGCCACAACAAGGGGAAGAAACCAATTTATTTGGTTTAATTAATAAAATAAATCTAGCGCGATTTGTTTTATAAATTATGGATAAATAAATTTGTATAAAGAAATTTATATAAATAAATTTATAGAAATTTATTCTTTTTATGAAAATTAAAATAATCCATGGAATGGTTTATTTTAATTTTATAAAATCAATTATGAATTGATTTTTTCATAATAAGAAAGTTTATAAATTTCTTATAAAATTTATTCCATAATTAAAGGAGAGAAGAATTTGTTTTATTATAAAGTTAGTTATAATAAAACTATGCATAACGGAATAAGTCATAAGAAATTTTATAAGATAAAATTCTTATGATAACTAATTCCGTTAATTCCGTTAAAAGAGAGACTTGGTAAGGGAGAGGCCACTATATAAAGGAACCAAAGGCAAGCCTTGAATTCCTAATCGAAATAGAGTAATCAAGAGATTAACTCTCTCCCTCTCTCTCATTTATTCTCTTCCTCCCCTTCTCCTTCCTCCTAGGGCTGGCACCCTCCTCTACAAGCTAGGGCCGGCGCACCTTCCACCCTAGGGCCGGCGCACCACCTTCCTTTGAAGATTGCCGTGAGCCATCAACACCAAGGAGAAGCCAACCAAGAAGAAGAAGAAGCGGATCACATCTCCTTCCTTCCCGGAATTTCGATTCCGGTTCTTGGCGGTTAGTTTCCATTCTTTTCTCTTGTTCTTCTAATTGTGCCTTTAGATAATCTAGTAGTTCTCGTCGGTACAAAACTCGTGACTTTGCGAAGTCATCCCGAAGAGAACTCGGCGTGGACGCGAATAGAGGCGAAGCTTCCAAGGGACGCTACGGTTGGATCTCATCCCGTTTCTTCGAGTTACGCAAGGTACAAAGTAAATTAGTTTACTTTTCTGCAATGTTTTAATTTATGATTACGTCCACACATCATAAGGTCGCATGCTAGATACGTGGTTAAAATAATTTGTGAAATTATTTTATACTAATTCTTCCGCTGCACGTAAAATTTTAAAATATTACAAACCCGTATCCTTGTCAACATGCACCCGGTCCCAACAACAAAGCCCTAGTGAAGGACAGCTAGGCACCAGGCGAAGGACAGCTTGGTATCCAAGACCTGGCAAAGGACCGCTAGGCAAAAGTCCAACCGGAGGAGCCGGTTGGCATCAGGTACATTCTCCTGAGAGGAGTAGGTGAGGACGCGTTCCCCGTCGAGAGGGAATAGTAGGCGTCGGTTCGACCTAGGGTTCCATTTTGGAGACCCAAAGTCAGAACCAAGACAGCTAAGGCTGTATAAACATAATACTCTATTACTTCATATTGTTTTGGACTAACCCTGGATGCAGGACCGAAGGAACGTGTGTCTGCAGCTCAGAATGCCCAAAGGAGAGAGGCAAGTAGCTGAGCAGGGCGCCCTCAGTGTCCTGGGCGCCCCCAAGGCCAACACAAAACAAGCGAAGCAACAAGCGCTTCGGCTGCGTATTGGCCGGGGCGCCCTCAGCGCCCAGGGCGCCCCCAGCGCCCAGGGCGCCCCCAGTGCCCAGGGCACTCCGCGCCTAAGCCAGCGAAGCCGATTACCCTTATCCAGCCAAGAAGCCCGCGCTGAAGGAGTCAAACAGGGCGCCCCCAGTGTCAAACCTCACCCCTATTCGAGTGGGATAGAGGTTGACCGAGCGAACTCGGATCACGTGACACGTGGGGGGGCGCCCCCGACGTCCAGGGTGCCCCGAGGTGCTATAAATAGCACCCAACGCCAAGGCTTTCGAATATCGAAGTTCTCGAACGCATTCACGCTCTTCTGCTTCCGCGCTCTGCTCCGACAACCTCCCAACTCAAGATACAAGCGCCGACGACGTCCTACTGCTCCGGAAAAAGTAATCTACACCGGACGTCGATAAAAAGAAGAGTTTAATTTCAGTACTGCACTTTAACTGTAATTCTATTTCTGTAACTGATTTTGCGTGATTATAGTATTGCCTGCAGTAAACGGTCAGCGACCGTGGGCCTTGGAGTAGGAGTCGACCTAGGCTCCGAACCAAGTAAAAAACTTGGTGTTTACGTGTTTTTGTTTTTACTCTTCCGCTACACATTCTCTTTTCCAATCCGAACGTTTTACGATATTCACCCCCCCTCTATCGTTTCTCTCGATCCAACACATCCTTCATCACCACGGTCGTGACATTACCGTAGGTGAAATAACCAAGATGACCGATTTTGACGAGATAGGATTTAGGAACTTCTCTTTAGCTGGTATAGATGTATTGGCCACCAGGGTTTTGACTTGGAGACGACAGCGAGCCGGAGCGCAGATCGACTCAGACGAGGAGGTAGACATTGACGTTGCAGATCTGGCAGCAGAGGTCCAAGCACACATAGACGAGCCCCCTCCACCGACACTCTACGAGAGAGTGACACGGCTGGAGACACATGTCCAGAGCCTCTGAGAGGAAGTAGAGGCAAATCATGCCGAAGATATGGAGACAAATCTGGGCTACTACACTAGGTATATGAGCGCCCTTAGAGCTGAGAGGGAGGCCAGAGACGCACAGTATCACGAGATGATGGCACTATTTCGATCATGGCAGCCTGGCTCATCTGACAACCCTGGCCCTTCTTCATAGTTAGACTATTTTCAGCATTGTACTAAGTAACTAAAACTTGACTCATGTTTGACTCTACTGGACCTCTGTTTGACTAGTTAACCTATTTTGTTTGACTACTTATTTGACTTGAGTATCTGATCTTTACTATGCTTGGTAGAATAGGTTTACTCAATTCTTGTGGTTTTTCTTACTCAAATCAGTTTTTAAATGCTTTCAAAATCAACTTTTATTCAATTTTGAAAAGTTTTAAAATAAAGTTTTCGACTTAGTTTTATTTTCAAAACTACCCCTTTCAAAACTAGGGCTTTTTCGAAAATGGACTTAGCCTAGGACCTAACCCTAGAACTGCATGCACCTATAGATTAAGAAGCCAGCATCTCACAAGCACCTTAGGGTACTTTTGATTGATAACTTAGAAAGGGTTGAGATGCTTAGGTCTTTGCCTTAATTCAAGATGCTTTAAGTCAGTGCATCTGCAGTAATTGGGGCACTAAATACAACTTACACAGTAATCAAGTTAAGTGTCAAGTTTAGAAAATCTAACATAAACAGAACACTTAACTTGACTAACCCTAGCGAAAACTACTGTTTATGACAGTTAGCAAGTAGCCAATTGGGTTAGACAGGTCCCTAAAAGAGGAAATTGAAACTGATTTGATTTAATTCTCATCATGAATTGGTTCAGTACAGCAAATTATGCAATTTATTATGCAATTTATTTATCCTATTTTTGCTATATTTATTTGTTTTTGATATATGGCAAAGGGGGAGAGATAGGAAAGGAAAAGAGTTTAAAATTTTTTAAAAAATCCAAAACTTCAAACTCTATCCTTTATTCAAAAAGTACTAAGTTTTTCAAGTATCTAAAATTTTTTTAAAAATTTTCTTGAAGTACTTTGAACTGAAACTTTCAAAATTTTCTCTAAGTACTTTGAACTGAAACTTTTAAAATTTTCTCTAAGTACTTTGACCTGAAATTTTTCAAAATTTTCTCTAAGTACTTTGACCTGAAATTTTTCAAAAGTTTCTCTAAGTACTTTGAACTGAAACTTTCAAAATTTTCTCTAAGTACTTTGACATAAAATTTTTAAAATTTTCTCTAAGTACTTTGACCTGAAATTTTTAAAATTTTCTCTAAGTACTTTGAACTGAAACTTTCAAAATTTTCTCTAAGTACTTTGAACTGAAGTTTTCATTCAAAAATTTTCCTAAGTACTTTGAACTAAAATTTTCAAATGTTTCTAAAGTACTCGAACTTATATTTTCAAAATTTCTCTAAGCACTCAAACTTAAATTTTTCAAAAATTCTAAGTACTTTAAAACTTAAAAATTTTCAAAAACTTATTGAGTACTTTAAACTTAAGGCGTCAAAATTTTCCTTAGTACTCAAACTTAAGTTTTCAGAATCCTTCTTAAGTTTTCTAAGTATTTAAACTTAAATATTCTACAAGTTCTCCAAAATAGATAACCAAAATTATTTTCTGTTGAAAATTATTCTAAGTAAAAATCCATCCTTAAACTTAGAATTTATTTTCAAAAACCCCAAGAAGTTTTGAAAATTCTAGGGGGAGATTCCTTCCAGGGGGAGGGAACAAAATTTAATTTTTACTTACTCTGATTAACTTAACTTTTTGAACCAGGGTTGCCATAAATCAAAAAGGCGGATATTATTAGTGCAGAAAGCACCCAAGTCGAACCTGGGTTTTGATAATGGCAAAAGGGTTCAAAAGTTAAGTCTTATTTGTTATCTAACATGCTACTCAAGTGTGCAGGGTAAAAAGTCCTAGCGAAGGACTGCTAGGCACTAGTGAAGGAATGCCAGGGTAAAAAATCCTAGCGAAGGACTGCTAGGTACTGGCGAAGGAATGCCAGGGTACTGAAGCCCTAGCGAAGGACTGCTAGGCACCAGGCGAAGGACAGCTTGGACTGAAGACCTAGCGAAGGACTGCTAGGCACCAGGCGAAGGACGGCTTGGGACTGAAGACCTAGCGAAGGAATGCTAGGCACCGGGCGAAGGACAGCTTGGTATCCAAGACCTGGCGAAGGACCGCTAGGCAAAAGTCCAACCAGAGGAGCTGGTTGGCATCAGGTACATTCTCCCGAGAGGAGTAGGTGAGGACGCGTTCCCCGTCGAGGGAACAGTAGGCGTCGGTTCGACCTAGGGTTCCATTTTGGAGACCCAAAGTCAGAACCAAGACAGCTAAGGCGTATAAACTAACATCTTATTGTTTTATGTTGTTTTGGACTAACCCTGGATGCAGGACCGAAGGAACGAGTGTCTGCAGCTCAGAGAGCCTCAAAGGAGTGAGGCAAAGGCTGAGCAGGGTGCCCGGAGTGTCCCGGGCACCCCCAAAGTGAACACAAGCAGTTGAAGCAAAGGAACTGCGTCTGCAGCTCATGGGCAGGGCGCCCCCGTGCTCTCGGGCGCCCCCGCTACTCCCGGGTGCCCCGGATGGTCCGGGCGCCCCCAGGTGAAGCTAACGAGGCAAATCCCATCGAAGCCAACGGATAAGAAGAGACCCGGTCAACCCGGGCGCCCCCAGCGTCGTGGGCGCCCCCGTCAAGATCTGATCCTGAGTTTGAAGGGATCAGAAGCTGACCGAGTGAAAGTCGGATCGGCCGACACGTGGGGGGGTGCCCCCAACGTTCCGGGCGCCCCAGGGGCTATAAATAGGCCCTCGACCCCAAGGCTTCGAACAACAATTCATTCAACGCAATCACGCTCTTCTGCTCCCGAGCTCTGCTCTGGAAACCTCCCGACTCGAGACTCAAGCGCCGACGACGTCCCGTTGCTCCGAAAATTCAATCTACATCGGACGTCGGTAAAAGAATAGTTACTTTTATGTTTACAATACTGCTTTTGTAATATCTCTCTGTAAATGTTTTACGCATTTATAGAATTGCCCGCAGAAAACGGTCAACGACCGTGGGCCTTGGAGTAGGAGTCGACCTAGGCTCCGAACCAAGTAAAACTACCTGTGTTCGCGATTGTTTTTATTCCGCTGTGTACTTGCTCTAATTTTTATCCGAAAAGCGTTTAACGATATTCACCCCCCCCCCTCTATCGTTTCTCTCGATCCAACACAAAGGACCGCTCGTGATTGGAATAACCTCCAAGAAGAGCAAAAGCTAGAGGGAAGAACAATGGAAGACAAATTTGGGGATGACATCTACTCTCCGCCTCCCTACGATCATGAAGACTTTGACTTTTGGAGGGGAAGGATCGAGACTTGGTCTGGAATGGAGTGGGAATGTAGAATTGCGCTTGAAGAATCGTTCGAGATTCCAAAGGATAAGCACGGGAAGAAGCTTTGGCCTAGATATTGGAATCAAGAGCAACAAAATCAAGCAAAGGCAAATAAGAATGTAATTGATACATTAGTGAATATTTTGCCTACTAATGTGTTAAATGGTGTAGGGGAATATCAAAACGTACATGATTTGTGGAACAAGATAAAAGATTTTCATAAGAACACCATCCAAGCACAACGAATAGAAGAATTCAATGAAGTGAGCTCGATAGCCGAAGAGGAGGAAGAAGAGAGTGAGAGATCATCAACCTCCTCAAGAGAAGAAGAGGAGGTGTCAAATTCCAAAATTGAGGGGGAGGAGAGACCCTCATCTATACTAGAACAAAAAGAATCATCCACTTCATCCAAGGTTGAAGAAGAAGTCAACCTAGCCTCCACCAAAGCAAAGAAGAAGGACCACATCACATGCTTTGGGCGCAATGAAAAGGGCACTACAAGGATAAGTGTCCAAAGGGTAAGAAAAAGGAGATACACCCTACACTCAGTTCAAGTTCTTTTAAATCTAACATGAATTGTAGGAATGGAGAAGCCGAACAAAAGAAAAGCAGGAACATTAGATGCTTCACATGTGGAGAATTAGGGCACTACCACACCAAGTGCTCAAAGAAAAGTAAAATCAAGAAAATGGAGCATCTAAGAAGATGAGAGAAGGAGGAAAGAAAGAAGAAAAGGAGCTCACATCAATGGGGAGCTACAAAGGTAAGGGAGGTAATCCCTAACTTTACTTATGCTCAAAATGCTTGTATGAATGATAGAATTAATAACAATTGCTTGCCCATGCGTGTTTTTAATTTTAAATATCATGATAGGAATAGAAACACTATTGCATGCCAAAACACCAAAAATTCTATGTTTCATGACAAATCTAGGAATTCTAGGACTAAGGACCAAGGCATAAATCCTAAAAAAGGGAGACATATACCTAGAAAAATGGGTAGACCTAGGAATGATCAAGTTAGGTCTAATGATCCTAAGGTTAGGGAGTTAGAAAAGGGAAATCAAGTTTTGAGGGCAAAACTTGATAAGTTAGAGAAGAACCTAGATAGAGTCATTCGAGGGTCCAACGGATTGAATGTGATACCAAAGGATCAAAACTATAGAAATGGTAGGAGGGTCTAGGATACCACCCTAGCAAGGCAAATGTTAGTAAAATATCATATTCAAGGATGCCTTATATTTATAGGTCAAAAATGGTAGAGAAAAGCCATTTAAAGGAAAAGAAAAGGAATTGACCAAGAAAAATGTCTATAGGATTAAGAGAGTATTAGTGGAAGGTCAAGAAGTACCGGAGGAGCACCGGTGTGGTCTTGTATTTGTAGGTGAGTTACCTAGGGAGGTAACTATAGCTAGAAGTCCAAGGGAGAGCCCTAGGAGCCAAAATGGGATCCATGGTCAATGGATCTCAGGAGGTTTTCTCCTAGGAGATTAGATGGAGTATGGAATGTGCCAATAGGATTGGAAGACTAAGGTGAGTCTTAATCCTAAGGAAGTGGCACATTAAAAGGAAGATTTATGGAGAAAAAAGTGAAAATGAGATTATAATTGAGAGAAATTAGTTTTAATGTGTAAATACCATATAACTTGATGCTATTAGTGTATTATGAATAAGTATGGGAGGAAGCATCAAGAAGAGGTCCAAATTAGAACTTCTAGTTGAGTTTAAATGACCCAATTTTGATAACTTTGAAGTTTGTACCAATCTTGGGATTCGGAATAGTTTTGATTGTAAACATATTTTTCCCAAGTAGATATAGGATCCACAAATCTCTCCACAAAATTTCATATTTTTGGAGATTTGTGGAATTAGTTAGATATTTCTGAATTTAGGACTGAAAAACTGGTTTTTCAGTATCAGTCGACTGCCCTCTTGGCAGTCGACTGGTCTAGAGTGAGAAAGGTTCTGAGTGTTTTACCAGTCAACTGCCCCAGGGGTAGTCGACTGGTCCTAGAGTGAGAAACGTTCTGTTTGTTTTTGCAGTCGACTGCTCTGAGGGCAGTCGACTGGTATGCGGGATTTTATAAGGCTCAGACCGCGCAGGGGCAGCCAAAACCTAGGGTTTTGGCGTGACACCCCCCCCCCCGGCGATTTCCTCCTCTTCCCGACTCCTCTCTCGCTCTAAAGCTCTCCCAAGTCCTAAAATCCTTCCCTTAGCCTTCCTCTACCTCGGATCTACTCCTAGGGTTAGTGAAAACTCATCTTTTCAAGCCAATCTCTCCTCATTACCATTATGAAGCGATTAGCAAAAATGTATCACTGTTTACGATTAAGTTTTTCATTTAAACTATGTTTTGGAACTAATGTGATAATTTGTGCATGTTTTCTTTCCTTTGGGGGGGATGTTTGGTATGCATGCATATGTATATTGCATATTAGGGCGGTCTCTAAAAGGCCAAGAGGTGAAGGATCATCTCACCAAGGTCAGGGACAGTCGGGAGAGTCTAGGTTTAGGTCCTTAGAGTGTAAGAAAAGTTTGAGGAGAATGAATTTGTGCCAATGAATTGTCGATATTTGAATAGAGCCTTCTTCCAAGAAAAATCCCCACAAATAGCCAAGATGATTACACACTTTGGGATAGAATAACTCGTTTATTGCCAACATGACATTAACATTAACCTGTGTAAAGAGTTTTACGCAAACTTAACTTGCGTTGATTCTGAAAATAACCTTTATGAGTCCAGGCTAGCCGGAGTTCCATTCCTTTCTCAGCCATGGTTTTAGCTAGATTTTTGGAGTATAGGGCGTCAAATAATGTGAACACTTATTTTCTTACTGTGGTTGAGCCATTTACATTTCTTGATGTCACCATAGATCAAATTCATATGCACTATTTTAGGAGGCATCGGCATGAGTCAGAGCTCATCTTTGATGCTAAACCTATGAGCCCGTTTAGTCATGTGTTGTATAAGATTGTTTTAGAATGTCTTCTATCCATTATCACCAAGGGAAGGGCTAGGATCCGACTGCCTCATCTGGTGATGATGTACGCCCTAGAGAGGAGATTAGATATTGACGTCTCCCTACATGTGTTCACCGTCATCTGTCATTTTTCCAGAGTGTCAATGGGAAAATTTACATGCCTTTCTGTCACGTCCTGACCCGAGTTCCTTCAGTTACGGGGTATCTGTGTGACTAGCAGTCAGGTCCGACACCTGTCCAAGGACTATGATCAGATTGGCACATGCCAACTGTCCTTGGCAGGTATTGAGTGTCGACAGGGAGAGTTTGTGTGGAGACAGCGTACAGAGTCCTCCAGCTCTGAGGAGGAGCCTGCTGATATGATTACACGTGCAGAGTTTACTCAGCTCCGATCTGATGTTCACGGGCTCCAGGAGGACATTCACGACATCTGGGAGGAGATCCACAAATTTCAGCAGACGCAGACAGCGATCCAGGAGGAGGTGCATGGCCTCACGGAGTTTTGCCAAGGATTCCGGAGCCAGCAGGACGTGATGTACGAGATGCTCTGGCAGCTACATCTGACTTATCAGGCCCCTCCTCCTCCTCCCCTAGGCAATGATGACATGATGTGATGTGATGGCTTAGTGTTGAGAGCGGCTTAGTGTTGAGAGTGTTTCATTTTATGTTATCCTATATCTCTCAAACACTTTATTTTGATGATTGTAAAAACTTAACTGTTTTGGGGCCACAACCCATATGACTCTATGTATGTCTTTATGTATGAACTATTTGATCATCTTTTCATTTTATGTTGTGAATTAATATTGTCGTATCAAAGTTTATGTCGTGAATTATTGTTGCTTTTATGGGTTGAAATTCATAAAGTGTTATTGAATGATATGCTATTTTTTTTTCAAATCTTTATTTATGCTTTCATGGTATGTTTTGCAATCTTATATTGATTGTCTTGCCTAAATTGATTGGTTGATATTGAATGATGAAATTTTTCTAAATAAAGGCATAAGAGGATTTTTCATGTATAATTATCTAGGATTAAGAGATAAAGAGGGAGAGTCCTTGTTAACATTGAAAATCTATAAGACAAAAGGGGATTGAGAACAATTCTATGTGCAAAATAATTTAGGATGGGTTGAGCAAAAGAGTGAAAACATATATAGGTTTGAGAGTTGATACAAATTGTCATTTTTGAAGAATTTTAAGTTTGTACCAAAAGTCAAGCACGTTTAATGTTTTTCATGAAAATATAGTTTTCTAGGGTAGGGTATACTCTAACAAATGTGCTTGCAAAATTTCACATTTTTCTGAATTTTCTGAAATTTTATACGCGTTTCTGAATTTCGGCTGGAAAATCAGAAAATGGCATATCAGTCGACTGCCCTGGGGGCAGTCGACTGGTGGTTACGGCAGATTGTGTTTTGGTAATTTCTGAGGGGTTTTCAGAAATCTAGTGAGTTCTATTTGGCACCAGGGGTAGGATTGCTTGGGGCAATCTTTTTGATGGTGTCAAAAGGGGAGAACTTGGGTGTTAAGTTAGGTTTGGTTTGGAACTTAACTGTGGTTGGTTTATGAAACTTGGATGTTAAGTTAGGAGAACTTAACTTGCGTTAAGTGTTAAGTTGGGAATAACTTAACGTGGTATTAGCAATGAGAATTGAAAATTGGAAGAAAGCATAGGTTAAGGGGGAGATTGTCTCTTGTTTTTATGCTTTGATTTTCAATTTCTATTATTATTTCTATTGATATTGTTGTTATGTTTACCTAACTTAATATATTGTCACACAGCAAAAAGGGGGAGATTGTTGGGGCAATCGGCCCTAAGATGATCTAGAGGATCATGGGGGTTTTGATGGATGTTGGTCAATATGGTTAAGTTAGGGTTTGTTGTTGGACTAACACGTGTATGTGAGTGTGCAGGATTGCAGGTACACATGGACTTAGTTGATGTCTTCAGGTGAAGGGTGGCATGGAGGCAAGCTGGAAGCTTGCGTGCGCACCCGAGGGCCGTGGATAGCAGGGACGATGAGCCGAGGGATGCAGACTTCGAGGCATACGTGAAGGATGTCATGGAGGCAAGTTGGAGGCTTGCATGCGCATCCGAGGGACGAGGGCCGAAGATGAAGAGGGCGTGAAGGCAACAGTCGAGGCTGCTGGTGAAGAGTCGACCAGGTTGTGAGGGTCCTAGTGTGAGTCGTTGTACTCGGGAACTAAACTGGGAGGGTTCAAGTGCGGAGTGAAATGTACTCGAGGAGTGTAACCCCTAGGCTTAGGTTCGGACCAGTCGACTGCTACTGGAAGCAGTCGACTGGTGTCGACTGGAACAGCTGTCAAATTTGAACGTTGTACGGTAACGGTCGAATCTGAGTGGGACCAGTTGACTGCCCCAAGGGCAGTCGACTGGTAACGGCTGTTTCAGATTCGAGCCCTATTTAAAGGGGCTCGTTTCATGCTTTCTTTTCTTGGCGAAACTTCTTGGTCAAAGCTTGTTAGTAGCCTGTTATGGTCGGATATTGTCGACGTGATTGTGGCGAGGTTTCTCCACCCACAAGGAACGACAAGGATTAGCCGGAGGTTATCCGGGGAGTGATCCACCGATAGATTCTTAGATTAGTCACCCTTAGGGGTGGATACCAAGTAAAATCGGTTTGTTAGCATTGTCTCTTGTTGTTAGTTTTATTCTTTTGTATTTCCGCTTGCGCAACTAACAACGTAGGAAGAAGAAGATTCGAAAATCGCTATTCACCCCCTCTAGCGCACGTACAAGATCCAACAAATTAGAATGTTGTTAGCCTTTGCAGCCCATAGAGGATTCAAGCTATACCAAATGGATATTAAGTCTGCCATTTTAAATGGGTTTATCAAAGAAGAAGTTCATGTAGGACAACCCCCAGGATTTAAGGACCTAGAAAAATCTGAGTATGTTTTTAAACTTAGAAAAGCACTTTATAGGTTGAAACAAGCACCTACGGTATAGTATGAACGTTTATCAACTTATCTAATTTCTAAGGAATTTAACCAAGGTCAAATTGACTCCACCCTTTTTGTTAAAACCTTAGAAAATGATATTTTTATTCCCCAAATTTATGTTGATGATATAATTTTTGGATCCACCAACTCTAACTTTCTAAAAGAATTTGTAAAAATAATGGAAAGTGAATTCGAAATGAGCTTGGTAGGTGAGCTCAACTTTTTCTTAGGATTATAAATTAAACAGACTAGAGATGGTAATTATGTTCACCAATCCAAGTATGGTAAACAGTTAATAAGGAAATTCCAAAAGCTTAAGTACTCCAATGGCTACAAATGTCAAAATAGACAATGACCCTGAAGGAAAGCCTATAGATCTTAAGCTATACCGAAGCATAATTGGTAGCCTACTTTACTTGACCGCTAGTAGACCTGATATCTTATTTTCTGTAGGAATGTGTGCTAGGTACCAAACTTGTGTTAAGGAATCTCACTTAGCAGCCCTAAAACGAGTACTTAGGTACATTAAGGGTACCCTAAATGTAGGGATTTGGTATCCTAGAACTTCCACTTTTGGATTATCAGGATATTCTGACTCTGACTATGTTGTGTGCAAATTAGATAGAAAAAGTACAAGTGGAAGTTGCCAGTTATTAGGACATAGCCTAGTCAGCTGGTGTAGTAGAAAGCAACACTACGTAGCCTTGTCCACAACCGAAGCAGAATATGCTGCCCTAGGAGAGTGTGTAGCACAACTTTTGTGAATGATGCACACTCTTAAGGACTTCTAGCTTGTCTATACCCAAACCCAAGTCTATATTGATAACATTAGTTCAATCAACTTGACTAAAAACCCAATTCAACATTCCCGAACAAAACATATAGAAGTTAAACATCATTTTGTAAGGGATCATGTAGCCAGGGGTGAAATAGTACTTAAACATGTGGACTCAAAATCCAACTTAGCTGATATTATTACCAAACCCTTACCTGAGTCTGAGTGTAGCTCACTAAGAAGGCAGTTAGGGTTGTGCTTAGTAGAATAGGACTGATCTATATTGTTTTCTTAAAAATTTTCCTATTTTTCTTAATTTTTTTCGAAAATTAGCAAATTTATCATCTCGTTTATCAAGTTTTTAAAATTTAAATGATTTTCCGGCTTAGTTTTTTTCAAAAACTACTCCTTCAAAACTAGGGTTTCTGCGAAAATGGACTTAGCTTAGGCCCTAACCCTAGAACTGTATGCACCTATAAATTTAGAAGCCAGCATCTCACAAGCACCTTAGGGTACTTTTGATTGATAACCTAGATTGGGTTGAGATGCTTAGGTCTATGCCTTGATTCAAGATGCTTTAAGTCAGTGCATCTGCAGTAATTGGGGCAATAAATACAAGTTGAACAGCAATCAGGTTAAGTGTCAAGCTTAGACTTGATAAGATCACTTAACTTGACTAACCCTAGTGAAAGTTACTGTTTTATAACAGGTAGTAAGTAGCTAACTGGGTTAGACAGGACCCGAACAAGATCGGTTTAATTTGGGTTGGTCCATTTTGTTGCTTGAAATCATCAGGGTTGGTTCAATAGAGAATTACAAGTTATTTGACAAGCTTTAATTTACTTGCATTAAGTGTTATCATTTTTTTGATATTTGACAAAGGGGGAGAGAAGCAAATGGAAGAGGGAAAATTTTTTCAAAATTTTTTTCAATTTTTCAAAATTTCCATCTATTTTTCAAAAAGTAAAGTAAAGAGTTCTAAGTGCTCAGTTTTTAAGTACTCCAAATTTTATTCTAAAGTTTTTTTAAAAAGTACATAAAAATATTTTCAAATTTTTCTAAGGATTTTTGAGTGCCTTAAAAATGTTTCTCAGTACTTCAAATTTCTTTTAAAGATTTTTTTAAGTACTTAAAAATATTGCTAAATTTTTCTAAGTATTTTTAAGTGCTTTCAAAATACTTCGAAAAGGTTTCAAAAATTTCTAAGTGTGTTTTGAAAAAAAAACATTTTCTAAAGAAAATTTTTCCTTAGTAAACAAAACTTACCTGCGCTAATTTCCTTTCTCTAAAAACTTTTTAACAAATGGTACTAAGTAAATTTTTCCTTAGTAAATAAATTTTGTTTAAAAATAATGGTTAAAGATCTTTTGGCGAAGATGTGTTAAGCAAATTCTCTCTAAGTTTAGAAAATTCTTCCCAAGCTCTGCAAATTAAAATTTTTTAAGGGAAATTAGTTTTCAAAATTTGTTTTGCCTAAGTAAAGTTTTTTAGTACAAGGTGTTGAAACAAAAATTAGGCATACAAAACATTTTCAAAAATTGTCTAAGTGTTGAAAAGCTCTTAAATTTTTGTTGAAAAACCTTTAGTCAAAAACCTAAAAGCTTTTTGCTAAATTCTGAAAAACACTTAGCACTTAGAAAGTTTTTACAAAACTCGCATGACATTGGAAATGTCAGGGGGAGATAAAATGAATTCATTTACTTATTATTAGATTACTGTAATATGTTGTTTTAACTTAACTTTTTGAATCGTGTTACCATAAATCAAAAAAGGGGAGATTGTTGGTGCCGGAAGCATCAAAGTCGAACCTATGTTATGATAATGACAAAGGGTTTAGAAGTTAAGATTTGGTTGCGATCTAACAAGCTTATTAAGTGTGTAGGAAAATCCTAGGTACACTAGGCACGAAGTCCTGGTTCTATGAATTGGGCACTAAGTCCTGGCCGCGGGCTAGGCAATGAAGACCTGGTGAGTAAAGCTGGGCACGAATACCTGGTCGAGGACTGAGAACCGAAGACCTAGTGAGTAAAGCTGGGCGTGAAGACCTGATCGCGGATTGGGCACGAAGACCTAGTGAGTGAAGCTGGGCAAAAGTCCAATTGGAGGAGCCGGATGACAAAAGGTAAATTCTCCCGAGAGGAGTGGGTGAGGACACGTTCCCTGTAGGAGGGAATATTAGACGTCGGTTCGACCTAGGGTTCCATTTGAGAAACCCAAAGCCAGAACCAAGACAGCTCAGGCTATAAATAATGGTATAACACTATCATTTGTATGCTTTATATATCTTTGGAACTAACTGTTGGTGCAGATAGCACCCAAGTCGAACCTGTGTTTTGATAAATGGCAAAGGGTTCAAAAGTTAAGATGTTATGTTTATCTAACATGATACTTGAGTGTGCAGATTGAAGTCCTAGCAAAGGACTGCTAGGCACCTAGCGAAGGACTGCTAGGCACTGAAACCCTAAGCCCTGGCGAAGGGCTGCTGGGCACCTAGCGAAGGGCTGCTAGGAGTCGAAGACCTAGCGAAGGACTGCTAGGCACCAGGCGAAGGATTGCTTGGAACCGAAGACCTGGCGAAGGACAGCTGGGCACCTAGCGAAGGACTGCTAGGAGACGAAGACCTAGCAAAAGACTGCTAGGCACCAAGCGAAGGATTGCTTGGTAACGAAGACCTGGCGAAGGACTGCTAGGCACCTGGCGAAGGAATTCTGGGCAAAAGTCCAACTGGAGGAGCCGGTTGGCAACAGGTAAATTCTCTGAGAGGAGTAGGTGAAGACGCGTTCCCCGTCGAGGGAACAGTAGGCGTCAGTTAACCTAGGGCTCCAGTTAGGAGACCCAAAGTCAGAACCAAGACAGCTACGGTTGTAAGACTCACTAACATACTTGCTTTATCATGTTTGGTACTAACCCTGGATGCAGGACCGAAGGAACGAGTGTCTGCAGCTCAGAACGCCTCAAAGGAGAGAGGCAGCTACTGGGTTGGGCACCCGGAAGGTCCCGGGCGCCCTAGGTAAAAGCCAAACAAGAGTTGAGCAAGAGAACGCTTCGGAAGCTCACTAGGCGGGGCGCCCCCATGCTCCCGGGCGCCCCCGTGCTCCCAGGCGCCTCGGATGCTCCGGGCGCCCCGGGCTAAAGTCAACGAAGCGGATAGAGTCTATCCAGCTGAGAAGCCAGCTGAAAGAGTCAACCCGGGCCCCCTGCATCCCGGGCGCCCCCAGTCAAACCACAGCACGATCCTTGAGGGATAAAGGCTGACCGAGATTGTTGCGGATTGAAGGCCACGTAGAGGGCGCCCCCAACATCCAGGGCGCCCCCAGGACTGTTATAAATAGCCCTCGACCCCCAAGGCTTCTCAACACCTTCTTCCAACGCCACTACGCTCTTCGACTCAAGCGCTCTGCTCCGGAAACCTTCCATCCTGAAAGTGAAGCGCCGACAATGACTCTCTGCTCAGAAGTACAATCTACAACGGGCGTCGGTAACGAAAGAGCTTAAGTTTTACTTTACTGTAGTACAATTGTAATCTTTCTATAAACTTTTTGCGCACATATAGAATTGCCCCCAGTAAACGGTCAACGACCGTGGGCCTTGGAGTAGGAGCCGACCGCGACTCCGAACCAAGTAAATCCTTGTGTTCGTGTTTGTGTTTATGTTTTTAATTTTGCTGCTCATTCTCTTAAAACTATAACCGAAACGTTTTACGATATTCACCCCCCCTCTATCGTTCTTCTCGATCCAACAAGTGGTATCAGAGCGGGGAAGCTCAAATTTGGTGCAACCACCAATTTGAGAGTTTTCTTCGGATTTCTTTTTAAATTTTGTTTTCGAATTTTCATCGTTAATCGAGGTTGGTGCAACACCCCTCGATAAATATTTTTTTCCCGCACTACTAATCCAAGACCAAGTCTTGGGATATTTCTTTCCTTTTACTCTTAGTTTCAGATAAATAGCCATGCAAGAAGGATTTAGCGCAGCCAGACCACCACTTTTCAGTGGGGAGGACTTCTCCTACTGGAAAAGTCGGATGGAGGTCCACCTGAAAACTCAGGTGGACATGTGGATAATCATCCAGTCTGGACTGGAGATTCCAAAGAATGCTGAAGGAGTGCCACAGTCTTACGCTGAGTGGGATACCGCTCTGAAAAGAAAAATTGAAGCTGATGCCAAAGCAACCTAGACACTTCAATGCGGCCTGACCAAGGAAGAGTTGAATCGAGTAGGACATTCAACAGTGCAAAGGAGCTATGGGGTAAGCTGATCGAGCTGCACGAAGGAACTTCAGATACTCGAATCAGCAAGAGATATCTCCTCCTGAATAAGCTGTACACGATCAAGATGAACGACAACGAAACAGCAGCCCAGCTCCATGCCAGAATTCAGGAGTTAATGAACGGACTACACACAATCAGTCACAAGGTAGAAAACCATGACCTGATAAGGTACGCTCTCAACGCTTTCCCAAGAAACACCTTATGGGCATCTATGGTAGATGCATACAAGGTTTCAAGGGACCTTTCAAAAATTAAGTTAGATGAACTATTTTCTGAATTAGAATTGCATGAGCAGACTAACTGCAATCTGGCCGAGAAAGGCATCGCTTTTGTTGCAGGTAAAGCTGGAAAGACAACCAAGAAGAAGCCTCAACCTGCACCCGAATCTGATTCAAACTCAGACACAGAAGACAGCGAGGAAAATCGACCGAAGCTGGTTCGGCTAACCCGGGACTACTACAAAGAACTAAAGAACCAGACTAACAAAAGGAAAGCCAGCCGAAGAAAGGAAGAACCAGCTGACCCTCAAATGAAAAGAACAAACCAAACGTGACCTGTTACGAGTGCAAGAAGAAGGGTCACTACAAGACTGAATGCCCCAATCTGAAGGAAACAAAAAGGACGAGAAAGAAGAAGGCACTTCAGGCAACGTGGGACGAGTCCTCCTCCTCCGAAGAAGAAGAGATCCCACAGTCGAACCTGCTCGCACTAACCGCCTCAGAAGAAATTGAGACTGAGTCAGAATCGGAGCCAGACGACGGCAAACTTACATTTTCAGAGGATGGAGAAATAACTGTAAGTGGTTTTTCTAGAAATCAGTTAAATGAATTAATTGCTTATCTTTCTCGAGACTTGGCGAAAGCTAAACTCCGAGTCGAATCTCTCCGACAGGAAGTAAAACTCCTGAAAGAGAGAGCTGACTCTAGATCCTTAACTGAGAAGGTTCAAGAAAGAACCTCTACTCAAGTTGAAAACTTGAGAAAGAGAACTCCCTGAAAACTCAAGTTAAGGACCTTAGATCAGCCATAAAATGGTTCACTTCTGGTTCCAAGGGTCTTGACATGATTCTTGGAAAACAGAAGTGGTTCTAAATCGATCCGAATTAGGCTATAGAACCAAATCTAGACAAAGATCATACTATGTTGTACTGAACCAGTCCAGACCTAAAGTTCAGGCATGGGTACCCAAACTATGCCTGAACAAACAAACTGGATCAAATCAGTATTGGATCCCCAAGGACAAGATTCACATCTTGCCGAACCATTATCGCGGCTTTAGTCCAGGGGGAGCCAAATTAAAAACAATATTTATAGTTAGATAAATTTCAATTCTTGTTTTCAAATTGCATGATTGCTTGTTTATTTAATTTCTGCAATTAACCATGCTTAGATTTAGGAATGGTTAGTTTAAGGACTGAACCAACTTAAATGAAATTTGAACAACATAGTATTGGGTGGCGGTGAGATGATAGTACGTTAGGGAAGCCAATTCTAATAAGGTCAAGTATACTCTACTTGGTCTCTTTAGACTGGTGAAACTAGCCGAAGCTACTGATCCAAGACCCAAACTAGTTAGACCAGAATTTTTCAAAAAATAATTTTGAAAATGAAATTTTATTAAAAGGCTTTGTCAAGGAAAGGGTTGATGATCCAATAAGGCTACACCAAAGAAGGCCTAGTGCATCGCCAAGACTTGGAAGCCAATTTTTGAAATTCAAATTCAAATTATTCTTTGTCAAATTCGAATCTAACACAAATTTTCAGTTAATTGTAGATTCAAACATTTTTTAAATAAACTCAAGATCAACTGTTTTCAAAATTAATTTAAGTTTTTCAAAATAAATCATGATTTTTCAAAATAATTCTATCTATTAAAACCTGTCTCACAAAACCTATAAGGTTAACATGATTGATAACCCTAGATTTGGGTGAGACAGACTAGGCTGTGAAAATCAATTTAGGCTATTCCTGATTCTAATTGGATCCAAATCAACAAAACTCTTTATGTGTAGGAACATAAAGATTTGGACCAATGGATGTTGGATAGCGGGTGCTCCAGACACATGACTGGAGATAAATTGAAATTCACCAAACTCAAGTTCAAAAACCTAGGCTCAGTGGTATTTGGCAACAATGCTACACTTAAGGTGATTGGGTCAGGTAACATTGAACTTAAATCTGACTTTGTTATTAAGAAAGTTCTTTTGGTTGAAGATTTTAAATTTAACTTGCTTAGCATAAGTCAATTGTGTGATACTGGTTATGTAGTTACCTTCACCAATTCTAACTGCCTAATTAGAAACTTGCAAGACTCAAAAATCATGCTTAAGGGCACTAGGAAAAATAATATTTACACTATAAACCTACCACTAGTACCTAAATGCATGTTAACTCAGTTAGAACAATCAAACCTCTAGCATAGAAGATTAGGTCACACTAATTTGAGAATAATTTCGAAAATCACCCAACTTGGCCTAATTAAAGGTATCCCTAAAATTAAAAATCATGAAAACTTAATATGTGAATCATGTAATCAAGGTAAACAAACCAGGTCTAATCACAAACTAATTCAATCTGATCTAACTCAAACCATACTTGAGCTCCTACACCTTGACCTATTTGATTCACATGGAGCCAAGTCACTAAGCGGAAACCGGTACTGCTTAGTAATAGTTGATGATTACTCTAGGTTTACCTGGGTGAGGTTTCTAAAGACCAAAGATGAAACCCTAAACATATTCAATGATTTTTGTAAGTTAATTGAAAATCAAAACGATACCAAAATCAAAAATCTTAGAAGTGACCATGGGGGAGAATTTGAAAATCAACGATTCGAGGAATTTTGTAAGGTAAATGGGTATATACATGAATTTTCGTGTCCTAGAACCCCCCAGCAAAATGGGATAGTCGAAAGGAGAAATAAAACCTTACAGGAAGCCGCTAGGGCCATGCTCAATGAATTCAACTTAGCTAACCAATATTAGGCAGAAGCAATTAGTACGGCTTGCTACATCCAAAATATGGTACTAATTAACAAACAACACAATAAAACACCCTATGAATTATACTACCATAGACTTCCAAACCTACACTACCTAAGGGTCTTTGGGTGCAAAGTCCATATCCTAAACACCAAGGACTATCTAGGTAAATTCCAGTCTAAGTCAAACCCAGGCATCTTCATAGGATATTCAACCACAAGTAGAGCCTATAGGGTTTACAACAAACAAACTAAGAAAATTGAAGAAACAACAAATTTAATATTTGATGAAGAAATCAACTCAAAATCTGATAATCCAGATCTAACATCATCAAATACTGATCAAGAAGATAATGAACAAACTGTTGAACCTTTAATTGAACCCTTAAATGAACTAACTATTGAACCAACTTCTGAGTCAATTGAACCAAATGTTGAACCAAACATTGAACCAAACATTGAACCAAATATTGAACCAAATCGACCAGCCAGACCTGAGGCTGAACCAAGTTCTAGAAAAACCAAGAAACCCAGACTTAGTCACCCAACTGATCAAATTATGGGTGATCCAACTTTAGGAGTCAGAACTAGTCTTCCTATAGAAACCTTAGTCAGATAGCAATGATTTCAAAAATTGAACCTAAGACTATAGAGGAAGCCCTACCTGATCTTGATTGGATCATAGCTATACAAGAAGAGTTAGCCCAATTTGAAAGGAACCAAGTCTGGGAACTAGTACCTAAACCTGAGGGCAAATCTATCATTGACACTAAGTGGGTTTTTAGGAATAAGTTAAATGATCAAGGAGAAATAGTCAAAAATAAAGCCCGCTTAGTAGCAAAAGGATTCAGTTAGGTAGAAAGGTTAGATTATGATGAAACCTATGCCCCGGTAGCTAGACTTGAGTCCATTAGGATGTTATTGGCCTTTGCATCCCATAAAGGATTTAAACTATACCAAATGGATGTAGAGTCAGCATTTCTAAATGGATTCATTAAGAAGAAGTCTATGTAGGACAACCCCCTAGTTTTGAGGACTTAGAAATACTTGACCATGTTTACAAACTTACTAAAGCACTTTATGGACTAAAACAAGCACCTAGGGCCTGATATGAATGCTTATCAACTTACCTAATTTCTAAAGAAATTAAACAAGGACAAATTGACTCAACCCTGTTTATTAAAACCTTAGGAAAAGAGATTTTTATTGTCCAAATCTACGTCGATGACATAATCTTTGGGTCAACCAACTCAAATTTTTTAAAAGAATTCGTTAAAATAATGGAAAATGAATTTGAAATGAGCTTAGTTGGTGAGCTCAACTTTTTCCTAGGATTACAAATTAAACAAACTAGGGATGGAAACTATGTCCATCAATCCAAATATGCTAAAGAGTTAATAAAGAAATTTAAAATGGATAACTCTAAAAGCATAAGTACCCCCATGGCCACAAATGTAAAAATAGATAGTGACCCTGATAGTAAACCAGTAGACCTTAAACTCTATAGAAATATGATTGGAAGTGTACTGTATCTTACAGCCAGCAGACCTGATATCCTTTTTGCTGTAGGAATGTGTGCTAGATACCAAGCCTGTGCTAAGGAAACGCACTTAGCAGCCCTAAAAAGAATACTAAGATATGTTAAGGGCACCCTAAATGTAGGGATTTGGTATCCTAGGACCTCAACCTTTGACCTGTCAGGATACTCGGATTCTGACTACGCTGGTTGTAAATTAGATAGAAAGAGCACAAGTGGAAGCTGCCAACTATTAGGA
>JAGFNQ010004995.1:0-53822 GCA_024364735.1 Boesenbergia rotunda
AGAGAGTCAAGGCCAAGAGAAATGTCAGCCAGATGACATGGGCCGACTTCGAGACTGAGTTCTTCGAAGAATACTTTCACATGCAGTAACCAACAAGCATTATGACAAATTCACGGAGTTCAGACAAGGAGAACTATCCGTGGATGAAGTAGTGAAGATGTTTAAGTGGTTAGCTCATCTGTGCCCAGAGCTAGTTAGCACAGAAAAAGAGATAGTTAGGCTAATGCTCAAGATGTTAAGGCCTGAGATAGCGTTAAAGGGGGCTAGCGGTGTTAAGAGGCCGCAAACCTTCGAAGAACTAATAAGTAGTCTTTGATCACTGAGCACTACTTAAACAGTATAAAGGCCACCAGAAAGGTTGAACGATGAAGTTCTTAACAACCTTACCGTCAGGGGAAGTAATGGCCTCTACTCAGAGGCTAAGGGCAGTACCAATTGGATTTCCAACCGGAGAGCTCTACAATGACTTGGTAGTCCTGAGATGAAGGATTACGATGTCATTTTAGGGATGGACTTCTTGAGCAAGTACAATGCTTCTATAGACTGCCGCAAGAGAAAAGTCAAGTTCACACCAGAAGCAGAACCTTCATTTGAGTTTATTGGAGACCCAAGGAGAAAGACAAAAAGGTTCTTATATACCTTACAAGCTCAGAGAATGTTAGAGAAGGGGTGCTCTGGTTTTCTAGCTCATATAGTGGATGCAAGTCAAGGAGAAAGGTTGAAGAGAGAAAAAGTGAGGGTAGTCTGTGACTATCCTGAGGTGTTCCCTGAAGAGTTACCAGGACTCCCTCCCAATCGGGAAATTGAGTTTGAAATTGAGTTGGCCCCAGGAACCAACCCAATTTCGAAGGCACCTTATCGCATGGCGCCAGCAGAACTGAAAGAATTACAAGAGCAATTGCAAGAGCTGCTCGACAAGGGTTTCATCCGCCCTAGTCATTCACCTTGGGGAGCTCCTGTACTGTTCGTTAAGAAGAAAGATGGATCTATGCGAATGTGCATAGATTATCGAGCTTTGAATAAAGTAACCATCAAGAACAGATATCCTATGCCAAGGATAGATGATTTATTTGATCAGCTGAAGGGAGCCACAGTGTTCTCCAAGATAGATCTGCGATCAGGTTACCATCAGCTCAGAGTGAAGGAGAGTGATGTGCCAAGGACTGCTTTCAGTACAAGATATGGGCACTATGAGTTTGTGGTCATGTCCTTTGGAGTGACAAACGCCCCTGCGACGTTTATGGATCTAATGAATAGAGTGTTCAAGGATTTTCTGGACAAGTTCGTCATTGTCTTTATTGATGATATCCTAGTGTATTCAAAGACTCAGAAAGAACATGAAGAACACCTGAAGATAGTGTTGCAAACCTTACACCAAAAGGAGTTGTACGCCAAATTCTCAAAGTGTGAGTTTTGGCTTGATCAGGTGGCCTTCCTAGGCCACATTATTTCTAAGGAAGGTATTATGGTAGACCCAGCCAAGATTGAAGCAGTTAGTAACTGGAGTCAACCAAAGAATGCTAGTGAGATCAGAAGTTTTCTGGGTTTGGCAGGGTACTACAGAAGGTTTGTGGAGGACTTTTCAAGAATAGCTTCACCACTTACAGCCCTTACCAGAAAGAATAAGAAGTATGAGTGGACTGAAGACTGTGAGCAGAGTTTTCTTGAGTTGAAGAAGAGACTGACAAGCGCTCCTATTCTTACAGTACCCGAAGGTGATAAGAGCTTTGATATATACAGTGATGCATCAAAGCTAGGACTTGGAGCAGTCCTTATGTAAGAAGGTAGAGTCATAGCTTATGCTTCCAGGCAACTCAAGGACTATGAAAAGAATTACCCCACTCATGATCTGGAGTTGGCAGCTGTAGTCTTTGCTCTAAAGATATGGAGGCATTACTTGTATGGAGTGCAGTGTAAGATTTATACAGATCACCAGAGTCTGAAATATTTCTTCACTCAGAAAGACCTCAATATGAGACAGCGAAGGTGGCTCGAGTTAGTGAAGGACTATGACTGTGAGATTCTTTACCACCTTGGTAAGGCAAATAGAGTAGCAGATGCACTGAGTAGAAAGACTTGTGCCACTTTGATGTCCTTATCATCATTGGCACCACCATTACAGAAGGAGATAGTAGAGTATGGAGTGGAGATTATTGATGGACAGCTAGCCCTATTGACACTAGAGTCAACTTTGCTTGAAGAGATACAGAAAGAGCAAGTTGAGGATTCTGATATCCAAAGGATCAAGCAGGAGATGCAAGAAGGAGAGAGTAAGGAGTTTAGAGTATCTGACAGTGGGATACTCTACTATGGTGACCGTTTATGTGTCCCCGATCATGAAGAGCTGAGAAAGAAGATTCTTGAAGAAGCCCATGGAACTCCCTACTCAATGCATCCTGGTTCCACTAAGATGTACCAGGATTTGAAAAGAGGATTTTGGTGGTCAGGGATGAAGAGAGACATAGCTAAGTATGTCAGCACCTGCCTGACATGTCAGAGAGTTAAAGCAGAACACCAGAGACCAGGAGGTGTTCTACAGCCCATTCAGATTCCAGAGTGGAAATGGGAAGACATAGCCATGGATTTCATAGTTGGTTTACCAAAGACAACTAATGGCTATGATGCTATTTGGGTGATAGAAGACAGATTGACCATGTCTGCCCACTTTTTGGCAATCAGAGTGTCTTACTCAATTGAAAAGTTAGCTCAATTATATGTGCAGGAAGTGATCCGACTACACGGAGTCCCGAAGACCATTATCTCTGATAGGGATGGTCGTTTCACTTCACACTTTTGGGAGTGCGTACAGACAGCGTTAGGCACCAAACTGAAATTCAGCACAGCTTTCCATCCCCAGACTGATGGACAGACAGAGAGAGTAAATCAGGTTTTAGAAGATATGCTCAGAGCTTGTGCATTAGACTTCAAGGGCAGTTGGTGCAAGTATTTGTGTTTAGCTGAGTTTGCCTACAACAACAGTTACCAAGCCACTATTGGTATGACACCCTATGAAGCTCTTTATGGTAGGAAGTGTAGATCTCCCCTCTATTGGTATGAAGGTAGTGAGAAGAAGGAAATGGGGTCATAGACTGATCTTATAGATGATACCACAGAAGCTATAAAGAGCATCCGCCAGAGGATAGAGACTGCTCAGAGTAGGCAGAAGAGCTACGCCGATGTACGCCGTAGGCCGTTAGAGTTTGAAGTTGGGGATACAGTTTTCCTCAAAGTAGCTCCTATGAAGGGTGTGATGAGATTTGGCAAGAAAGGCAAGCTAAGTCCTCGATACGTAGGGCCCTACCCAGTGATGAAAAGAGTTGGCAAAGTAGCTTATGAGTTGGAGCTACCCTCAGAGATGTCAGCAATACACAATGTGTTCGATGTCTCAATGCTAAAGAAGCATATCCCAGATGCCAACCAAGTGATTGAGCCACAGATGATACAAGTGCAAGAAGATCTCAGTTATGAAAGTCGACCTATTCAGATAATAGATCGAGCAGATAAGAAGCTGAGGAACAAAGTGGTACCATTAGTGAAAGTCTTATGGCTGAATAAGAAGTATGAAGAGGCAACTTGGGAATCAGAAGATAGCATGAGGCAAAGGTATCCAGAACTGTTCTAAGTTTGAGGACGAACTTTTTATAAGGTAGGCAGGATTGTAACACCCAATAATTTCCTGGTATTATTAGGGATTTTTAGGAATTTTTCTAGCATTTTCGGAATATTATAGCATTTTTTCGGATCAAAATAAGAAAAAAAAATATATAAGAGGTCGGGCGAGATTTGATCCCGCGACCTCTCCAGTTAATGGCTAAAGCAGAAACCAGCTGGGCTAGGGTATCAAGCACAGAAAAGGATGAAATGAAACAATATTATAGTTGATTTAGCCCGTTTCATGAAGAGGTATTAAAACTTCCACTTAAGTTGGGTTAAGACCCCATTAGGGTTTCGGGAGGCCGCGCGAGCAGAGGAAAGGGGCTGCGAAAACAGGGAGAAAACAAGGGGTTTTCTTCCTCCTTCTTCCTCCTCTTGAGTGGAGAGCCTAGGGCTTCTTCCCTAGGGCTAAGGAGTGGAGATTTCTTATAAAGGAAGAGGAAAAAAGCCCTACACTAGGAATTTCGAGATACTTAGTGAGTTTTCTTCAAGAAAAAGGTAAGTAGATCACTCACCTGCAATAGAAGTAGTTTCCGTTATGTAGTTTTCGATGTAGAACCTTGATTTTATGATCTAAGTGCATGTTTTAAGTTTATACTAATTGCGTGTCTTAAGTTTATAAAGAGAACATGTTTATTAACCTAGAACTTGGTTTTAATTAAGTTTTGGTTGTGTGACCTAAGTGTGATAAGACTAAATTCTTGAAAAGTCCCAAAAAAATGAGTTTTGGGTTAAGGGCACGCAAGGTGCTCGATGAAAGTTCCAAGTAAGAAAGGTAAAGTTTTGTAGTGCAAAAAGTTATGCAAAAGGAAAGATAGCTTGATAATTATAAGCTTTATGACTAAGAAAATATTTTACTTTTGTAAAGTGACATGTACCGGGCAAAAGAGAGGCCCACAGAAAGTTAGAAAGAAGCTCTAATAGGGTACGGTGGCTAGCTACCCCGAAACCTATTAGAGAAGCGCGCAATTGGTACATTGATACCATGGTACAAATGTCAAGGCCTAAAGAAAGTTGAATATTATTTTCAAGTATATAAGTATTTACAAGTGTTTTAGCTTTGAGTACATGTCTTTATTTCAATATAGTTCACATTGATACTTTGCAAGCATGATAAAGGGTAAGAGTAAAGAAGTTAGTGTTTTTAACGTATGAGCTTGTTAAGTTTGCAAATGTTTTATGCAAGTAATGTTTTCATCATGATTGAGCATGATAAGTATATGTAAGTTTCCCATGTGCATGTATTTTGGAAGTAAGCATTCTTTGAAAAAAACATGTTTATCCTTATCGTTGGATTTGTGAGTTAGGATTTACTTACTAAGCATTTTGCTTATTAGTTGCATTTCCTTCTATTGCAGACAAAGGTAAAGAAAAAGCATAAGTTAAGGAGGCGAAGGGACTTGCATTGATGTTCAGTGGCGGCGGAACCGTGGAAGAGATCTTTGGGCTAAGTTTTGTAGAACATGTGTTTTGGTGTTTTGAAGTGGTAGAATGAATGACCTTGTTTAAACTACGCATAGAAGTTAAGTTTGGTACAAACTCTAGAGTGTTTTGCTTATATTTTGATAGTTTTGTTAAATCTCGCAATGATCCTAATTTCAAGTTAATGGATTCGTTTTGAGTTGCTAAAATGTTTATAAAACTAGTATAGAGTATAGAAATGGTGTTATGTCTTTGTATGGCTTGAAAGTATATGTTTGGTGGACTTTTGAAACAAGTTTTCAGGTATGAAATGCAGGTTTTCAGGCGTGCCAGTCGACTGGTACAGGACCAGTCACCTGCCCTATCGAACAGTAGCTTCTGTTCGATGCACCAGGCGCATGCCAAAAGGTCAGTCGCCTGGTACCAGTCGACTGCTATATAGCAGTCGACTAGTACCATTAAAGAGAAGTTGTGTAGAGCAGCTGGTTAGTGCTTTAGTGTTACAATTAAGAGGTCTAGAGGTCAAATCCTGGCAAAGCAAATAAAATGAAAGTTGTTTTGTATTTTTTTTTGAAAAAAAAGAGAATGAAGAAATAAAAAAATAAAGCAAGTTAAGGGAAGTCAAGTAGTAGTAACTTAAAGCTTAGAAGTGCCAGAAAAGTTGGGTCGTCACAGACCCTGAGCTGGCCGACGGCTTGGATTTTTGATCTGCCTTCTTCTCCCCCTCTACCAAAAAATTATCGAACACTTCCCACCTATCTGTTGGCCCTGTCCAAAATCGGGGGCCGACACTTCCACGACGTTCATCTACTGAGCAAGAACATCCTTCACGCGTTCGGGCTCAACCCTGTACCCTTCCACCACTCTGGTTCACTCGGTAAGCTTCTTGTTTCTTTTTTCGTCTGTTAATGTCTAACTAATCCTTTGTTGTTCCCGCAGCTGATATGATGCTGGCCGCAGTTTTGGAGGAAGGCTTCGACCTAGATGATGCCGAGCTGGAGGCTCGGGTGGCTGAACAACTAGCCCAATGAGGGATCGCTCCTCCGGCCCTAGTGTCCCTGTCGCCTTCCTCCGATCCGGTAACCATGCCAATCGCCGATCCCAAGCCCAAAGATGCTGACGACGGGCCCCTCATTGTCAGGCGCAGACAAGCACCAAAGCTGGTATCTGAGTCCGTGCCGCCGACCACCGAGCTGGTTGAGGCCTCCACCAGTCGGCCTGAGAAGAGGCAGAAGAAGAAGAAGAAAAAGGCGGTTGAGCCTGCCGCACCTCAACCGTCCCCAACCCGGGCGCCCCAGGGGGACTCGAGCTCTCCTCGCTCCGGGGAACAGTTCGGGCATCCCCCATGCACCTCCTGTTGCCCTCACTCGTCGACCCTACGATGAGCCTGGAGGTGCCGAGCGGCGTGGACATCGGACGGAGTCAAGAAATCCACTTGCATGGTCCCATCGCTGACCATTTCCTTCAGGGCCTCCATGAGTGCAACTATCGGGGCTCGAGCATCCGGGCCAATACCTTCATGTCGGCAGTTGATAACCATCATTTTGTTGATTATTTTAGGCTCTAAAATCTATGTTTGATCCACATTTTATATACTTAAGTTTGCAATTGTATTAGGTTTCATGTATTTCCCTTATTTTGGCTTTTAATTCAAATCTTTTTATATTTGGGATATTTTGGGCACTAAATCTGAATATCATTTTGTAGGCTTCAATTGATTATGGACCTAGACCAAATCAGGTCAGACTTGAGTCCGCATTGGATCCAGATTAAAGGGATCAAGCATCGGATTATTAGGAGCCGTCCATTCCAGAGAACGGCTAGATCTGAGCCATCGGTCAACTTCTGGTTAATCCAAGTTCAAGATAGAATCAATCCTGACCATAGATCAAGATCTGAAAATTTCAGCCAAATCAGAAGTAATCTGACCGTTGGATCAAGCTCAAGAGGTTCTAGGCCATCCATTCAAGAAAAGGGACGATCTGGACCATTTGCCACTGATCTGGTCAATCCGAGCTATGGACAGGTAGATCAGGACCATTCATTAGGATCTGTGGAGTTTGGTTCAGATCTGAAGAGATCCGACCGTTGGATGAAGCCAAATCGATCTTAGCCGTCCGTTGCTAATGAATTAAAGATTGGAGCTATGAGATCTGGCTGAGTTAGCTGACCCAACTGCTGGCTGGGTTGGTTGAACCAACTGATGAGCTGGGCTGAGATTGAACCCAGGCTGAATCAAGACTGAACTCAAGCTGGACCAGGGCTGAAGTGATTTGAAACCAGCTGCTGACCGGACCACTTAACTGAGCTGAATCCAAGGACTGAAGTGAGTTGAACCAATTGCTGAATCGAATCAATTCTGAGTCCAAACACAACTGAACCAACAGCTGGGCTAAGGCTGAGCTGAACTCAACTGACTGAGCTGAATCAGAGGGCTGAACTCGAGTGCTGGCTTGGATGAGCTGGACCAGAGTTGAAGTTGGCTGAGCCAGATCCACACGCGGAAGCCAAGAGAACAAAAGGGAGAGGGATGCGCGACCTAGGTTTTCATCGACTCCACACGCAGGGCTCGCGGCGATCTTCTTTTCCTCCATCTTCATCATCGCCGCAACTAGGGTTAGGGGTTCCAACCCTAGTCTGTCGGAGCTTCGATCAACCGAGTAGACGGGATTCTCCCGACTCACTCCATCCGCTCCACTCTCACCACCAGCGACTTCCCCTCCACCTCATCGCCGCCGGACGGATCATCCACGCCGACCACAGCTAGGGCTCTGGGGGTTCCGAACCCTAGCTGATCTCCATCTCCGCCGCAGTGTTTCCTTTCGGGTTGAGGGAAGCATCCATCGCATTTCATCGCCGCCGGCCGGACGAGCTAGGGCTCTGGGGGTTCCGAACCCTAGCCGAACGTAGCCGTCCTATCATCTTCTCGACACCATAGCTAGGGCTCTGGGGGTTCTGAACCCTAGCTAACATCTCACCATCCACCTCACCGCCGACGACTTTGCTTTTTTTCATCAGCATCCAGCAGCTTCAATTTCATTCACAGCAATTGAGTTTCCGTAGTTTCTTCCCAGCAGTTTTTCTTCAGATCGAGTAGCCAGCTTCAGTTACTTCACAGCAATTCAATTTTTCTTCCCAGCAGATTCATTTCCAGCCAGCAATTTCTTTTACAGCATAGTTTTTCTCTTACAATTCCAGCGGTTTCAATTTCTTTACAGCAATTCAGTTTCTTAATAGCTTTTCTTCATTAACAGCTTTATTTCTTCAATCCGGCAGCCACCCTTCACAGAGCTTCAGCTTCTCATAGCATTTCCAGCTTTATCTTCACAGCAGCTTAGTTTCATTTACAGCATATTAATTCCAGTAGTTCTTAAATTCCAGCAGTTTCTTTTTATTCATCAGATTTGGCAGCTTAATCTCTTCGCAGCTATTTCTTTTCAGCAGCATCTGATCACCTTTTCATTTTTACAGCAGTTCCTCTTCATCTTTCCATCCCAGATTTGGAGTAGCTCTTCATAGCTCTTCATTAGCAGTCGCATTTCACATCCAACAGCTCCCTTCATCACTTGGTTGATGTCCTTGTGTTAGATTGTCTCATGTAGTTGAGTTGCTATGTGTTGATTGGGGATATCTTGTTGTGTTTCAGTGCTTAATTTTGAATGTTTGCTATGTGTAGAAAGTTTGTGTCAATTGAGGAATGCTTGTATCAAGTTTAATCTTCTAAGTTTTAGAATGGCATACACTCATTTTATCTTAATACATGCTTACAATGTGTTTGATGAATTGTTTCTTTCATTAGTTGGATTCTAGTTTGAATATTTATTATTCATAGATTTTGTAATGCTTCATTAGTTTAATTGCTTATTGTTCAGTTGATGGATTTTCAGTAATTGCTTCATTAGTTTAATTGCTTTCTTATCGTAGATCTTCATTAATGGATTCAGTTTGATGCAATTAGGTTAGGTTTCATTCATGTTCAGTTCCATAAATGCTTTACCTTATGTTTCTTTTAATTCTCTTGCAAGTATAGTTTAGTGAGGTTAGATTTATTACCTGCTTTGTCATTTCTTTTCGTAGTATTAACGTTCAAACCCAAAACCCAGTTCATATTCAAAACCCAAAAGCAATAAAATACGATCATGTGAATTATCATGTACCAACTACATTCGTTGGGAGACGACTCGAGTTACTCTATGCTACATTAGTTTAGAGGAATTCGATACTTAAATTGTATATGAAACCGTGACACGACTGGAGCGGCTATCAATCCACCCCTTTATCGGGCAATTTCTGAGCTTCGTAGTCCAGACCTCTTGATTGATCACCGGACCGATCAGGAAACCTCCTGATTGGTCACCAGTCCGATCAGGTCGTGACCAGACCGATCAGGCTCCGTCCTGATCGATCATAGAGAGAAACCTGCGATGCTGGATCGTTCTCTAGAACGATCTGCACAGTGATCCTGATCGGTCACCAGAACGATCAGGAGCCGATCAGCAAGGGAACTCAACTTCACTGTTCGCTCCCTGATCGTTCACCAGACTGATCAGGAGCCAAGCAATGGGTGAAACACATACTCCCTGATCGGTCACCAGACCGATCAGTCATTGCTGGATCGGTCACCAGACCGATCCACGAAGGAGCACCATGCCAACTCCCTCATCGATCACCAGACCGATCCAGGGGCTCCAACCCAGCCCTCCAAGCTAGGGTTTCATCCACCTTAGCCCTCCAAGCTAAGGATTTTTCACCTAACCCTCCAAGTTGGGAATTTGCACCTAACCCTCCAAGTTAGGACTTTTCACCTAGCCCTCCAAGCTAGGACTTTTCACCCAACTCTTCCGGATTAGGACTTTTCCAAACCTAGCCCTCCAAGCTAGGACCTGACCTCCAAGCCAGGATTTTTCACCTAATTCTCCAAGATGGGAATTTGCACCTAACCTCCAAGTTAGGACTTTTCACTTAGCCTCCAAGCTAGGACTTTTCACCACCTCTTCCGAATTAGGACTTTTCAACACATAGCCTCCAAGCTTGGATTTTCAACACCTAACCCTCCAGGTTAGGATTTTCCAACACCTAGCCCTCCAAGCTAGGATTTTCCATACCATGCCTGATCCCCGATCAGGACTTAATCATAATCAATAATCATCCACCTAAACTAAAATCGGTGTCAACACCAAAACAACCATCAGGGCCAGACTGCATCAATAGGAGGGCCTCGACCCCGATTTTGGCTTTCGCCAAGTTGCGAGATAAATAAGCAATTACTTTAGATATTTCAATTTCAGAATAACCTCTTACCGTTATTTGGTCGTTTTCCAAGATTGTGAGCCTTCCGTCGTCTGGCTCCGATCCCGATCCGGTGTCGATGTCTTCTGAAGCGGTTAGAGCGAGAAGATTTGATTGCGGGGCCTCTTCTTCTTCTTCGGAGGAAGATTCATCCCACGTCGCTTAAAGAGCTTTCTTTCTTCGTGTCTTCTTTGCCTCCTTTAGATTGGGGCACTCTGATTTGTAATGTCCCTTCTTGTTGCATTCGTAGCATGTGACATTTGTTTTGCCTTTTGAAGTTGAAGGTTCTGCTGGATCTTCCTTTCTTCGGCTTGCTTTCTTTTTGTTGGTTTGGTGCTTCAGCTCCTTGTAGTAGTCCCGAGCTAGCCAAACCAACTTGGGTCGATCCCCTTCACTATCTTCTGAGTCTGAGTCTGAGTCTGAGTCAGACTCTAGTGTTGGTTGGGGTTTCTTCTTGAGGACTTTTCCTTGGGATTTACCTGTAATAAAGGTAATACTTTTCTCGACCATTGTGGAGTTAGTCTGTTCATGCAATTCTAATTCTGAAAAAAGTTCATCTAATTTAATTTTTGAGAGATCCCTGGAAACCTTGTAAGCATCTACCTTAGATGCCCACAGTGTGTTCCTAGGGAATGCGTTTAGGGTATACCTGATTAGATCACGGTTCTCTACCTTGTGACCTATTGTGTGCAGCCCATTCATCAGCTCCTGGATTCTGGCGTGGAGCTGTGTTGCTGATTCGCCTTCATTCATCTTGATTGTGTAGAGTCTGTTCAGCAACAGATCTCTTTTGCTGATTTTGGTGTAGGAGATGCCTTCGTGCAGCTTAATCAGCTTGCTCCAAAGTTCTTTGGCACTGCTGAAAGGACCCACCCGGTTCGGCTCTTCCTTGGTCAATCCGCATTGCAACATCTAGGTTGCCTTTGCATCAGCCTCGATCTTCTTTCTCAATGAGACGTCCCATTCAGAGTAGTGTTGTGCCACTCCTTCTGCGTTCTTGGGAATCTCGAGGCCAGATTGGATAATTGTCCACATGTCCACCTGAGTTTTCAGGTGGACTTCCATCCGACTTTTCCAATAGGACAAGTCTTCACCACTAAAAAGTGTTGGTCTGGCTGTCCTAAATCCATCTTGCATGGCCATAATATTTTCTGAGAAAGAAAAACAACGAAAACTTGACCCAAGAGTTAGTCTTGGATTAGTAGTGCGGAAGAAATTATAAACAACGAAAAAAAACGATCGAGTGATGTTGCACCAACCTCGATTAATGAGAAAATTTTGAAAAGAAAATTAAAATAACTTTGTAAATCCAAAAAAATTTCTCAAATTGGTGGTTGCACCAAATTTGAGTCACCTGCTCTGATACCACTTGTTGGATCAGAGAAATCGATAATATAAATTTTTTCGGAGAAAACAGAGCAGTTACGCAACGAAAAATAATAGAACACACGCTAACACAAGTCAGCTTTACTTGGTTCGGAGTCGCGGTCGGCTCCTACTCCAAGGCCCACAGTCTTTGACCGTTTACTTTGGGCAATTCTATAATCGCAAGAAGAATTTTACAAATCGAGTACAAGAATAGAATTGGAATTTAAATTGCAACACTTTTCGTAAAATAATTTTACCGACGCCCGAGGTGGATCGAAGTTCGGAGCAGAGGGTCATCGTCGGCGCTGGAATCTCGAAGTCGAAGCTTGTCAGAGCGTAGCACTTGAACGAATGTGTTTGGAGCGTTGAGAGCTATGTGTTCTGAAGCCTTGGGGGTGAACCCCCTTTTATAGCACCCATGGGGGGCGCCTGTGTCGATGGGGGCGCCTACACGTGGCATTCCCTGCGCGATCTCTTATCCGCAGGCTCGGTCAGCGCTTATCTATCTTCACTGGGCGCCTGAGCTGATGGGGGCGCTCGTATGATCCCGGGCGCCTGATCTGAGTACGTCCAGAGGCTTCGTGGCAGTTTGCTTTGCTTGCTTCTGTTTTGCCTTTACACTGTGGCACCCGTATCTATACGGGCTCCCGTGTCCATCCGGGCGCGTAGCCCCAGTGAGGTGCCTCGCTCCATTGAGGCACCTCAGCTATAGAAAACCAGTCATTCGATCCCTGCAACCAAGGTTAGTCCCAAAATAAAAAGAAGCAAACATGTTAGCCATTATTTATAGCCTACGCTTTCTTGGTTCTAACTGTGGATCTCCCAAATGGAACCCTAGGTCGAACCGACGCCTACTGTTCCCTCGACGGGGAACGCGTCCTCACCTACTCCTCTCAGGAGAGTTTACCTGTTGCCAACCGGCTCCTCCGGTTGGACTTTTGCCCAATCCACCTAACCAGGTCTTCGTGCCCAACTTCTGGTCAGGTCTTCGGTGCCCAGCCCTTTGCCAATTCTTCTTGCCCATTCCTCGACCAGGACTTCTTTGCCCAATCCTCGACCAGGACTTCTTTGCCCAACTTCCGGTCGGGTCTTCTTGCCCAGTCCATGACCAAGACTTCTTGCCCAGCCCTTTGCCAGGACTTCTTGCCTAGTGTACCTAGGATTTTTCCAGCACACTTAGTAGACTTGTTAGAACATAATAACACCTTAACTTTTGAACCCTTTGCTATTATCAAAACCCAGGTTTGACTTAGGTGCTTCCTGCACCAACAGTCGTGACCCTACTCAGGCGCTCGAGAGCTTAGGGGTGCCTGACACATGGCTTTAGAGTTATCCTCTTCGTAACATTCGCAAACGATTAGATGTGGATAAAAACTCACTTCTCGAGCGCCTGTGTTAATTAGAGAGCCTGGAAATAGGGGCACCCTCATTCATGGGTGCTTGAGTGTTCTCGAGTGCCCAAGTGGGTTTGAGTCAGCCCAATGCTGACCAGTTTCAAATAGGTTATCTTGGTTGATTTTAGGCCTTCTAGTGTCGGGCTCACCTGAACCCTCCTCCGGTCTTTTCCTCGAATGTGCTTCCACCTAGCTTCTCGTCCCTCAGTCGTTGCGTGCGTCCTTCTTGCTCTACCGACGTACACTTCCGTAGATCTCCGCGTCCCTCGGATGTACCGAGCCTATCGACTTTCTTCCCATGCCATCATTCTCGATTGCTACGTCTTCCGCTCGATTTCTTGCGGTCCTAAGCTCCTGTATGCTTAGACACAGGGATCAAACACAAGAGGACCTAACTTGACTTGGTTGACCACATCAAAACTTACCAGGGATACTTACACTATGTAGCAGTGCAATATATTTGATCCATTAAACTTTGTGATAACCTAGGATTCCTCGCGGTTGATCGGGTAGTACATTGGTGTCCTGATGCCCCCGCGTCATAGTTCCCTACGATTCGGAGGATACAATTCTCATTTTAGATCATCCCCAATTCCTCATAAGATTTTGATTCTCAAGCTTTTGGCATCGAGATCGTGTTAACGCTGAAGAGCTAGGACACAATTCAATTATAACATAGAACAAGATATCAAAATATGTAATTAATTAGGAAAAAGTACTAACAAACATAAAAGCTACTCCCTAATCGTAAAATCTAGTGATTACCCCATAAGAATAGGGTTACAATTCATGAACATGATTAAGAACGAGTTAATATCCAATACAATTCTAGAAATTATAGAAAGAGGGAGAAAAACTTAGGTTTGGTTGTCGAATTGTCATCCTCACCGCTCCCGATCTTCTCTTGGAGCATGGATGAGCCTTGATCGCTTTGAAAACTCCTCCTCTGGCTATCTTGGGGTCCTTGAATGACCACAAATTGAGATCCCCGATCCTAAGGGATAGATTCCCTTAAATAAAGGTGTGGGATGGTTGCCCGAGATGGGAGTGCCTCGGGGCATGGGCGTCCGTGTCAGGCCCTAGCTGCTTCTGTACGAGGGTTGGCACGACTCATGTCACTAGTCACGAGTAGCCATGCCAGCTATGATGGGCTGAGCACAACCCATGCCACTAGGTACGGGTTGGCACGTCAAGCCTGTCGAGTTTGCCACGGGCTATGCCTTTAGGCACGGACACCCATGGTAGACCATGGAGCTTCCCCTTGTATTCTTTGTCTTTGATTTTCACTCCAATCTACATACTTGTCATCCAAAATATATGGGAGCAGTATCCAAGTATAGAAAAACATAAAAATGAGGCAAAGATATAATCAAAGTAGAAACATCATGCAAAGTAGGTTAAAAATAGCATGAACTACTAATAAAAAACCTTATACTTTTCACGCTTATCAAATTCCCCCAGTCTTAGCCTTTTCTTATCCTCAAGCAAACTCAAATTTAGAATGTGTGTGAACATTATCATTCTTTGTTCAGTAGGTTCATCTAATTTTACCCAATGGTATCATCTTAAAGTGAAGACACTCAATTATTTTCACCAAGCCTATAAGCTAGAGGTTGTGCATGTGAATATGTTGCTTCAAAGGTCTCAAAATCCTCCTTAGTCAAGTCATCATTCAATCATATTCGTTACATTTCCGACATTAGGGACTTACCTGCCATATGCTAGGTTCATCCCTTTTTCCTAACATGAAGTCTCAATGGCATGCTCGGTATTGAGAAAAATGATAGATGTTTCCCCAGTGACCTAACTCAGTCTCAAAGGGGCATTCTATTTTTTCCACCCACGATAGTTGTTTTTTATTCCCTTATTATTTTTTTACTTCTCTCTCACAAGGATCTTTCCAAGAAATTTTATTTCATTTTCTCACATTTTCTCTTTTTTCCTCACAAAACAACGATTTGGATATTTCCCAATGGGCTTTCACAAACCAATCATAGTCCAGTAACTAAAGAGTCGGGAAAATGATCGCCTATGATTACTTTGGTACTAACCAAGTCAAATAAATCATGACTACAGGGTGATATCTTGACCTTGCGGAAACAAACCCTAAGTGTAGTGTAATATCTAATTAACAAGTAGGCTATGGTGAAAGTAAATCAATTCAATCAACACTTAACCAATATTCTATCATAAGATAAGAAAACATGAATCACCACAAGCTAAGGGAAATAAGTTCACATGGTATCGTGGAATCTAAATCATGCAAATCATACTTTTAAAGGACAATTAATGCATTCCATACCTCCTTTCTAATTTCAAGAAAAATTGAACAACCTAAACAATTCAACTACGGAATATCAAAACCTGGAATCATGTTAAAGACACAAAAAGAAAATTACAAGAATCTCCAAACGATATGTACAATGGAAAAATTCATCATTGTTGGTGCCGGAAGCACCAAAGTCGAATCTATGTTTTGATAATGGTAAATAATTCAGAAGTTAAGAATTGGTTGTGATCTAACAAAGTTACTAAGTGTGCAGGAAAGTCCTAGGTAGACTAGGCACTAAGTCCTGGTTCTTTGAATTGGGCACTAAGTCCTGGCCCCGGGCTAGGCAACTAAGTTCTGACGTAAAGTTGGGCAATAAGACCTGGTAAGTGAAGCTGGGCACTAAGACCTGGTGAGTGAAGCTGGGCACTAAGACTTGGTCGAGGACTGGGCACTGAAGACCTAGTGAGTGAAGCTGGGCACTAAGACTTGGTCGAGGACTGGGCACTGAAGACCTAGTGAGTGAAGCAGGGCACTAAGACCTAGTCGTGGTCTGGGCACCGAAGACCTGGTGAGTGAAGTTGGGAAAAAGTCCAACCGGAGGAGCCGGTTGGCAAAAAGGTAAATTCTCCCGAGAGAAGTAGGTGAGGATGCGTTCCCCGTAGGAGGGAACAATAGGCGTCGATTCGATCTAGGGTTCCATTTGGGAGACCCAAAGTCAGAACCAAGATAGCTTAGGCTGTAAAGAATGTCTAACATATCATACATTTGCTTCTTGTGTTTTGGAACTAACCCTGGTTGCAGGAAACGAAGGGGCAGTGTTTTTGCAGCTCAAGCGCCTCATTGGAAGGAGGCGCCTCACTGGGCTAGGCGCCTGTAAGGATACAGGCGCCCCAGTGCAAGGCCAAACAAAGCCATCTAAGCAAAATGCCACAAAAGCCTATGGACCAAGTCAAGCTAGGCACCTGTGTTAACACAGGCGCCTCAATGAAGGGGATAGCACTGACCGAGCCTGCGGATTAGAGTTTACGCAGGAGAGGCCACGTGTAGGTGCCCCCTTCAACACAGGCACCCAGGAGATGACTATAAAAGGGGGTTCACCCCCAAGGCTTTAGAACAACTTGCAAATCTCGCTTTCAACACTTTCACTCAAGCGCTATGCTCTGGCACCCTCTGCATTCGTGATTCAAGCGCCAACGATAACCTACTGCTTTGAAATTTCATCCACTTCGGTCGTCGGTAAAATCGTTAATCCTCTTAAGTGTTGTAACTGCTTTTTCCGATTCTATATTTGTACTCGAAACTATAATCATTTCCACGAATATAGAATTGCCCAACGTAAACGGTCAAGGACCGTGGGCCTTGGAGTAGGAGCCGACCGCGACTCCGAACCAATTAAAACAAATTGTGTTAGTGACTTTGCTTTACTATTTTCGCTGCGTATTTCTCTATTTTATCCGAAATTGTTTGATCGATATTCACCCCCCCCCCTCTATCAATTTACTCTGATCCAACAAGTGGTATCAAAGCGGGTGGCTCAAACTTGGTGCAACCACCAGTTTGAGATTTTTTTTCGAATTTATGAATTTTTAAATTTTTTTCGCTCGAATTTTCTCGTTAATCGAGGTTGGTGCAACACCACTTGATCTTTTTTCCGTTATTATTAATTTCCTCCCTCACTACTAATCCAAGACTCAGTCTTGGAACAAGTTTTTTTTGTTATTTCTTTTTCAGTAAATTCTAATGGCCATGTAAGAGGGATACAACACTGCTAGACATCCTCTTTTCAGTGGAGAAGACTTCTCCTATTGAAAAAGCAGGATGGAAGTCCACCTGAAAACTCAGGTGGACATATGGATAATCATCCAGTCTGGACTAGAAATTCCCAAGAACGCACAAGGTGTGGTGCAACATTACACCGAATGGGACATGACACTAAAGAAGAAAATCGAGGCCGATGCAAAGGCAACCCAAACTTTGCAATGCGACTTAACCAAGGAGGAACTGAACCGGGTGGGACCCTTCAATAGCGCGAAGGAGCTTTGGAACAAGCTGATCGAGCTGCACGAAGGCGCTTCCGACACAAGGATCAGTAAAAGAGATATGTTGCTAAACAGACTCTATACAATCAAGATACACGACGGTGAGACTGCGTCCCAACTCCATGCCAGAATTCAAGAACTGATGAATGGGCTGCACACGATAGGTCACAAGGTTGAAAACCGTGACCTGATAAGGTATACACTTAATTCTTTTCTGAGAAACTCACTGTGGGCGTCTATGGTAGATGCCTACAAAGTTTCAAGGAACCTATCTAAAATCAAATTAGATGAAAATTTTTCAGAATAAGAACTGCACGAACAGACTAACACTACCTTGATCGAGAAAGGTATAGCTTTTGTTGCAGGCAAATCTCAAGGCAAAGCTCCCAAGAAGAAGACTCAACCAGCACCCGAGTCTGACTCAGACTCAAATTCAGACGATAGTGAAGGGGATCGACCCAAGTTGGTTCAGCTAGCTCGGGACTACTACAAAGAACTAAAGCACCAAACGAACAAGAAGAAAGCAAGCCGAAGAAAGGAAGATCCATTAGAACCTTCAACAAGCTCGAAGAGCAAGACCAATGTTACCTGCTATGAGTGCAACAAAAAGGGACATTTCATGTCAGAATGGCCCAACCTAAAGAAAACCAAAAAGGCGCGAAGAAAGAAGGCTCTCCAAGCCACCTAGGATGAATCCTCTTTCGAAGAAGAAGAAGAAGTCCCACATGCAAATCTACTCGCCCTAACCGCCTCGGAAGATGTCGACTCCGGATCAGAGTCGGAACCAGATGACGGAAGACTTACAATCTCGGAGAATGGGAAAATCACGGTAAGAGGTTACTCTGAATATGAATTGTCAAAGTTAATTTCTTCTTTGTCTCGTAACTTAGCGAAATCCAAGATCCGGGCCGAGCCCCTCCGACAGGAAGTAAAACGCCTAAAAGAGGAGGCCGACTCAAGGTCCTTGACCGAGCAAATTCAAGAAGGAAACTCAACTCAAGTTAAAAAGCTTGAGGAAGAGAATTCCTTCTTGAAAACTCAAGTCAAGGAGCCCAGAGTAGCCTTAGAACGGTTCACTTCGGGTTCCAAGGGTCTTGACATGATCCATGGAAAGCAGAAGTTCGTTCTTAACCGATCCGGACTCGGCTATCGAACTAAGTCGAGACAACGCGCATATTATTCTGTGTTGAACCAATCTAGAACCCAAGTCCAAGCATTGGCCCCCAAGCTGTGTTTAAGTAAACAAGTTGAACCAAATCAGTATTGGATCCCCAAGGACAAGATTCACATTTTGCCTAACCCTTATAGAGGCTATAGTCCAGGGGGAGCCAATATAAAGACCATATTTATAATTAGATAATTTTTCTTGTTGCTTGCTTGCTTGTTTATTTCCTTTTGCAATTTTAATTATCATGCTTAGACCTAGGATTGGTTAGATTAAGAACAAACGATTAAGTTGAGATTTGAACAACATAGTATTGGGTGGAGGTGAGATGATAGTACATTAGGGAATCCCTTCTAATAAGGTCATGTATATTCGATCCAAGACCCAAATTAGTTAGACCAAAATCTTTCAAGAAGTAACTTGAAGATGAATTTTCAATAAAAGGCTTTGTCAAGGAAAGGGTTGTTGCTCCAATAAGGCTACGACCAAAGAAGGCCTAGTGCCTCACCAAGACCTGGAAGCCAATTACTGAAAATCAAATTCACTTTACTACTTGTTAAATTTGAATCTAACATAAATTTTAATTAATCTTAGATTCAACACACTTTTTCAAAATAAACATAAACTTTATAAAATTTTCAAAATTAATTCAATGTCTTCAAAATTAACCATGCCTTTCAAAATTAAAATCATTATTTTGAAAACCTGTCTTACAAAACCCATAAGGTTAATGTGATTGATAACACTAGACTTGGTGAGACAGACTAGGTTGTGAAATTCAATTTTAAGCTATCCCTAACTCTAATTGGATTCAAATCAATAAATATTTTATGTGTAGGAACATAAAGATTTGGACCAATAGATGTTGGATAGTGGATGCTCCAGACACATGACTGGAGACAAATTGAAATTCACCAAAATCAAGTTCAAGAACCTAGGCTCAGTAGCATTTAGCAACAATGCTACACTCAAAGTCATTGGGTCAGGTAACATTGAACTCAAGTCTGATTTTGTAATTAAGAAAGTACTCTTGGTTGAAAATGTAACGACTCGGCCCGTCGACCCGACCCCTCGACCCCTTGGGCGGCCAAATTCCATTTTTGGCGGCCCAACAACCTGGCCTCTTTGGTCGTCGACCGTTGACCGTCAACCATCGATACTCACAAGAACTTTCCACCCTTAGTCAGTGGATTTTTGCCTTCCCTAGGATTCAAACTCTAGACCTCCAGGCTAAGTACTAATGTTTATGAATCCTGGTAGCCAAGTGAGTGCTCACTTGGCTACCAGGATTCATAAACTTTAGTACTTAGCCTGGAGATCTAGAGTTTGAATCCTGGGGAAGGCAAAAATCCACTGGCCAGGGGTGGGAAGTTCTTGTGAGTAACGATGGTCGACGGTCGACGACTGACGAGCCCAAACTATGTGTCACGAATGTGGGCTTCAAATTTAGAATTTATAAATGAAAGCTGGAAACCCTTTTACAATCAAAAATATGAAAATGTAATATAGGGGCCACAGGTCGTATTTTTCTCGGGGATAGTTGTCTAGTTTGATTCAAACTCGTGTTTATGTATCGTTTTTGTTTTGGGTTTCGAAATAAGTGATTGGGATTGGAATAAAATCAAAATTGAAATTGCAATGGAGAATTAAGAATAGGAAATGTGATTTAATAAACTAAACAAGGAAATTGGCACTTAAAAACTCAATAAATGGAAACTAAATCCAAATACTTACAAGGTTTTTGAATACTGATTTCTGATTTCAAACACAAATTGGAATGCTATGCAATGGAGTAAAAACAAGGAATGGAGTTTTCGAAAATTAGTGAGCTGAACTCAATTAAGAGCATGCGAGATTAGGACTCAACCACACAATTAAAACTCAACTAGCTAAATAGTTTTTTGGGAACCAACTATTGCCAATAAAATTCGGAAATGATTGACATGTAAACTTATTGACTCAAACACACTCACATGCCATAAATACAAGCTCAATTCAGATGCAAATGGAGCCAAATCAATTGGCACGCAAGGAGAATCCTTTGTGCCAAAAACTAGCTCCAATTCACTAAGTACGTAAACTTGAAGCCCAAACCTTAAAACTGTTTGGTTCGTTTAGGAAACAAAAGTTTTAGGATAGAACTAAGCAAGATTAAGGCAAGGAATCGAAACTGAGATCAGAAATAGAAAAGCCCTGAAATTAGAAACCAAATGCTGAAATTCAGATTGCAGAAATTAAAGTTAAGCTACAAATTTTCCTGTTTTCGCAATAGATTAAGGACTAAACTAGCTAGTGCAAAACAAATTAAAGAAACTAGTCTAGATGCAAGGAAACTTAGCTAGCAACTATTTAACAAACACTAGTCTAAAGGGGCTGAAAATGTGATACTCGGCAAGCAACTTGGCACGCAGGAAACAACTTGGCACGCAAGGATTAAAACTAAAGCATACTGAAATCTGTCTTAATCTATCACTAAACAAGTTCCTAGTTAACTTAACTCGAAGATTAAAATCCTAATTGAGCTCAAACAAATCAGAATTACAAACTAAGTTGCTGAAACTGGAAATTGCAGAAAAACAGGGCAGAATTCGAAATCTACAGCTAAACTGAAATTAAACTAAGAAAGTCTACTCCTCGATCCCTTCCAGAGCTCAGATACTCTTTGGTTGTCAAGCAAAGGAGAGCCTCGGACCCGCAAGCTCCGCAAATCATGGGGAAAAACTCATCAGCGATTGAAAACAGCTCAAACTGCCCATTTCTGAATTTCCTAAACGATTTCTTCCTTGCAGCTGTGTCTGCGTGCGTGAATGGGTGGATGATGGTCCAAGCTACTCAGGGAACTCCTCTGGATAGCTCGGATGGAAGGTGTTGAAGCACAGCTGATCTGACGGTACCAAACTGACAGAGCTGTAGAAACCTCTCACAAACTCTGTTCTTGGGCAATTTCGATCCGGAAACAATTCTGATGAACTCCCCAATGATCTAGCACACGAACTCAGTAAGGAAACGAGTGGTCGCGCCCACTGATTGAAGAAAACGCAAGGAAAAGTGAAGAACTCGATGAAGAGGGTGGCTGCGGCGAAGAACTCTGAAGACGCGACAAGGAAGGGCTGCGGAAATTTTCTGATTAAATAGGAAACAGTGGACGGCTCAGATTTGTTTGCTTCAATCCAACGGCTGATTTTCATCTGATCTGAGCCAAACTTTGATGATGGTGATCTGAGATCAGGATCTACCTCGTGGTAGCTCGGATCCTCCAGATATGCAACGGACGGTCCAGATCAACTCTATCTGTGATTGGACGCTCTAGAGCCCTCCAAGCTTGATCCAACGGCTGATTGAGCTCTGATTGTGGTGAAACCTTCAGATCTTGATCAGGGTGCTTGATCAACCCTAGCCCTAGCTCGGATGGCTTCAGATCATCCCGGATGGCTCAGATCTAGCCGCTTTCGAATCGAACGGCCCAGATTTAATCGTGATCTTGATAATCTGATCCGGGTCACTTCCGACTCGAGTTTGACCCAATATGCTCCAGGTCCAGGAACCTTTCATGCCTACAAAAATAAATCAAGAATTTAGTGGCCAATTAACTCAAATATGTGTAATTTTGCATTTAAGTCCAAAATATGAATAAGTTCTAAAACCTAGGGCAATTTCACAATTTTAGCAATAAAAACATAGATCAAACATGGATTTAAGCACTCAAATGATCAATAAGATGGAATCTATCAACTCCCCCACACTTAGCCTTGAGCGTCTCGCGAAAACAGTAAATTTGTATCCCCTAGATTTTCTTAAGCATAATTAGAAACAAATGAAAAGAAATTACCTAAGGTTGCCAATTCTCATAAATCTAAGCTCTATGGATTACTATCTTGTCCTTAAATCAACAACTTGGCCTTTTCATCTATCATGAGTCATTGAGATGAATTTAAATCTCTAGCCTTTCCAGGAAAATAGTGGTGGCTCTCTCCTTAAATTCTAAGTTGCTAATGGAAGTGGAGCTCACTCAAACACACATGCTTCTTGCACTACCATAGGCTTGCTTATTATCTAATCTCCACCATTAATCATGATTAGGATCAACATCTATAAAAACAAAGAAAAATATAGACAATGGTAAGGAATGAAAGAAAAGCTAAGGAAATGGAAACAGTGGTGAAGTGGAAGACTTGAGTGCTTGAGGATGTTTCCAATGTTTCTTGCTTCTCCATACAGTCCCCTAATGATCTCAAAAGTGTTGTGACTTCAAACTTAAATAGTTCCCTTGGATTTGGATGAAGAAACCTTCCTTGGTTCAATGTGCCAATTTCTTATCTATTTGCCAATATGTCTTCCTTCTTTTTCTGACTTTTGGTTTCTTTCCTTCTCCTTCTCTAATGAAATCAGAATGATGGTAGAACAATTTTTCAATTTGGATGAGAAAAGCTTCACTTGATTCAATGGTGCCGAAACTTCCAATTTGTGTGCCATCTTGTTCCTCTCTTCTTTCCTTCTTCTCCACTTTAAAACTTCTAATAACCATTTGTTCTTCCTAGATCTGAAATTGAATGTGCACCTTCAACTTCAGATTCATTCTACACTTAATATCATGATTCATAGCTCCTCAAAAGATTTGGGCATTTTCAGAATTTCTTCTCAGCTTTTGGTCAGATTATACAGCTGCAGTTCATCTTGTTTCTCTGCTGCATCCATTCCAGAACTGCTCAGAATTTATGCCATTGTCCCACTGCAATTCAGCTACATCATTTCAGAAGTTCTAAATCAATTCAGCTGCAATTCGGCTTCAAATGGAGGTCCAATTCCAGCCTCCGGCAGCAATTCCTAGCTCAGATTCAGCTCAGCTTCAATCTAACTTGCTTGTATCATTCAGCAGCTTTCAGCTTCAGATTTCGGGAACAAACATTGCAATGCATTTCAGACTCTTTCCTCAGCTTGATTCCAGAGATTTTACACTGCTTTCTAGCTTTGCGCAGAGTTTTCAGATAAGTTTTCAGCTAATTCTCAGCCTTGTGCAGCTTCGTTCAGCTTGCCAACCAAATTTCTTTTTTTTTTTGGATTTGAACTCTTAACCTCCATTTCCTTCTGATCAGCAGTGGCTGAGTTCAACAAATCTAGCCTAAACAATTGGCACAAACAGCTGCCATTGAAATTCAATTTAAAATCCAGCTCAAATCAGTCCACTACACTTCATTCCTAATCTACACAAAATTTTCCTTTCTTCCTTTGCTTTTGGCACAGCAGTTTCCAATTGCTTAATCTCCACCCAGCTTCAACTCTTCAATTTTTCAGCCTTCAGTTCCGTTAATATTCAGCTTGTCCTAATTGGCAAAAATTCAGCCACCTTGTTGTTGTTGTGCATGGACATTGCAATTCAATTCCTGTCAATACAACCCATCTCAATCCGGATTCACTAGGATTCTTTTCTTTAAGCTTCAGTTCTTTTGGTAGTAACCTTTCATTAGTTTCAATTCAAAACAGTTCAGCTTTTATCATTTATCTGCACACTGTTTTTGGCACAAACATTTCTGCATTGATGCAAATAATTCCAGCTTAAGTTCAACTGCAAATTCAGCTTGTTTACTCACAGAATTTAGGCTTTGTCTCAACTTGTTCACTTCAAATCTGACACTCTGATGTTGAATAGCTGCATTTCAGACTTTCTTGTAGCTGACGAAGATCTACTTCTCAATTTCCAGCAGCCATCCTTTTGCTTCAATTCAGATTTTTCAGCTCGAAAATTCTTATCAGAATTAGTTCCAATTCACATTGGCAATTCGGCACTGCATTACTGACTTCCTTCATCAGTTCCAATTCTGTTTGAGATTGATACCATTGTGCCGAAATTGCTTCATGGAGGAATGCAGAAATTTCAGCAGCTTTTCATGGGTTTTCAGCACTTGCAGCTTCAATTCAGATTGTAGCAAAATGTTACTGATCTTCATAGCAAAGTCCAGCTGCAGTCCACACGTTTTTTTTTTTTTTTTTAGCCTCAAATCTCACAGCTCTAATGGAGGTTTAGCAGGATTTACTTGGCACATTCTTCTTTTCTGCCCATAGCTGTATTTCCGGATTGTTTTTGCTGAAAGTCAAATTGTTCCCAGATGGTACAACTTCAGCACTCGGCAGCTCAGATTCATATTCCTTTCAGCTTCTTTTCAGCTTCCATGATACAAAATATATTCTCAGCTCTTGAAACTGATTTCTGCACAGATTCTGCTTTTGACTAAGATTGTCCAGCTGCAATTTCTGTCTAAGATCCATGATGTATTGCTGCTTTCTCCCTTCTGCCCAGCTGCAGATCCAAAACAATCAGCTTCAACTTCTCTGATTTCAGCAGCTATTCGGCTGCTGATTTCATCAGCTCTTCAATTCAGATGGTCTTCAACTTGTCTTAGCTCATGCTTCTCAAAAATTCTTTTCTTTTTTCTGTTTTGCTCTCCATTTCAACTTCATGGCAGATTCATTGCAAAAACTTTGAATTCTCCAAATGAATACATCATATGGTAATGGAAAGTTGAATGCTTCACTAGGTAAGTTGATACATTGCCATATTTTTTTCTTTGATTTCATTACACTGATTTTTCTTGGCTTGCCATTTAAGTCTTCAAAATATGATAAGGAAACTCAATTTCCAATTGCTTCCATCTCTCTAACTCATTCTTGGTACAAAACATCACTCACTTGGCACATGAAAATTTTTTTTTCCGATTTGAAATGCATCCTTGATAAAAATTGTTTCCAAATCACCAATCACTCCCCCACACTTAAATCTTTGTCCGTCTCGGGCAAAATAGCATCATGAAAACATCCCAAGCAAACAAATCCATGGAAAATTTTTTTTTGGGGTTAGAATTAGGAATAAGGAGAGACAATTCAAGAAGAGTACGTATCAAGTATGATCATGAAAAAATGGAAACAATAGGATTAGTCTTCGTAAATGTGATCCAATCAACGAAATATGGTTTGAAAAGAACCTAAGCAAGTTCTAGAGTGTAATAACATGTGTGTATCACAAAATAAGGCTAATCTCACTAGGTAAAAATAATCCATCTCAAATTCTCAATTAAGAATCCAAAGCAAAATCGTACTCAAGCATCCAAGATTTCATTCATGAACTAAATTCTAAGTCTTGACAACCAAATTTAATTTATTTTCAAAAGACTCTAACATGACATGAAGCAAATCTAGAGGGATGCATTTATTTGTACTCATGTAAGGAAAAGTGCTAAAAGCATAAGAAATGATATTTACAATGATTCTATTTATTCATGTCATGTATCTTAAGCATTTATTTCCTAGAACCATGAAAATGTACTAAGTGAGAAGACATGGTATTTACACTGAAGAATTTATTTGAAACTTAAAAGTATTTACTTGAGAAGATTTCTTGCTCACGCAAGCTTGAAGTTATTCTTGCAAAAAGAAAGGTAATGGTATATACAAAGAAAAAAAATGAATGCAAGATTTAGTGAACTCCCCTTTCAAGTTGGGTAGATAGCGTCCTCAATGTACACATCCTCCACCTCTAGCTCCTTTAGTTCTTCAAGATACCTCTTGAGCCGGTGGCCATTAACTTTCCACACCAATCCATTAGCTTCGTCCCTAATTTCAAAAACTCCATAGGGAAAAATATTAGTTATAATGAATGGACCTTCCCACCTTGATCTCAACATACCTCTTATCAATTTCAATCTTGACTTGTATAATAGCACTTTGTCACCAATTTGAAATTCTTTGTTCACAATGTGCTTGTCATGAAAGTTCTTAGTCTTTTCCTTGTAGATCCTTGAATTCTCAAATGCTTCCAACCGGATTTCTTCAAGCTCTTGAAGTTGCAACTTCCTTTCTTCTCCCACTTTAGTAGCATCAAAATTGCAAGCTTTAACTGCCCAGTATGCTTTATGCTCAATCTCTACAGGTAAGTGGCATGATTTCCCATACACAAGTCTATAAGGTGACATTCCAATGGGTGTCTTGTAAGCGGTGCGATATGCCCATAATGCATCCTCAAGCCTTTTACTCCAATCCTTCCTATGAGGTCCCACAGTTTTTTCCAATATGGATTTGACTTCTCTATTCGACACCTCGGCTTGTCCATTTGTTTGGGGGTGATAAGCAGTAGAAACTTTATGTAATACCCCGTACTTATTAAGAAGAGCCTTCATGTGCTTATTGCAAAAGTGGGATCCTTGGTCACTTATGATAGCTCTTGGAATACCAAACCTGCAAAAAATGCTTGACCTGACAAAACTAACAACCACAGATGAATCATCAGTCCTGGTGGGAATGGCCTCCACCCATTTTGAAACATAATCAACAGCTAAAAGAATGTACAAGAATCCAAAAGAAGCAGGAAATGGTCCCATAAAATCTATACCCCACACATCAAATATTTCACAAAATAAAATAGCTTGTTGAGGCATTTCATTTCTAGCACTTATGTTTCCTGTTCTTTGACATCTATCACAACATGTACAAAACCTATATGAATCTCTAAACAGGGTGGGCCAGTACAATCCACATTCTAATATTTTTCTAGCAGTCCTTTGTGGTCCAAAATGCCCACCACATGCTGAAGAATGGCAAAAAGTGAGTACAGAATGAAACTCATGATTTGGTACACATCTCCTAATGATTTGATCACTACAAAATTTCCACAAGTAAGGATCATCCCACACATAATATTTTGCATCACTTTTAAATTTATCCTTTTGAGCTTTCGAAAAGTGTGTAGGAAAAACATGAGCTACAAGAAAATTCACTAAGTCTGCATACCAAGGTGACTCACCATGCAGCTGTAAAAGCTGCTCATCTCTGAAATCATCATCTATGGCCGTGGGATCTCCATCTCCCTCCAATCTGTTCAAATGGTCCGCTACTAAATTTTCCTTGCCACTCCTGTCTCGTATCTCCAAGTCAAACTCCTGTAGTAGTAGCATCCATCTAATAAGCCTTGGCTTCGCATCTGGTTTCTTCAGGAGGTACTTCAATGCTGCATGATCAGAAAACACAACAACATGAGAACACAATAAATATGATCTGAATCTATCTAAAGCAAAAACAATGGAAAGAAGCTCCTTTTCAGTCGTGGTGTAGTTGGCTTGGGCGGCATCTAGGGTTTTGGAGGCATAGGAAATGACATGTGGTGCTCCATCTACCCTCTGTGCTAATACAGCTCCCACTGCAAAATTAGAAGCATCACACATTAATTCAAAAGGTAAAGACCAGTCAGGTGATGTAATAATAGGAGCTGAGGTAAGAGCCTCCCTGAGTCTATGAAAAGCTTCTTTGCATTTTTCATCGAAGTGAAACTCAACATCCTTCTGCAGAAGTCGTGTCAAGGGCCGAGCAATCAAGCTAAAGTCTCTAATAAATCTGCGGTAAAATCCTGCATGTCCAAGAAAAGCTCGAATATCCCGTACGCATACGGGGTAAGATAAAGAAGAAATAACATTGATTTTAGCAGGATCTACCTCAATACCTTTCTGAGAGACTATGTGTCCAAGAACTATCCCATGCTCTACCATGAAGTGGCATTTCTCAAAATTAAGAACAAGGTTAGTTTCAATACAGCGATGTAAAACCCTAGACAAGTTATTCAAACATGAATCAAAAGACGTGCCATAAACTGAAAAATCATCCATAAATACCTCCATGCAGTCCTCTAGCAACTCACCGAATATACTCACCATACATCTCTGAAAAGTACCGGGTGCGTTGCAGAGTCCGAAGGGCATACGTCTATAGGCAAAGGTGCCAAAGGGACAAGTGAAGGTGGTCTTCTCCTGGTCCTCTAGATCTATGCAAATCTGAAAATAGCCTGAAAATCCGTCCAAGAAACAGTAGTGTGACTTCCCTGCCAGTCTCTCAAGCATCTGATCAATGAAGGGTAGAGGGAAGTGATCTTTCCTTGTGACCTTGTTGAGTTTCCTGTAATCAATGCAGACTCTCCAGGAATTCTTGACTCTGGTGGGTACTAATTCATTACTTTCATCTGCCACCACGGTCACTCCAGATTTCTTAGGCACCACATGAATAGGGCTAACCCACTGACTGTCAGAAATAGGGTAAATAATACCTGCCTGTAGAAGTCTAGTCACCTCTTTCTTTACTACATCCAAAATAAGTGGGTTGAGCCTCCTTTGTGGTTGCCTCACAGGTTTGACATTTTCCTCTAAAAAGATCCTGTGCATGCAGATAGCTAGGCTGATACCTGGTATATCTGATAGTGTCCACCCAATTGCCTTCTTGTAGTGCCTCAGGACTTGCAATAATTTCTCTTCTTGTTCTGACTCCAAATGCTATGCAATAATAACAGGAAAAGTCTGCTCCTCTCCTAGGTACGCATACTTCAAGTGACCTGGTAATGGCTTCAATTCACTCTGGTCCTCTTCAGTAGAAATAAGTGGTCCCTGGGGCTTAGTGCAATCCCCTACACTCTGAATATCAGTAAAAATAGGTGATCCTTGGGGCTCTGTGCAATCCCCTACACCTAGAAAAATGTCTTCTGTAAAATCCTCAGTATCAGCAGTCAGTATTCTCTCAGCCTCCTCTGAATCTATAGCTCCTCCAGAAAAATCATCTAGAAATCCCTCAGTCTCCAACTCAGTCTACGCCAGCTCCTCTAAAATATCCATGCTCATGATTGAGTGATCCTCTCTCGGATGCTTCATAGTATCGAAAAGGCTGAACTGTACCACCGTGTCTCCAATTTCCATAGAAAGTGTCCCGGCATGTACATCAATCTTCGTTCTGGCCGTCTTCAGAAAAGGCCTGCCTAAGATCAGTGGAGAACGGTGTGCCAAGTAATCTCCCTCCATATCCAAAATATAAAAATCAGCAGGAAATATAAGCTCCTTTACCTTCACCAAGACATCTTCAATCATACCTGCTGGGTGGGTCTGACTCCTATCTGCTAGCTGTATCACCACTCCAGTGGGCTGTAAAGGGCCTATGCCAAGCATCTGAAAAACTGACTTGGGCATCACATTTATTGAAGCTCCTAGATCTAACATGGCGTCGTGGAAAATGGTGCTCCCTATCTCACAAGAAACAGTGAATACCCCCGGATCTTCACACTTCTGAGGAATAGTGTGGATAAGTGCTGAGATGTTCTTCCCAAAGCTGACCAATTCATTTTCCTTGAGTTTCTTTTTATGAATACAAAGATCCTTCAAAAACTTAGCATACTTGGGAATCTGCTTGATCATGGTCAACAAAGGTACATTGATCTCCACCTTGCTAAATAGCTCCACTAACTCATTGAATTCCTTGGCTTTCTCTTCCTCCATTTGCTTTTTGGCATGTGTTCTCTACTGTGGAAAGGGTAAAGGAACCCTAGAGTCATCAACTTTGGCCGAAAATTGAGCTGCTGAATTCTGCTGTGCTGTCCCCTGCGTAGCAGCTGCTGTCCCATGCGTCTCGGCATCAATTTCTTCTCCGTTTTCCACCAAATTTGGAGGGTTGCTTGAGGATTGAGTTGGGAACGGGCTAGGGTCGGAATCAGCTGAATTTGAACTCATTTCACTGCTGTTTGTGGCCGGATTTGGAGTTGCTGTCCGGCTGCCTGAAAATTCTGCTCTTGGACTCTTCGGTGATGTTGTAACCTTCCCACTTCTCAAAGTTATAGCGCTCACATTCCCTTTGGGATTAGGAACTGTTTGGGAAGGTAGTTGGCTTGATCCTTGAGCTTGATTTTGGTTAATTCCACTAGCCAATTGCCCTATTTGCCTCTCAACGCTTTGATTGTGTTGTTGTTGTTGTTGTTGCCAAGCTTGTTGTTGTTGTTGTGTTTGGACAACTTGTTGTAGCATCTCCATCACTTGTTGATGCTGCAAATCTCCTCCACTTGAGCTCCCATACCCTCCTTGGTTAATATAGCTTCTTGTCTGACCTTGATAGGATGAGGAAGAAGGCTGAAACTTTGATTGGTGATTTTGTTGAAAACTTGAATTTTGGGGCTGGTAAGAGGATTGGTTGGGCTGTTGATAGGGCTGATTAAATTGTTGAGATGCTTGGAATCCTTGCTGTGAGTTGAAGGGTTGAAAATTCTGATTTAGAGGTGGAAAATTGGGCAGTGAGGGTTGAAAATTCAGGTTTTGAAACTCTTGACCGTAGGGCTGAAAATTCTGGTTCATGGGCTGTGATTGCTGAAAATTTTGTTGATTTGGAGCTTGGAAAGCTGGGAATGATTGGAAGCCTTGCTGCCCTTGATAAGGTTGCTGGAATTGAGGTTCAAATGCCTGGAATTGTTGCTGAAAATGTTGAGAGGTAGGCTGAAATGAAGGCTGAAAACTTGGGCGTGTTTGCTGAAAAGTTTGTTGGGTGTTCTGAGTTTGTTGGGGCTGCTGGAAACTTGGTTGAGGCTACTGTGAGGACTGACTTTGAGGCTCTTGTTGGCAGAAAGCGTTCCCATACCTCAAGTTAGGATGATTCCTCCAACCGGGGTTATAAGTGGAGGAATATGGATTGTTTCTAGCTGGCAATTGTCCTCTCACTAATGCAGCTATTGTCTCGTCCTGTTGGAGATTGGGGCATGAGTCTGAAGTGTGCTCTAGACTAGAGCAAATGCCACACACACTTATCACTTGACTAGAAGGTGGAGGTGTTGTAGGAGTAGCACTAAGTCTGTCCATTTTTAATTCCATTTGCTTAAAAGCTGAGGCAAGCTCCATCAATGCATTCTTAACCTCCTTGTTATCAGTGGGAACTGCCTGAACTTCACCCACTCCTCTGGTGCTCAAGGCTCTGCCTCCAAATTGTTGGGAATTCTCAGCCATGTTAGAAATTAACTCCCTAGCTTGCATTGGTGACTTGTTCACTAAGGCTCCTCCAGCTGCAGCATCAATCAGGACTCTATCCGTCTGCAGCAGCCCTTCATAAAAGTATTGAATCAATAATTGCTCACTGATTTGATGTTGGGGGCAACTTGAGCACAACTTGTTAAATCTTTCCCAATAATCATATAGTGTCTCGCCCACCACTTGCTGAATCCCACAGATACTTTTTCTGATTATAGCTGTGCGGGAAGCTGGGAAATACTTCTCCAAAAATGCCTTCTTCATGGCGATCCAACTGGACACATGTCCTGTAGGCAGGTAATAGAACCAGTCTTTGGCTGCTCCTGTCAATGTGAAGGGGAAAGCTCTCAGCTTGATGTCTTCTTCAGAAATGCCCTGAGGCTTCATAGTAGAGCACACCACATGAAATTCGTGCAAGTGTCTGTTTGGATCCTCCCCAGATAAACCCTGAAATTTTGGCAACAAATTAATAAGCCCAGATCTTAACTCAAAACTTTCTCCCAGCTCTGGATATGCTATGCTGGAGTACTGAAATGCAGCGTCAGGTGCTGCAAGCTCCTTCATGGTTCTCTGGTGGTCTGCCATGTCAATGCCTGAGTGAGTGCTGATAGTCTGTAGTGGAGGGATATCTGTAGTCTCAGAAAGAATGGCCTGACTCCTCCTGACTCTGAAAGTCCTCTCAATCTCAGGATCGAAATCTTCTAATTCAGCACCTAGAGACCTGGTCATAAAAACAGAACAAATCGCAGTAAAAGTAGATAAACAAGTAAACAGATAAAATCAACTCCAAAGATATGAAAATAAGCACAAAAATAAGTCAAGAATGATGTGCAATAAGTGTACAAGATAAAATCAAACAAGTCAACTAACAGGTCCCCGGCAACGGCGCCAAAAATTTGACGAGCCCAAACTATGTGTCACGAATGTGGGCTTCAAATTTAGAATTTATAAATGAAAGCTGGAAACCCTTTTACAATCAAAAATATGAAAATGTAATATAGGGGCCACAGGTCGTATTTTTCTCGGGGATAGTTGTCTAGTTTGATTCAAACTCGTGTTTATGTATCGTTTTTGTTTTGGGTTTCGAAATAAGTGATTGGGATTGGAATAAAATCAAAATTGAAATTGCAATGGAGAATTAAGAATAGGAAATGTGATTTAATAAACTAAACAAGGAAATTGGCACTTAAAAACTCAATAAATGGAAACTAAATCCAAATACTTACAAGGTTTTTGAATACTGATTTCTGATTTCAAACACAAATTGGAATGCTATGCAATGGAGTAAAAACAAGGAATGGAGTTTTCGAAAATTAGTGAGCTGAACTCAATTAAGAGCATGCGAGATTAGGACTCAACCACACAATTAAAACTCAACTAGCTAAATAGTTTTTTGGGAACCAACTATTGCCAATAAAATTCGAAAATGATTGACATGTAAACTTATTGACTCAAACACACTCACATGCCATAAATACAAGCTCAATTCAGATGCAAATGGAGCCAAATCAATTGGCACGCAAGGAGAATCCTTTGTGCCAAAAACTAGCTCCAATTCACTAAGTACGTAAACTTGAAGCCCAAACCTTAAAACTGTTTGGTTCGTTTAGGAAACAAAAGTTTTAGGATAGAACTAAGCAAGATTAAGGCAAGGAATCGAAACTGAGATCAGAAATAGAAAAGCCCTGAAATTAGAAACCAAATGCTGAAATTCAGATTGCAGAAATTAAAGTTAAGCTACAAATTTTCCTGTTTTCGCAATAGATTAAGGACTAAACTAGCTAGTGCAAAACAAATTAAAGAAACTAGTCTAGATGCAAGGAAACTTAGCTAGCAACTATTTAACAAACACTAGTCTAAAGGGGCTGAAAATGTGATACTCGGCAAGCAACTTGGCACGCAGGAAACAACTTGGCACGCAAGGATTAAAACTAAAGCATACTGAAATCTGTCTTAATCTATCACTAAACAAGTTCCTAGTTAACTTAACTCGAAGATTAAAATCCTAATTGAGCTCAAACAAATCAGAATTACAAACTAAGTTGCTGAAACTGGAAATTGCAGAAAAACAGGGCAGAATTCGAAATCTACAGCTAAACTGAAATTAAACTAAGAAAGTCTACTCCTCGATCCCTTCCAGAGCTCAGATACTCTTTGGTTGTCAAGCAAAGGAGAGCCTCGGACCCGCAAGCTCCGCAAATCATGGGGAAAAACTCATCAGCGATTGAAAACAGCTCAAACTGCCCATTTCTGAATTTCCTAAACGATTTCTTCCTTGCAGCTGTGTCTGCGTGCGTGAATGGGTGGATGATGGTCCAAGCTACTCAGGGAACTCCTCTGGATAGCTCGGATGGAAGGTGTTGAAGCACAGCTGATCCGACGGTACCAAACTGACAGAGCTGTAGAAACCTCTCACAAACTCTGTTCTTGGGCAATTTCGATCCGGAAACAATTCTGATGAACTCCCCAATGATCTAGCACACGAACTCAGTAAGGAAACGAGTGGTCGCGCCCACTGATTGAAGAAAACGCAAGGAAAAGTGAAGAACTCGATGAAGAGGGTGGCTGCGGCGAAGAACTCTGAAGACGCGACAAGGAAGGGCTGCGGAAATTTTCTGATTAAATAGGAAACAGTGGACGGCTCAGATTTGTTTGCTTCAATCCAACGGCTGATTTTCATCTGATCTGAGCCAAACTTTGATGATGGTGATCTGAGGTCAGGATCTACCTCGTGGTAGCTCGGATCCTCCAGATATGCAACGGACGGTCCAGATCAACTCTATCTGTGATTGGACGCTCTAGAGCCCTCCAAGCTTGATCCAACGGCTGATTGAGCTCTGATTGTGGTGAAACCTTCAGATCTTGATCAGGGTGCTTGATCAACCCTAGCCCTAGCTCGGATGGCTTCAGATCATCCCGGATGGCTCAGATCTAGCCGCTTTCGAATCGAACGACCCAGATTTAATCGTGATCTTGATAATCTGATCCGGGTCACTTCCGACTCGAGTTTGACCCAATATGCTCTAGGTCCAGGAACCTTTCATGCCTACAAAAATAAATCAAGAATTTAGTGGCCAATTAACTCAAATATGTGTAATTTTGCATTTAAGTCCAAAATATGAATAAGTTCTAAAACCTAGGGCAATTTCACAATTTTAGCAATAAAAACATAGATCAAACATGGATTTAAGCACTCAAATGATCAATAAGATGGAATCTATCAACGTCCAAAGGGGCCAGGTTGTTGGGCTGCCAAAAATGGAATTTGACTGCCCAAGGGGCCGAGAGGTCGGGTCGACGGGCCTTATCGTTACAATCAAATGGCGCCTTTTTATTGTAATGACCCGACCCATTTGGCGGCCCATTTGGCGACCCCCTTATTTTTCTATGGGTCGTCGACCGTCGACCGTGTCGTTACCTTACTAGGTCTTCCCACCGCTGGCCAGTGGATTTTTGCCTTCCCCAGGATTCGACAATCTCAATCCACCTCTCAACAACAACGAGAAAGTCCATGGTGATATCAACCTTATCATCCCGTGAACTAATAGGTCCACGATGGGGGTATAATAACCGACAACTAGTGGACATCTCTGACCACCCAGTTAATGTCCAATATCTCACCAAAAGATAAGGATACAGCTAACTCCACATCCTCCGCACCCTAGCTGGTCGTATATCCTGATGCACCATCAAGATTATCCAACCATATACACCCAATCTATGAGTCAGAATCCCTCATAGACTAGCGTAGCAACTAGCGAGTCACACCGACCGTCGACTCGTAATCCAGTACAGTCCAATTCCTCCACTCCATGGTCAAAACCCGAAAAGGTCCTACTCCATAATAAGGAGATAGAGGCATATTATCTCTCAGGAGTATCTCAACATACTCATGAAGCAATTCTTTTATTTCCCCATAGGTCGTCCTCGATATCATCTAACCAGAGGTGACCTAATCTTGTAAGTGATTTGCCTCCACGCAAATCATAAGTTCGTAGATACCTTCTTGGTTATTCAGGCCAAGTACAAGCGGTAACCCATAAGTCTTAAACAACTAGCTCAACACTTTTATGTATTAGCTCAAATCACCCATCAACATGTACTTTCCAGGTCAACAACAAAGTACAAGTGATCCATGGTCAAAGCCCCTAAAGAACAGAATGTATTAATCCTTTACTAAGCATAATAATATGTAGCTAATGCTACCCTACTTCATCAATGCAGATCATGTACTCAGGACATGACATCTAGATTATCTATCCAGATATACATAACAAAAAAAAACTTCAGTTCCATGAGTTAAAGTGAATTGATCCAATATTGATTGAGTCAATTACAGTAGGCAATCCTAGTCCTTACTCAGCTGATAGTAGCTAGTACAAGTACTATGAATAGTAAGATCTAGAAAAATAAAAAATCCTTTACCTCCAATATCTTGTTGCAGGTTCAACACTCATCTTCCAACCCATATGTCGGTATCACACAAGAACCAACATTCTCCGCATTTAGACAAGTCTGCAACAAGCCAATTAATCACCTTCATAGTCAATCCTGACCATGATTACTATAAACTGATTGACTTTAAGTCATCAGACTTAACCAAGTTAAAAAGGTACTTACTAGACGGGTACAGGAATAGTAACATGATCCAATAACATGAGAGAATTCCTAACCATACCTTATTATACATGAATAGTAACAGTATCAGATGACATGAGAGAATTTTTAACCATACCTAAATATAGAAATAGTAACATGATCCAATAACATAATAGAATTCTTACTCATACGTAAATACAGGAATAGTAATATGATCCAATAACATGAGAGAATTCCTAGCCATACTTAAATATAGGAATAGTAACATGATCCAATAATATAGGAGAATTCCTAATCCTACCTAACTAGGATAAGGAGTATAAGAGATCAGAAGAAATACCTGTCGCCTGAAGAAGTCCCATCGCACCAAGTGCCAAACAACCACATCGAGAAAACTACTCCGAACAAATCCGACAAAACTCGTAAAACAAGTAGGCATCGCAAACCTACGCTCTGATACCAAAAATAATTGATATCAGATAGACACCGTAAATCCATAAGTCCTTAAGGTATCCGACAACCTCGCTCTGATACCAAAAATAAATTGTCACGCCCCGAGACCTAGGAGCCGCTGATCCAATAGAAAATCGGGCAGCACCTTCCCTGTCTGGCGGACAATTTACACATACAAACAACATATATAACATCACCACGCAATTTAAATGGGCCTTAGGCCTCAAATCCAAACAGAATAACAATATATATGACAATATAATCATAAATCCAAAGCACGAACTTACCTGAGCTGCCAGGGGGTAGGAATGCAGCAAAAACCACACACACAGTCCAACATAGGACTCAAAAGTACAATCCCATAGAGAAAATCATAAACTACAAGTCCACGATAATCCAATGCAACAAAATGAAGTGTAATATGATCCTAAAATAGAAAATAGAAGATAAAACCAAATCGGGTGTCATCACAAGCTTGAGACTGGCGACTCAGACCCTCCTGGCAGATATCAACCTGAAATCAAAAAGTATGACAATGGTGTGAGTCCAAATAAACTCAGCGGATATGCAAATAGATATGCATAGTAAGTTATACTAACAATAAGAGTCTACGCCGATACAGTCTCATATGAACAATAGAAAAGGGTATACACTGAAGATACTGATTGAAAGTACATACCAAAATACATCTATCCTGCAGAGGGGTGAAATAAATCCCTATGGAACAAGTATAACACATAATCCAAGGTAAACAAGTCTCCAGTATATGCATGTCAATCAAGTGCAGAAATCAAATGCAGCAAACAATGCACGATGGAAAATATGCACATGGTGCAATGATATGTGTCACCCATGACACCAGTCAGATCATCGTCCACCTGTCATAAATTGACGTCCGAGTGGGTAGAGCTATGACAACTATACGCACCATGCTATCACTGCTCCTGAGTGACCGAGTGGACAGGATGCTGGCGGAGGATACCCTCCTACCCCAAGCAATGGGGGAGTTTCGCTCTCATCTTCTCGTGTCTCAGGACGAGAAGGGATCCCTGGCTGCTACCATGCCTAGAACCACCCTCCAAATAGTGGTCGTGCGGAGCAATACAGGGCAAATGCACACACTCTATGGTAGCCACTACCCCTGAGTGGATGTGTGTGCATATCCTCATGTAACTGGAGATGGGCTCAGACTACATAGGAGCCGATGATCGTCAGCATGCAACAATGTAAGGATGGTGCATGACCCAAACACATACAACACCCACCAAGTCCTCATCTAACATCTCAGTGTGCTAGGTATGGGTCTGAATCCTATATCATGGGATACAAGTAACCTACTCGGTATACTGAAAAAGTAACCAGTGATCCATCAATGTCAAAATGCAAGAGGGCATATCACTACATCTATGCACGTATATACACATGACAACTATAGAGACTGTATAAAACTATAGGGAGGTAATCTCAAGAATAAGAACAGATATCAAGTAGCGATATACTAAGGCAGATATAATGTATAAACTTACTGTTATCTATAATAAACCATGCATAACAATATGACAATATCAAAAGAGATAAGGCAGAGGTACCCGCCTCAAAAGAGATTCTAGTATCAGGAAGAACCTCCCATCCGATAATCAACAATGCTAAATCCAATCAATGCCCTGTATCAAAGGCATAATGTTTAGTTGCAATAATACATAATTTATAGTTAAACAAGTTATCTTAATTTATTAGGATCGCCCTAATTATCCCGTTTCATTTAATTAATCCTAATTAAATGAGTAGTCATAACTATCCCAAGTTACCTAGATTAGTTTCATGTTAGGTTTTCGAAACCCGAATCAATCAAGTTTAGGTTAGTAGGTTTAATCTCAAATTAAACCTAATCCGTAGTTCAACCAATAGCTCAAACAACCTCTAATTCCATCCAACAAGGGCCCCTATAAAACAAATGTCTCTCAAACGCTCACGGTGATGATCACGAGGAGGAGAACAACCCTATAATCGAATCCAAATCCATAATATCATAATCATAGTTCACAACATCCAATTTGATTCCACCACATTGATACAAAGTAGCCCTCGGCCAAGCACCAAGATACAAGACCAAGCCACCGTTTAACCCATAATCAAAACCACATCAATAGCTACTATCACTGATCTACTCAATTTATGCTTGATTCTGCACAAGTTAGAGAACAAATCCACAATCAACATGGCTAACCCAAAATGGCTTATCAACTAAACTTTAATTTCTTAACCAAGGCTTTAATCCAGATATACACTATGAATCAACCAAACACTTCTTATTGAAATGAATACTAGCATAATCCTTGTGATAAACATCAATCTCAATTATAGCACAGAGTTCAAATTTCCTCTTCTTCTATCCATCAACTTCGTCTATACTCTAACCAGTTTTAGAGATTATCCATAATTAAGCAACAAGAATGAACTACCCTAATTAAACCTTAGCTAATCGATCCACAACAGATTTGTTCAAGATCAATATCAACAAATCAACACTTACCTGAGCGCAATCACCCAACAAGCTCCCTCTTCTTTGTTCTGATCTAATGAGCTCAGAGATTGCAAGACGAAAATGCCAACGAAATTCCCTCGTCTCCAATGACTCCCATTAAACCCCGGATCTGCCCTTGCCGAGCTAGGGTAAATCTTCGTGTGAAGAGAGGTGACCCCTAGGATGGATCAGCAGCTAGGGCTTGGATCCAGATAAAGGTGGCAGCGACGGTCCAGGAGCAGAAGCGACAACCTGCGCTTGCGACACTCCGGAGATGCGAGAGGGTGGCGATCGGTGATGGATCGGTAGAAGATGAAGAGAGGAGGGATCCCGAGAGAAGGAACACAGCGCCGGCGACCCACGTGAGGGTGGCGATGGAGGTGAGATCGGGAGCAATGATCGGCGATGAGGAGGGAGAGGGAAATGACGGCGAAGAGGGTCGGCGAGGCTCGAGCGGAAATGAAGAGGAGGCTTTCGGCCGATTAACCTAGGTTTAGTCCCTATATATATACCTCCAATTAATCGGATTACCTAATTATATTCTATTATTTATACAATTTATCCTCATAAATTCCACCAAGGATCCAGAAAAATTTCTAAAAATTTTCCTTCATATTCTACAAAGATATTTCTTGATTTAAACTTTAGAATTACTTACACGATTTTACAGAAAATTTTAAATTCAATTTGCTTAGTATAAGTCAACTATATGATATTGGCTATGTAGTTACATTCACCAACTCTGACTGCCTGATTAGAAACCTCCAAGACTCAGAAGTCATGCTTAAGGGTACTAGTAAAAACAACGTTTATACTATTAATTTACCTTTAGTACCAAAATGCTTCTTGACTCAATTAGAAGAATCCAACCTCTGGCATAGGAGATTATGTCACACTCATGTTAAACTAATTTCCAAAATTACCCAACATGGTTTAATTAAAGGTGTACCAAAAATTAAGAATTTTGAAAACACAATCTGTAACTCATGTAACCAAGGCAAGCAAACTAAGTCAAACCACAAATCAATTCAATCAGACTTAACCCAAACCACACTTGAGCTCCTGCACCTTGACCTATTTGATTCACATGGAGCCAAGTCACTAAGCGGGAATCGATACTGCTTAGTAATTATCGATGATTACTCTAGATTTACCTGGGTTAGGTTCCTAAAAACTAAGGATGAAACCTTGAACTTATTTATTGACTTATGTAAAATGATTGAAAACCAAAATGATACTAAAATCAAAAGACTTAGAAGTGATCACGGGGGAGAATTTGAAAATCAACGGTTTGAGAAATTTTGCAAAATAAATGGGTATATGCATGAGTTTTCCTGTCCTAGAACCCCCCAACAAAATGGGATAGTGGAAAGGAAAAATAGAACCCTTCAGGAAGCCACTAGAACCATGTTAAATGAATTTAAATTAGCTAATCAATTTTGGGCAGAAGTGGTAAGTACGACATGCTACATCCAAAACAGGGTTCTAATTAACAAAAGGCATAATAAAACCCCTTATGAACTATATAATCATAGATTGCCTAACCTACACTACCTAAGAGTCTTTGGGTGCAAAGTCCATATCTTGAACACTAAGGACTACCTAGGTAAGTTTCAATCCAAGTCAACCCTAGGGATCTTCTTAGGATATTCAACAACTAGTAGAACTATAGGGTTTACAATAAACAATCTCATAAAATTGAAGAAACTACTAACTTAATTTTTGATGAGGAAATTGAACCAAAAACTGATAATCAAAAATTGAACCAATCATATATTGATCAGGAAGATAATGAACCAACAATTGAACCATCAATTGAACCATTGATTGAACCTCTAAATGAACTAACTCTTGAACCAACTACTGAGGTCTCAACTGAACCTATAACTGAACCAACCTAAGTAGTTGAACCAAACACTGAACCAAACCATCCAGCCGGACCTGAGGTTGAACCTAGTACTAGAAGAACCAAGAAATCCAGACTCAGTCACCCTTCAGATCAAATTATGGGTGATCCAACCTTAGGAGTCAAAACTAGGTCTTCCTATAAAAATCTTAGTCAAATAGTGTTAATTTTAAAAATTGATCCTAAGACTATAAAGGAAGCTCTACCTGACCTTGATTGGATCATAGCTATGCAAGAGGAGTTATCCCAATTTGAAAGAACCCATGTTTGGGAACTAATACCTAAACCTGAGGGTAAATCTGTTATAGATACTAAGTGGGTGTTCAGAAATAAATTAAATGATCAAGGGGAAATAGTTAGAAATAAAGCCCGCTTAGTAGCTAAATGGTTTAGTCAGGTCGAAGGGTTAGACTATGATGAAACCTATGCCCCAGTAGCCAAACTTGAGTCAATTAGAATGTTATTAGCCTTTGTATCCCATAGAGGGTTCAAACTATACCAAATGGATGTTAAGTCTGCCTTTTTAAATTAGTTTATCAAAGAAGAAGTTTATGTAGAACAACCCCCAGGATTTGAGGACCTAGAAAAACCTGAGTATGCCTTTAAACATAGAAAAACACTGTATGGGTTGAAACAAGCACCTAGGGCATGGTATGAATGCTTATCAACTTATCTAATTTCTAAGAAATTTAACCAAGGTCAAATTGACTCCACCCTCTTTGTTAAAATCTTAGAAAATGATATTTTTATTGCCTAAATTTATGTCGATGATATAATTTTTGGATCCACCAATTCTAACTTTCTAAAAGAATTTGTAAAAATAATGGAAAGTGAATTCGAAATGAGCTTGGTAGGTGAGCTCAACTTTTTCTTAGGATTACAAATTAAACAGACTAGAGATGGTAATTATGCTCACCAATCTAAGTATGCTAAAGAGTTAATAAAGAAATTTAAAATGGATAACTCCAAAAGCATACGTACCTCTATGACCATAAATGTCAAAATTGATAGTGACCCTGAAGGTATGCCTGTTGATCTTAAACTATACCGAAGTATGATTTGTAGTCTACTTTACTTAACAGCTAGCAGACCTGATATCCTATTTTTTGTAGGAATGTGTGCTAGGTACCAAACATGTGCTAAGGAATCCCACTTAGCAGCCCTAAAATGAGTACTTAGGTACATTAAGGGTACCTAAATGTAGGGATTTGGTATCCTAGGACTTCCACTTTTGAATTGTCAGAATATTCTGACTCTGACTATGCTGGGCGCAAATTAGATAGAAAAAGTACAAGTGAAAGTTGCCAACTATTAGGACATAGCCTAGTCACTTGGTGTAGTAGAAAGCAACACTGCGTAGCACTGCCCACAACAGAAGCAGAATATATTGCCCTAGGATAATGTGTAGCACAACTTTTGTGGATGATGCACACTCTTAAGGACTTCCAGCTTGACTACACCCAAACCTAAGTCTATATTGATAACATTAGTTCAATCAACTTGACTAAAAACCCATTCCAATATTCCCGAACAAAACATATAGAAGTAAAACATCATTTTGTAAGGGATCATGTAGTCAGGGGTGAAATAGTACTCAAACATGTGGATTCAAAATCCAACTTAGCTGATATCTTTACCAAACCCTTACCTGAGTCTGAGTTTAGCTCACTAAGAAGGTAGTTAGGGTTATGCTTAGAAGAATAGGGCTGATCTATATTGTTTTCCTAAAAACTTTTCCTATTTTTTAATTTTTTAGAAAATTATCAAGTTTATCATTTTATCAAGTTTTTGAAAGTTAAAATGATTTTTCGACTTAGTTTTCTTTCAAAAACTGTTGGTGCAGGAAGCACCATATCGAACCTTATTTTGATATTGGCAAAGGATTCAAAGTTAAGTTTGTTTGTGATCTAACAATATTCACTGAGTGTGTAGGAAAAGTCCTAGCGAAGGGCTGCTAGGCACCTGGCGAAGGGCTGCCAAGATCCAAAGCCCTAGCGAAGGACGGCTAGGCACCTGGTAAAGGAATGCCAGGATACAAAGTCCTAGCGAAGGGCTGATAGGCAACTAGCGAAGGGCTGCTAGTCACCAAGTCCTAGCGAAGGACTGCTAGGCAACTAGCGAAGGGCTGCTAGTCACCAAGACCTAGCGAAGGACTGCTAGGCACCGGGCGAAGGACAGCTCGGTATACAAGACCTGGCAAAGGACCGCCAGGCAAAAGTCCAACCAGAAGAGCGGTTGGCATCAGGTACATTCTCCCGAGAGGAGTAGGTGAGGACGCGTTCCCCGTCGAGGGAACAGTAGGCGTCGGTTCGACCTAGGGTTCCATTTTGGAGACCCGAAGTCAGAACCAAGACAGCTAAGGCTGTATAAACTAATAATTTATTGTTTTATTGTGTTTTGGACTAACCCTAGATGCAGGACCGAAGGAACGTGTGTCTGCAGCTCAGAGAGCCTCAAAGGAATGAGGCAATAGCAGACCAGGGCGCCCGGAGTGTCCCGGGCGCCCCCAAGGTAAACACAAAACACAACAAAGCAAAGACAGCTTCGACAGTTCAACTCCCGGGCGTCCCCGTGCTCCCGGGCGCCCCCGCTGCTCTCGGGCGCCCCCAGCGTCCCGGGCGCCCCCAAGCGCAAGCTGTCGAAGCGCACCCTCGCGAAGCCAAGGGATAGAGTTTGACCCGGTCAACCTGGGCGCCCCCAGCGCTCCGGGCGCCCCGGTCAAAGCGGATCCTGAAGATAAAGGGATCAGACGCTGACCGAGGAAATGGCGGATCGGGTGACACGTGGGGGGGCGCCCCCGACGTCCCGGGCGCCCCCAGGCCCTATATAAAGGGCCCTCGACCCCAAGCTTCGACAACAACTTCCAATCAACGCTTCTACGCTCTTCTGCTCTCGCGCTTCACCTTGGAACCCTTCCAACTCGAGCCGACGACGTCCCGCTGCTCCGAAAAAGTCAATCTACCCCGAACATCAGTAAAAGAGTGATTTAAGATTACTGTACTTAATTCTGTAATACTCTTCTGTAAACTATTTGCGCCTAATATAGAATTGCCCAAAGTAAACGGTCAACGATCGTGAGTCTTGGAGTAGGAGTCGCCCCAAGCTCCGAACCAAGTAAAATTGACCGTGTCTCTGTGTTGTTATTTTTAATTTTCGCTGCGTACTTGCTCTAAATTTTCCAAAAAATGATTTTCGATATTCACCCCCACCCTCTATCGGTGTTCTCGATCCAACAAAAACTACCCCCTTTAATACTAAGGCTTTTTCGCAAATGGACTTAGCTTAGACCCTAACCCTAGAACTGCATGCACCTATAGATCTAGAAGCCAGCATCTCACAAGCACCTTAGGGTACTTTTGAATAATAACTTAGACTGGGTCGAGATGCTTAGGTCTATGCCATGATTCAAGATGCTTTAAGTCAGTGCATCTGCAGTAATTGGGGTAATAAATATAAGTTGAACAGCAATCAGGTTAAGTGTCAAGCTTAGAAAATCTAACTTGATCAGATCACTTAACTTGACTAACCCTAGTGAAAGCTACTATTTATGACAGTTAATAAGTAGCTAACAAGGTTAGATAGGACCCGAACAAGATTGATTTAATTTGGTTTGGTCCAATTTTTTAATCATTAGAGTTGGTTCAATACAGAAGTTCAATTTCTTACTAGCTATAATTTATTTGTTGTAATTAGTATCATTTTTTTATATATATGGCAAAGGGGGAGAGAAACAAAAGAAAGAGGAAATTTTTTTTTCAAATTTTCAAAATTTCAAAATTTTCCGTCTCTTTTTCAAAAAGTAAAGTAGAATGTTCTAAGTGCTCAGTTTTTAAGCACTTCTCAGTTTTTAAATACTTCAATGTTCTTTAAGTACTTAAAAATATTTTTAAATTGTTTTAAGTATTTCAATTTTTTTTTCTAAAAAGTTTTTTAAGTACTTAAAAAGTTTTTAAAAAATTTTTCTAAGTATTTTTCAAAGTGCTTCAAACTTTTAAAAAGTGGTTCTAAGTGCTCTCAAAACACTTCGAAAAGGATTCAAAATTTCTAAGTGTATTTTGAAAAACATTTCCAAAGAAAATTTTTTTCTTAGTAAACAAATTTGCCTGAGCTAAATTATTTTTCATAAAAAAAACTTGTTGGAAAATGTGCTAAGTAAATTTTTCTTAGTAAACCAATTCATTTTGAGAAAATGTGTTTAAGCAAAATTTTCTAAGTTGGGATTTTTTTTTAAAATCTCAAAATTAAAACTTTGCAAGGAAAATTAGTTTCAAAACTTGTTTTGCCTAAGTAAATTTTCAAAATATTGAAACAAAAATTAGGCTTACAAAATCTTTTCAAAAATTGCCTAAGTGTTCTTAAGTACAATTGCTTTATTTTTGAAAAACACTTAGTCAAAAAAACTTAAAGCTTTTGCTAAATCTTGAAAAACACATAGCACTTAGAAAGTTTAGAAAACCCACATGATATTGAAAATTTCAGGGGGAGAATGTGAAATTTAGGGGGTGATAAGATTCTATTGTTAGTATCGTTAGATTACTATAATATGTTTTTAACTTAACTTTTTGAACCGTGTTGCCATAAATAAAAAAGGGGAGATTGTTGGTGTCGGAAGCACCAAAATTGATCATATGTTTTGATAATGGCAAAGGGTTCAAACGTTAAGATTTAGATGTGATCTAACAATGTTACTAAGTGTGCAGGAAAGTCCTAAGTACACTAGGCACTAAGTCCTGGTTCTTTGAATTGGGCACTAAGTCCTGGCCGCGGGCTGGGCAACTAAGTCCTGATGTAAAGTTGGGCAATAGGACCTGGTAAGTGAAGCTGGGCACTAAGACCTGGTGAGTGAAGTTGGGTACTAAGACCTGGTCGAGGACTGGGCACCGAGGACCTGGTGAGTGAAGCTAGGCACTAAGACCTGGTTGAGGACTGGGCACCGAAGGCCTGGTGAGTGAAGCTGGGCAAAAGTCCAACCGGAGGAGCCGGTTGGCAAAAAGGTAAATTCTCCCAAGAGGAGTAGGTGAGGATGCGTTCCTCGTAGAAGGGAACAATAGGCGTCGGTTCGACCTAAGTTTCCATTTGGGAGACCCAAAGTCAGAACTAAGACAGCTTAGGTTGTAAAGAATATCTAACATATCATACATTTGCTTCTTGTGTTTTGGAACTAACCATGGTTGCAGGAAACGAAGGGACGGTGTTTCTGCAGCTCAGGCGCCTCATTGGAAGGAGGGGCCTCACTGGGCTAGGCGCCTGTAAGGATACAGGCGCCCCAGTGCAAGGCCAAACCTAGCCATTGAAGCAAACTGCCACAAAAGCCTATGGACCAAGTCAAGCTAGGTGCTTGTGTTAACACAGGCGCCCCAGACAACTCAGGCGCCTCAATGAAGGGGATAAGCGCTGACCGAGCCTGCGGATTAGAGTTCGCACATGAGAGGCCACGTGTAGGTGCCCCCTTCAACACAGGCGCCTAGGAGATGACTATAAAAGGGGGTTCACCCCCAAGGCTTGATAACAACGTGCAAATCTCGCTTTCAACACTTTCGCTCAAGTGCTACGCTCCAGCACGCTTTGCTTCATAATTCAAGCACTGACGACGACCTGCTGCTCCGAAATTTCATCCACTTCGGTCATCGGTAAAACCGTTAATCCTCTTAAGTGTTGTAACTGCTTTTTTCGATTCTATATCTGTACTCAAATCTATAATCATTTCCACGAATATAGAATTGCTCAACGTAAACGGTCAAGGACCATGGGCCTTGGAGTAGGAGCCGACCACGACTCCGAACCAAGTAAAACAAATCATGTTAGGGACTTTGCTTTACTATTTCTGCTGTGTATTTCTCTATTTTATCCAAATTTTTTCGATCGATATTCATCCCCCCTCTATCGATTTACTCTGATACAACAACCATGAACTCATGCCAAAGGTGGAAGAGGTAAAGGAGGGTAAGGAGCTCCTTGGTTGTCCCTTGGAGCTTGGTAGTTGTATTGGTGGTGCCAATTGTACATCTTTTTAGTTTGTGCAGCCGCTAGCTCTTCCCTCTCTCTATGGCCTTACTCCCACTACCACTGCTCCCTTTGATCTCCCATGAACTGTCTCACCTCCTCCATGATTTTTCTTTGATCCTCCCACTCCTCTGCCTTCTCTTCTCTTTTTTTGTTTTTTTTTGCCTTAGCTTGAAAGTATGCTTCAACTTCCTGGTAGTGGGTCTTTGCTCTTTGGAAATGCCCCTCAAGGGCTCTAAGTCCAGCAATCCAATTCCTACCTTGTTGAAAGTATTGCCTCATGGATACCTATTCTGTATGAATGCTATCAAGACTAGAACAGATGTAGTAAAAATCAAATGCATGTGATCTCAAAAAATGCTCGAGATAAGGGAAAGAAGAGCTAGTAGGCCCAGAGTGGGGGTCCTAATTCATGGGTGCCACTTCTCCACTCAAATGTATCACTAGGGCATGAGGTCCCTCTAGAGGGGGCATGTGTGACTCTATCCAACCTCCAATTGTCTGGGTCAGTTACTGTAGTGTGCTCAGTGTTGGGTAACGTAAAAGGTGCCTATCCTTAAGTACAAAGATGAACACATCCCCATCATGCACTATCATCATAGAGGATAGACAAGTCCCATATCAATACTCATGTGTACCCCTACAACCTCGAGTCCTAAACTTTGTGCTATGTGGGTAATGTACCCACTAATCATAATCATACCAGAGGAGGCCTTCCCAACATTGGCCATGTGCCTTATGAAATGAGATCCATAATCAATTACTTCTCCATGTAACATCGTCCAAAGACACAATAATTCACTCAGTCTCACTACCCCTTCACTATCTCCCCTTGCAAATAGGTTCTTGGCCATCATTCTATGCATATACCAGATAACAAGGTTTTGGAGGTTAGAGGCCCTAGCACTAGAGGGGCCATAACCATCCTCTCTTGTTAATTCTCTCCAAAAAGTATATGAGATAAAATCCCCATGTGACCTCCTGTCTCTCCCATGTGGTAACCCAAAATGATAATTAAACCGGTTCAAAGTCCACCGATAATCATCATTAAACTTCCTAAAAGTAATTTGTCCCTCCATGCAATGTTTCTCAGTGACGACTTCGACGTCTAAGGAGTTTAGAAACTCAAGTGTGGTCCTAGCATAGGTGGGATATCAAATACTCATCAATTTGTCCCAACCTGACTTACATATCATCAATCCACATCATTTGTTATTCCTAAAATTTCCATGGCATGATTATCGTATATCTAGTAGGTGCTATTTTCCTCTTGGTAAGCATATCGTAACGAGTTTTATAAATTTTTGTCACAAAAAATGATTCCATAGGGGTTACGTTTGTCACGTGACCTTTCGACTAACTTCTCCTCACCCTTCCCTTGCGGTGTAGATGAATCTCCCTTTCTTTATTTCTTAATTGCTGCCTTGATCTTGACGATGATTGGATTAGGGTTTTGGAAGAGGAGAGGGCTAGATCTTGAGACGGAGTGGTGGAGAAAGAACGCTAGGGTTTGAGGAAGTAGGGTAAGGGCTCAGAAGTGAAGATCTTGGCTTGAGGGGGAGAGTTTTGGAGAGAACTTTGGTGAGTGGCATTGGATATAGGCTGGAAAAACTAGGGCACGGGCATGCCCTTTTTAAACAAGTCAATGCACCACAGGCATGCCATTGTGTACGGGTGCGTGGTGGGTTTGGTGGTTTGGGCATTGATGTGCATAGATTATATATAGTTTTATACATTCTTTGACACACATCTACTTGTATTTCATGAGCATGATCTAATTTAACGCAACCTATTTCTCTATGATTTTGCTATGTTTATTATTTTGTTTAAAGATATGTTGTTTGCATGTTTTTATTGACAACGTGATTTGGAGCAGAACCAAAGTCGAATGCGTGCTGGAGCCAGAAGCAGCCCCCCACACACGACGAGGTCATGTGGTTCCACATGGCCATGTGGGTCTTGGCCACTCCACACGGCACAGTCGTGCCCCCTGGCACAACAGTGCCTCCCTTTCTGCAGGCACCATGGCCGCATTGTACCAATTGGCACGACCCATGCCACCATTTTTCAAGTGACACCATAGCCCATGATGCTACCACCTCCTTCCACACGGTGCGGCCGTGTGAATCCACACGGCCATGCCGATGGGTCACATGGGCTCTCTTCCATAGGGTATAGATCTTTTGCTTGAGGTTAGTCCCTTTGTCTTGGGAAGGGTTATCCCCTCAAGGGGAGGACCTAGATCCACAACTGTTGCCTCCCTTCATGATCCGTCCACCACTAGAGCAAGGAGATCCTCTAAGAAGACCGGGTACACATCGATAAGAATTCTCCTCCCTCTCCATCTTTGTTTAGGGTTGAAGGTGCTACTTTTCTTGTCTTCTTGTTGTATCTTCTTTGTAATAGAGAAGATTTAGAATATCTAGGATGTAGGGAGTAGCCACTATGTGATGTTGATGTATAAACTATGTATTTGTGCATTTCTTTATTCAATGAAGTGTTTATTTTCTTGTTTTATGTATATTATGCCTTGTATGTGTTTGATGAAATGTATGTATGGTGAATACATGTGGTTGTTAGGGTTTGACCACCACGTAGAGGGAATGTCTGAGATTGTATGACAGAGGAGCCTTAGTGATAGAGGCTACCTTTAACTGAATATCTCGGGTGTTGCCTTGAAATGGAGGTCAATCCTTTGCAAGAGATTAGTTAATACTATTTAATGGATTTTTTCCTATCCCGTATTAGGAAGTGTTTAGTGTAGTCCAGAGACATATGACTAGGGAGTCTTAGTGATAGAGGCTACCTTTAATAGGACTCTCTAGGTTACCTAGTCTACTTAATAATGTTGGGTGCCTATGGATAAAGCACTCTGGTGCACATCTACAAAGTTATCATCGGTACCTAGTTAGGATCTCTATAAGAATATATACATCAAGATTAGGATATGAACAACCCATAGGACATCAATTAGCATTATAGTGAAATACTAAATTCCACCCATCCATCCTTCCTTAAAGATCAACTCTCTCTCTCGCTTCTTCTCTCTTATCTCTTTAGTAAGCTTTCAACCCAACTCTAGGATCGTATAGATAGCTCACGTTTTCTGACTCGACTAGTACTTTATCAATAGTCCCTGTGGTGCAGGGATCTCTATGTGACAACAACTTAAAAATGCAGCGGAAAACAAGATCCTTGAGCAATCCATGCGAAAAACTCGTATGAAATTTCTATCTATTGGATTATATCTTTGATGCATGTCATTCGATTATCCTGCTCGTCTTTTAGTTCATCGAAATGCCCGTGCCTCTAGTAGTATCCACATGAACACGATCAAAGCCTCGGAGAAGAACTACCTTAGTTGTGCTAGTAACTTGGGATGATTCATAAGACACAAAAACCAAAAACCCACCAAAGGGAGTTTCGGCCAAGCAAGAGGGAGAGGAGGAAGAAGGAGAGAGACTTTATTTTCATTCCACCAAAATGGTCCTTTTATAGTCAAGCTTTCAAATATAAAAGGCCTTTGTCTTATGGTCTTCTCAACCTGTCGGCACTCGACAGACTTGGCTGGGAGCTCGGCAGATTGGATCGACAGTTGGTAGACTGGGTCGGCACTCGGCAGACTGGGCTGGGACCTCGGCAGACTAGGTCGGAGCTCGGCAGACTGGGTCGGGAGCTCGGCATTGGGCAGACTTGGTCGGGAGACCGGTCGGAAGCCTGAGAGGCCCGGTCAGGATTAAAGGGAAATTTATTAATGTGTGTAATGAAGAGAAAAGAAAAGATTCTTTTCTTGCATGGGAAATGATAATGATCCACATGAAAAGATGTGCTCTTTATTGGTATTAATGAAGAAAGTCAAAGAGACACAAACCTCTTCATATTCATGGGATGAGTATAAAAGAGGGCTTTGTGACTTTGGATGAGGTCTTTGTTAGTGAGAGCCCTAGAGCCAATCATGTGATGATTATATAGACTCATTTGTATCATATTCCTGTGTATAAATAAAGGCATGTTTTATGGTTATTATACTTACGTGTATTTGTGCCGAATAGCTAAGCATAATAATGTCCTTGAGTAGAAGATTCTTATCTATATCAATCGATTAATTGAATCGATAGTGAGATGATATAGAGAACACTACTCTAAATAATTCCTAGTCAAGTATTAACATTCAAGGACAATGTTGATACGTAGAGGCTAGCATGTAAGTCAACATGATGACTTGATCTCACAAGTCATGGATATAGAGATATCAAGTTGACACATGGGTATGCATTGGAGAATGTATACTGAATGACCCGCCATGAGAAAGTATCATGGATCGTTATATGAGTGTCATATACTTTCTCATGTGGCTATTAGTATGACTATTAGTCCTTGGACCTGAAGTCACCATGGATTCCTACATAAGGAGTTACGTACTTTGGCTTCGTCAAACGTCACCCGTAAATGGGTGGACTATAAAGGCGATTACTGGGTATGTAACAAATTATGGAGAGGGATGTGAGTGATGTAGATGGGATCTATCCCTCCTATATGACGGGAGCGATATCGTATTCTTGATAGAGTTAGACCACAAAGTGCATGGCCATGCCCAAGTGAGTCAATATGAGATATTGAGCTCATTTGATTAGTGTGAGTCTACTTAGAGTTCAAGATATAGATTGACTCGAGGATGACACGGTCTATGCCTCAATTGAGTCAATCTAGATATCAAGGATAGAGGGACATTATCATATATTGTGAGAGTCACAATTATTAGTCACAAGGTGATGTTGGATCTCAACATTCTTGTAACTTGGGTAGCAATGATGTGTTGCTAGATACCGCTCATTGCTTATGTTTCTAAGAGGTTAGAAGCATTGCCAACGTTACAAGAACCTATAGGGTCACACGCAAAGAACAAATAGATGGAGAAAATTGAAGTCAAGTTTGACTTGGCTAAATATGGAAAGTCCATAAAAGGCAAGTTTGACTTGACCTAAATCCAAATCAAGTTTGACTTGACTTGGTTCCACTTCAAGTTAGACTTGACATGGGAGAAGAAATGGAGTCAAGTTTGACTTGACTATTTATGGAAAGTCCATAAAAGGCAAGTTTGACTTGACCTAAATCCAAATCAAGTTTGACTTGACTTGGTTCCACTTCAAGTTAGACTTGACATGGGAGAAGAAATGGAGTCAAGTTTGACTTGACTATTTATGGAAAGTCCATAAAAGGCAAGTTTGACTTGACCTAAATCCAAATCACCTCACCTTGAATTGACCAAGTGATGACTTGGCTTGGTTTTTGACTAAGTGTGTATGCCACATCATTTCCAAGGTGGTAACCCCTCCCATTTGAATTTGAATTCAAATGGAGGAGGTTATGGCATGTTATGGCCGGCCACTTAATGGCCATTAAGTGGCCGGCCACAAATGGTGAACAAAAAGGGATTTGGGTTCCCTTTTTCGGGTGTGGCTCTTCTTCTTCCTCTGGATTTTTCTTTTGAAGTTCTTGCTATACTTCTCCTCTTGTCGAAACCTAGAAGGTGCTAGCACACCTAAGGTTTTGATCCATCTATTTTGTTCGCGTGGATACATATAGAGGAGTGTCTGCCTTGATACTCTACGAGATCCGACGGCTTTTGGACAAGCGGGAAAGCGAAGGGCTACGCATCAAGGGTAATGGTTCTATCATGTAAATCTAATGTAGATTTAGTAGCGAAACTCGTACTCGTAATTTATTTTTATGTTCACACGGATCCCGTGGCCGAACTTCTGGGGTTTCCGCAACGCAAAAAGCGGTTTTTGCGGCCTAGAATGACTAACAGTGGTATCAGAGCCAAGTTCGAACCTTGTACGAGTTTAAATTTGTTTTTTTTGTATTAGATACAAAATTTACAGACAAATAATATTCTGTGATTTTTCGAAATTTATAGAATTTATGGGTATTTTTCTCATGAAGTCGAAGCAACAAGTGTTCGAACACTTGTAGGCTTCACCGATCGAGAAAAACTTTCCGAAACGGAAAGATCTCGCTATAATTTTTCGGGACAGCGGCTTAATTGCTGTAAGGTGATTTTGGGACACCGCGAAATTCATTTCGCGAGTAGGGGCTCTGCCCCTAACCCCGCGAGGGGCATTGTCCCGCAATCGTGCCCGAAAATCGTGTAGCGGGACCTTTACGGAAGTGTAACTCATAATATTGTAAAATTGTCAAAAATTATAGAAATTTATTTAAAATACATAATTTGGAATTATGTATGGATTTGTGATGATCATGGCCCAATAAAAACCCATATGATTGAATGTGTTGTAATTCATATTACGGTCTGCGTACCATTTTTGTGGTTGTGCGTGTTGTATAGTGTATGCGACCTGCGAGTCGGCTTCTTTTATTTTATTCCTGTATTATCTTATTTTGTAATGTCCAAATGAAGACGGTGGATGGTCCATCCGAAGACGGAGTTATGGAGGAGGCCAACGACACGTGGCGGTCAAAGGAGAAGCTTGGAGAAGCTAACCCTAGGTTGACCGTCGGATCTTCTCATTGGCTTGAGAAGATCGTAGTAGGGTCATGATCAAATCACAAATTAAATTAATTATTTTTCTTGTATGTGATGCATGCTAGTATAAATAATTAGAGCCTTGTGTATATGATACACCCCTCTCTCGATTAGATTCGATCTAATTTAAACTCGACTCGTAAATGCCTACCAAGTTTTGATACCTATCACTACCTCGATCATTTGTTGTTGTTGAATCTGCCAAAGCAGAGCAACACATTTAATCTTGGTAGGGTACGGAGGGACAATCTTGGTCCCGCCTATCACGGCTTGGGTGAGAACAAACTCAATCAGATTGAGTGAAACTAGTTAACTCGGTCGGATCGAGTCTAACTATAGGCATATTCCAATCGTTGGAAAGGTAGGATAAAAATCGCATTTATA